>JBAPLJ010001169.1:600000-954546 GCA_037832345.1 Rhizophora mangle | reverse complement strand
TCACTTCTTTTGGGTTAAACAATCTTTTTCATATTTCAAAACCAAGGAAATCAAACCACCAGTTGCATGCTCTCTAAGCTATTTTGGTGATTGAGAGGTCATGTAGAAATGAAATCTAGTATCTCTTCATGAACACTTGGTTTCATGATCAATACTTCGTTTTGCTTTTTAGTTTTGATTTGAAAAATAAATTTTCTTTCCAATTTCTATGTGATCATCAAAAGAATAAATGTTAGATATGTTATAAATTGTCATATAATTCTAGTTTCTATCTATTATTTAACAGTAAAGATTTGTTCTTACTCCTTTTTTTTTTTTTGTCACTCTTATATATAGAAATATATATTATTTTTCCCTCCCTGCTAGCCATGGCACATCCAAGTGAATCCAGGGAATCCTCTCCGCAGAGGAAGATTGGAAGGGGAAAGATAGAGATCAAGCGGATCGAGAACACCACGAATCGTCAAGTCACCTTCTGCAAAAGGCGCAATGGTTTGCTCAAGAAAGCCTATGAATTGTCGGTTCTTTGTGATGCTGAGGTTGCTCTCATCGTTTTCTCTAGCCGTGGCCGCCTTTATGAGTATGCTAACAATAGGTACACAATTACACTTTGCTGCTTTCTTGTTCTTCAAATTTTAATTCATCTAAAGGTTTCAAACCTTCAAATATCACTATTATCTGACTGTTTTTTTTTTTTTCTCTTTAAATAGAATATTCTAAGGGAAATTTTCTTCTTTTGATTTTAAGTTTCCTTTGAGTTTTTTTTTTCTTTTTTTAAATGGCTTTAAATTTTTTATGTGGGGAACATAGAAGCCTGCTGTGTGAAAGATTTTTCATTTTTGGCTTCTGCAGTACTAGATCTTTAGGCAGATTTGAAGTAAAGAACATAATCAGTTTCTGCTTTCCAGTTTTAGATAGGCAGATTTGAATCTCTAACCGAGATTCACTTGTCTTCCTTCCTTCTGTTTTCTTTTGTTTTCCTTTTTTTTCTTTGCCCTTCTGTAAGCTTTGTGGGATTTTCATTTGCCCCTTTCTATGATTTGTGTGGAATTTTGAGTTCTTGGTCTTTGGATGCATAGATCTAGTGCAAATAGACAGAAATAGAAGCTAGAATTATAGTAGTGTGTTACTAGTAGAAATAAGTCTAAGTTTTGGAATGTATGCAAGCATCTGAGATACTGAGATCAGCTTCCAATCCTTCCTCCATTGTTGATAAATTTTCTGTCCTCTTCCATGATTCTCTCTTCTTTCTCTCTCTCTTCTCTCTCCCTGTGGCATCCATGTAAGAAGGTGCGTGGATGTATGTCATATGTGAGCTAAAGAGAAGGCCTATCGCAATTGTTAAAAGCTGTCATCCTCTCATTCGTTCAAACACTGCAATCTCTTGACTCACCCTTAATAGCACGTCAGTTGCACATCACTAAAGCCAAAAGTACATTGTCAAAACAAAGTAGAAAATTTTAAAAAGAAAATAAGGAAATTCAGTCATGAAGTCTAATAAACAAGCACATTAGGGTTTCAAAACCTAAATCCGAAGTGGGTTTTCTCTTGGGAACCTTCCAAGCCTCCGTTTTCAAATCAATCACAACCCAGTTAGGTCACCCCCAATTAGGGTTTTGCCTTAATATACACGAACTTTCCTCAGATTTCAATTTGAACCCACGTGAAACCTTCTCCACAGTCAAACTTTACCTCAATTATAGTTCGTAAGTTATGACAAAATAAGGTCTAGACTTTCAAATGCACAACCCATGAGTCAAGTAATTAAGAATACTCCTCGAAGGCTCCAGACCCGATCAAATTCAAAACCCACTCCACTTTTCAAATTTCAAGTCCTTTTTCACTGTTGTTTTTCAAACTTGATGAGTAATATAGAGTAGTAACTAGTAAGTGGTACTGGTTAGTTAGGGTTCAACAAATCAGACCAACATCAGAAAGATGTTGAGAAGTTTTGGGCTTAGGAGCAGAATCTTTGGTCACGCCACACACGATTTTTCAGTTCTTGACTACTGACAATAGGCTTTATGTCATAATTCCCGAAACTGAATCCGAATTTTGGCCTTCAAATGGTGCAAAAATGATATATATATATATTGAAATATTCATATTTATATATCCATGTCCATTTCCTTTTCTTGGATCTCCTGTTATATTCTGCCCCTCTTGGTTAAATTTTTTTAACCAGTGAAGGAAATGGTCATCTTGATGCCACTCTTGGGGTCATTCTGGAATGTGCATTGCATTTGTGCAAGATCTTGCATAGATAATTTTGTAAGAGAGAGAGAGGGAAGAGATTGTACGACAACTGAGAGCCAATGGGAGAGTTCTGCTCATTTTGGCTTCTTCCATGCAATGGGAAGCGTAGACAACTGTAGCCTCTTCTATTGGACGGCTCAGAGAGTCTCAGTTTCAGACAATAAAAAAGTTCTGATTGGAATCATATTATATTATCACTATCAGCTTTACTTTAGTGAAGCAGAATATCAAAGTCCCAACCCCATCATAAATTCGTGGACTCAATCGAGGTGGGTAATAGCCTGTGGTTTGTAGGATTATCCAATGAGTAATGAGGTTTGTGCCACGTGGGTCAAACCTAGCCGTGGATGTGGCTTGGCCAATCATGTAATAGGATGCATTGCCACCACGGCAGAGACAGCCAATCAGTTTCTCGACGAATTTAAGGTATCAGCAAATCATCATGAAAAGTGGGTTGCCCATGAAGCTAAAATTGTACTGTTAGGTATTTTGTGATTTATCACATCCCGTTGTCACATTAAGGTGACTGAGCAACCAGTACTCTGACCCAAGATATTGTGATTATTTTCTCCATTCGTCTTGCTTTAGGGTTTCGTATTGAGTCAGTTAACTGGGAGAGTTAGTTGATTTGACTGTCCTAAAATTTTAATCTCTTTTTTAGGTTACTCAGCTGTACTGATTTACCAAGACCAGCTGACCAACTATAAATGACATTATAAGAAA
Organism: Rhizophora mangle; assembly: GCA_037832345.1. Taxonomy (NCBI): domain Eukaryota; kingdom Viridiplantae; phylum Streptophyta; class Magnoliopsida; order Malpighiales; family Rhizophoraceae; genus Rhizophora; species Rhizophora mangle. The sequence goes on along the minus strand of JBAPLJ010001169.1, from coordinate 951,567 downwards.
AAAAAAAAAAAAAAAAAAAAAAAAATATATATATATATAGAGAGAGAGAGAGAGAGAGAGAGAGAGAGAGTACCACCTGTTTTTTTTTTTTTTTAATTTTTTTGGATAAAACAGAGGGACATTGAGAATTGGAAGTAATTAGGTATCCCACCAATGTATTTATTTTTAAAGCAAAGAACAGAAATTGTAAATTGTTGCGGCTGACACGACAACAGTGCATATATTCCTGTCCACATTAGAAATAATTAGAAAATAGAAAAGGAGAGGAAAGGGAAAATTGGATGTCAGGGAGCAACTACAGACAATATATAGAGAGCATATATGATTGCAATGCAAGTGTTCAGTGTTTAAGATATAAGACAGCAATAATTGATGGCCTGACTGATGACAACGTCGATCTCTTAGCCCTTTTCCCACTTGCTTACATGATTTGTTTTTTTTTTTCGTAAAAGAAAAAACATTATTATAATGAACAATATGTAAGACAGCATTCACCTGCAAGTGCTAACTAATTAATTTTGGAGTAACATTCTTATATGATTTTTGCACTTATTTCATCGTGACAACTTTATTTTTTTTTTTTTTAACAATGATGAAATCATTTTGAAATTGTGGATCAAAGGCGTCTAAATTTAATAATAGCCGTAGTCTTTTGAGTTCCAACCTGAAGAATCCTTTTACTTTTTGATGGTTGAAAGAAAATAGATACAACTGAAAGAGAAGTCATAATAATAATAATAATAATAATAATGATAAGGGGTGACTTTAGCATCCAACGCAGAAACTAGCCCATTAGGAGGACAATTCCAAACTGTGAAGAGCAGTTTTGGAGTTCTAGCCACTTTGTACAAAATATTGAGCCCTTTAGGTTAGGTTTCATTGTTGTACATCCTGATTTTGACCATACCAACATTGGTTCTTGATTTCCTTTCAGGTCATCAGGCCTACCAATAGCAAAAGATTAGGAAAAATTGCATATGTACTTTGTTCTTGCACCTATTCTAAATCCGGCGGGGACTATTCTTCTCTGTGTTGAACCTTTTTCTAGCAAAATATTCACAAGATGAAGGCATCAAGCCTTCTTTTCAGATTAGACGATTAGCACAATCTTAGGTTCTAAAATGCGTCAACTACAACACAAAACCAAGCAATGAGTTTTAGTGATTTCCTAAACACTTGTGCTTGAGTTTGAAGGTAGATCCACTTCCTTGTGTTGTTGAGGGAGGTTTGACTCGATGGGCGGCTTCTGCTTTTAGGCCTATCCTAGCATATTTTTCTCTATGCATGAAACAATTCATTGATTCATAAAAAAGCATGATATAAAGGCAAATAATAGTTGATAGTGCTAAGTTTTCAAAATGTGAAGTGAATTGTCTTAAAAGATGCTAAAACAGTTTAAATGGAGATAGTACATAGTCGATTGTGCTTAATGCTTGTTGATGTTTTTGCATTTGCCATTCTCTGCTTTCCAAAAGTAGATGCAAATTGTATGACTTGTTGGCTTATATGTATTGGACCTATTGTTGATTGCAGTGTTAAGCATACAATTGAGAGGTACAAGAAGACATGTGCAGATTCTTCCAATTGTGTTTCTGTTTCTGAATTTAATGCTCAGGTAAAATTTACCTGCTTAAATGATGGAAGTTTGCCACTATGAATGAGAATTTGTGCATGGATATTTTCTAAAGTTAACTACTGGTACAATTGATCCTTCACAATCACAAGGTTGGATTTTGCTATCTTATTATAATTCCTGCATCCAACAGTCAAAAGTCGGAAGTATAATGCCTGAGGTTGTTATTTCCATTTAAATCATCTATTGATAAGCCTGGAATTAAGTTTATTGCTTCAATTCAGCTCCAGTTTATGATTTAAGAATATTAAATAATAATTAAAAAAAAACAGAAAGTAGAGAGTTTTGTCGTTTCAAGTCATCTTTAAGACTTGAAATCATATTTTTATGATTTACATTTTATAGATGGCACATACCTAGGAGGGATTTAGTGCAAATTTGAGCTTTTCCAAGCATTCACATATATAAAAATGCATTTCATGCCAAGGAATCTTACGAATATAGATATATCACACCTTTTAATCGTGAAATATGCTTGTAGCATTTGATGTTTATAAATTCTCTGGGTGTGTATTGATGTATTTGTGCACAATGGGAACAAAAGTCTGTGGAGTTCACCTTGGTTAGACAGTAGGAATATATGACCTTATGTTTAGTGCTGTGCGTGGAAGGATTGTATGAACGTTTAATAGTAAATGGTTTCATATAGGTTCACATTTTGCTCTTGTTTTGCTGTTTTATTTACATATGTTTGAAAAATAAAAATATAAGTGCAAGAAAGTAAAAGCCTTAATACATTAAATGTTCCTAGAACGAAAATTATATCCATGCAATGAGATTTGTTTGACTTGTAGGATTCTATTTTGCTAAACTATTGGTAATGAATTGAAGTTTTTGATAATGTGATTAAAATGCCAACTAGCACTAAAAAAAACATAGGAATTCAGAGGCTTTGTTAGAAGCCAGTCTCAATCTTTAGGGTTACTGTTTCTTTTGATTCAACTAAGTAACAACTATACTAGAATAAGATTGGAAAATGAAGCATGCATACTTAAGCCTCTGTGCAGCGCTTACAAGTGTACAACAACGTCGAAAAATGGAATAATATTGTGCTCATGATTGCTTTCGAAACAAGCTGAAAAAATTGCCAGGAAGATAACATATAAAGAGTTTTGTTTGTGATTATTTCCCAAAAACAAAAAAAAAAAAAAAAAAAAGGGGCAAAACAGTGAATATTGTTGGCATAGATGTGGAATGTTTAGTTTCGGTGACCAAGAAAATCCCTTGTTATTGGTATCAAAGTGCACAAGACATTCATTTGTATCTCACCTATAAGTACGCAATGTGTTGTATTTTAGAGTATGGACATTTGATAGGCATGGTATTCATTTTATGGGGCCTTTTAATTATTAGACATTCATCCTATGCACATCAGCCCAATTTGGTGAAATCACAACTCCTGCGTCCTTAATTCTATGTCTTTTTGATGAGTAAAGATCTTGCCTTACTTCCCTTCAAGTACAACTAATCTCCAAGCACCACACACTCCCTCTTAAGTACAACATTTTGGAGCTTGGACGTTGAATTTTTTAGCATTGGCGGCTTTGGTGTTCATATAAGTAGTTGGACTTTCTCACATGAACAAAAAATAAAAAAAGAAAAAAAAAAAAAAAAGACTATTGAACTTCAATTCAAAATAAACAAACTCAGTTTGGTGTTGACTTGCAACTTATCGGTCATTTCTTCATTTCGTGTCTTTTAGATATGAGAATTCTTTTGGACTCCTTGAGGATGATATGGAATAAAATTACACAAATTTTGACCACATTGCAGTATATAGTGCAATGAGGATGGATGATCTTATGTTTGAGACTTTGAGCGGAGAAAAGGAACTTTGTGAACACATTTTCCTTTGTAAAGCCTTGTGTTTTGACATTGATTCTTATCGGAGCATGTGATGCCCTGACATTTGGGACTTGTACTTTCAGCAATATCAGCAAGAAGCTGCAAAACTGCGGGTGCAAATTGCCAACTTGCAGAACCAGAACAAGTAAACCTACATTTCCTTACATTTGATCACTTCTCGAGTTTTTCTTCTTGGAACCTTCAGGTGAGAACAGTCATTTTCAGGAACTATATGGGCGAGTCACTGCATTCCTTGACTTCCAGGGACCTTAAAAACTTGGAAAATAAATTAGAGAAAGGAATCAGCAGAATCCGATCCAAAAAGGTGATTACATGACAATTGATAACGATCAACTAAATTCTTTTATTTATTTATCTTCCTTGATTTCTATTGTATTGCCAATAACCAGTTATTTTGACATCTCTTTCAGAATGAGCTGTTGTATGCAGAAATTGAGTATATGCAGAAAAGGGTAACACTCTAACACTCCTTCTGGGCTCAAGATCTCCAACTTTTCAATTTTAACATATGTTTAGACAGTCAGAGTTATCTATTATGCAATCTATGTTTCTGTGATATAATGGAACCAAATGATATCCTATCCTATTGAAGTTACAAGTGCAATCTTGAGGCTAAGGTTTCACATTAAAAAAGAAAAGAAAGAACAAACAATATATGTAAGGGGAGAAAGACTCATAATCCAATGTCTTAAGATTTTGAGGTACAAATGGTGTCAAACTCCACGAAAGTGTTGCTTGCTCCAACCTGTTATTGATGCTCTCCAAGTTTGCACTCCTCATTTCCAATAGATCTCGCAGATGCTTTATTTTTGGTGACTCGAAGTTGCCTTAGAATTGTTGCATTAGTTTCCTTACCTAATTTGGCTTAATTTGATTCTTTTTTGAGCCAATATGCACAATTGCACATTGTAGGAAATTGACTTGCACAACAACAACCAGCTTCTCCGAGCTAAGGTCTGCCTCGCTGTAACCACCCTTCGCCCCCCATTCCCAAGAACTGTGTGATTATTGGCTTTTGTGTTGATTATTGAGTAATACGACTAGTTTTCATATGGATGTTGCAGATTGGTGAGATTGAGAGAAAGCAGCAGAACACCAACTTGATGCCAAGTGGGGATAACTATCATATGATTCAGTCTCAGACATTTGACCCTAGAAACTATTTTCAAGTCAATGCATTGCAACCCACAAATCATTACCAGCATCAAGACCAGATGGCCCTTCAATTAGTGTAAGTGCCTTCTTTCACTATGACCATCAACTATTTATCAAAAGATGCCAATTGGCAATAAATTGAATTGCCTTTTTTCCTTTTTTTAAAAAATTATTCTTTCTACGGTGTGTATAGTGATCCAATCGTTCATATAAAATAACTTCATAATTCATTTGTGCTCCTGTGCAGTTAATTTGATTCAAGGGCAGCTATAGTTCTTGTCCATCTATCTTTTTTGTGCAAAAGCATCTGTAATTCGACCAGTGGCAACTAAATATTTGTATGCTGAAAAGATTTAAGAACTCTAAGCAAGCTGAAGTCAGGTCTGCTGTTTGCTCCCAATGGGGGGTACTTCCTGAGATCCTCCATCCACTAGCTCTGTATTAAATTGCAACTTGGACTTAGCAGTATGCTTGTGAAAGAACAATTTTCAATTCTGTGTGTTGCTGGGTTACATGCACTAAGATTCTGTGACCGTTTGCCACTAATTTATTTGTTATCCTTTTGGACATTTTCGTTCTCCTTGTCATAAATCTGCTTTCATTTATCGTGGAGCTTCATTTTAAGCACCAAGTATTTCTTGGAACTAGGGGTGACCCCAGTCTGGTTCCAATTTGATTTCTGTCCGATCTCAATCCGAACCAAATGTCTGAAGTTATTCACACTAGCCCTTCTGCCGTTGATGTCTTTGATGCCTAGTCGCAAGATGTCTCGCCAAATCCTGGCAGGTTGCCCTTGAAGCATATCATCTGGCTTCCAATTTTCTGGATTTGTGTTGTATTTGCAGCACAGAAACATCCTTCAAAAGGCAGGTTTCTTTGTCCCAAAACATCCAAATCCATTTGAATAGGAAAGCTTGATTCTTATGCAACATTGAACCCACCCGCAATCCTCTATGTCGTTTAGGCTTGACAATTAAATCTCATCTGACATTTCACGTCTTTTTACCGATGTAATCAAACCAAAAGAATTTGCTTTGGAGGTTGACTAAAAAGTTTATTAGAGCAAGCCTACCACCCAAAGACAATAACCGTCCCTTTGAAGCTTCAAGTCTTCCTTTCATGCCGCTTATCAACGACTCCCACGTAAATTTAAGCCCAGGGCGGGCGCCAAGAGGAAATTCCAAGTGTTTGGAGGGCAGGAATTGGATGTGCACCAAAGCATCTGAGCAGCCAAGTTAAGCCGATCACCACTAATATTAATCCCAACTATAGTGCTTTTGTCAAACTATGCACATCTGCTTGTGAGAAGATTAAGTTGTCATTGACAAACTTTTTCCTTTTTGGGTACAACTGATAACAAGCAAAGAAAATTCAAAGGATCAGCTATTTTCTAAGAAACACAGCACCATGACGATCACCATCCCAAAGCATCTTGAGGCCCAAAGGAGGCCGCTCCAGCAAGATTTCACCAGTTAAACCAGAAGAGCCCCACTTTTTGCGAAGAAACCAGCACAAGATTTGCCTTCCCGCTGCAGATGCTTCAGAGTAAGTAATTGTCCATTGATCTATCGCAAAGGCTACCTATATCATTGAGTAACCAATCTATTGGATGAGACAAGCTCTTCTGGCTGGAGATCAAATGCAGCGCTTCAAGGGAGTCAGTCTCAAGAATAATATTCAATGTCCTAGTTCCCAGCTGACCTCAAGTGCACGCGCAGCCAGCAAAATCCGTGAAACCCGCTTCCCAAATTCCATACGAATCATGCAAAAGGCCACCAAAGCCAGCCTTTCCTAGGTTTCCCTTAGCACTTCCATCCATATTGATCTTTATACAACCATAAGGGGGTGGCTCCCTATTATAATCCTGAGTCCTATTTCCTTAATTGCTTCTCTAATTCTGCTGTTTAGCTTTAATTGTTGGTTTGAGAGGTTGTTAAAATTCTTAAATGACACGTGGCAGTAGTTAATTGGGTCTAATAAGTTTGTTAGTAGTCTGTTAGTGTCATTGTTAGTATTTTCAATTAAGGCTAATAGATATTGTATTTGTCATGTGTCTATAAATAATGTACTTCCTATAGGGTGGAATAAGAAATATAGAAAACCCTAATACAATTTCTCTCCCTTCAACTCTTTCTCCTCAAATTCTTTGATTCTTTAGATTCTTCCTAAATTTCTTTCACCTCAATCTCCTACTATTCTAAGATCTGCAAACCCTAATAGTTTGATATTAGAGCAGTATGATCATATGGCTATCTAGCTAGCACAATCTGGTGAGAAAAGCGAAGGTTGTGATGATGATTAGAGCCCCTTCTTCAATGGCATTTATAGAAGTTTTCAAAGGATCAAATAGCAGATGGTTCTAATGTAAGCTCAATTAAAGGCGCAATAAAACCACACAATGAAGCTATGAGCCTAAGTAGCCATTAGGTAGACAATCTTCAATCTAATTTGCTGTCTTATGATTAGCAAGTGAATTAGTGTATATGTTAGGCTTTTTCTCAACTTTTGAGAAATTGATCTATCCTTCATTCCTTAACTCTTAGACTTTAAGTTTGATAGTCTAGCAATTATCTATAGAATGTCCAATCTACCTACCATGGTACTTACATTTGACATTGGTGTCATAACATTAAGGGTCGAGTGGTTTCAACTGTTTCCTGGCCAAAATAGTGAATAATTCATTTTGGTATGGAGTTAACCCTTCTCTTTTCTTGCCTTCTAGGATCAGCCTAATTGCCTAGAAGTGCTGGCATAAGTCATGGTTAAGGGCTTTGGAATGAGAATAAGTTTGATAGATCATATGACTAATATGACAATTGAGGAGTAAATTGCCTTCATGGATTGCCAAATGATTGATACATGGGCTAAGGTCCAAACTAACTATCATATCCAGTTGCTTAAACCTCACCTTCTCTTTTCTTGGTCGCCCAATTTTCTCAGAGGTCATGGTATCAATGGTAACATCAATAATTTTGCCTTTATGGATTCTCTCATTGATTCTTTCTCTAGTGATTACCAAATCAGTGAAACTTCTTGAAGCATTTCCTACCATTTTGTCATAGTAAGGAGCTTTCAAGGTACTAAGGAAGGTGGAGACTAACTCTTTTTCAAGCAATGATAGTTAGACATGGACTACCATATTGTGTAATTATTGTGCGTACCATTTAAATGTCTCTCAGGTTTTTTTTTTTTTCCATGGCCTATAAATCCATTTGAGTTGATTCTAGCTCAAAGACATATTTGAATTTGACTTTAAAAGTATTTGTTAGTTCACCTTATGTATGATGCTCTTTTAGTCCTAGATATACTAATGAGAAGTTACATCTATCAAACTATCTTGAAAGCAATGCATCAAGAGATTTTTATTATGAGCATATGTTGCCATTTTTAAATATACATATTTAGGTGATTTGCAGGTGGTCTTGTGTCATCATGCATTTCAAATTTTGGAATTTTAAATTTTGGAGGTAAGATTACATCTTAAACTAGACAAAGATTTAACACATTTGCAATAGTATAAAAGTTGTTTCTTTTGATGGCTCTAACTTCTTCCTATAAAAGATCAATTTTATGCTTTATGGAGTGCTTTGTACTTTGTGCAACTTTGCCTTTTGATTCAAGAGTGACTTTAGGCTTGTTGAGGATAGTTTTTATCTAAGTGACATCAAGTATGTTTGCTTTAGTGCTTGATGACTATGTAGTTGCTAGTAGTTCTAAAGTGGGATGCATGGTTGTCTGAGAGTAGACAAATGGTGCTAGAGAAGTTCCCAATAGTAGGGTTGTCTAAAATAACTCACTAGGTGGGGCAAGAGAGTTTTCTTGAGGAAATAATGTCTGTTATTGATGTCTTTCCTTTATCGAATATATGGATTATTTGTTGTGTTTGCTCCTTTAAATCCTTGATTGAGGCCTAGATTTCATCCATACAACTAGTTAGTTCTTTGACTTTGTCCTCCACTCTTCTTGTATGGAATCAAATTAGGATTGCATTTCTTGCTAGTTATGGGCTCCTTATTGGTTGTTAGATTGTATCTTGGTTATTATTTCATGTTATAAAGGTGATTGCATTTATAATACTTATGGATAATATGTTGGATGTATGAAATGCCTAAACATGCATATAAAATATTTTTAAACTAAATGATTTTATTAGATACTTTAAAACACAATGACGGAAGTGTCAGTGTATTTTTTGCACGACACTCTACAAGTTCCAAATCTACATCCTTTAAGGATGATGATCTCCAATTACGTGTAGTCAGTTACTTGCAAAAGAGTAATTTAGCTAGACATCCACCTAGTCACACTAAAATCAATAGTTATGCCTTTAACCTTTCTAGTATTTACTTACGACGACAGGTACCAAGGCCAACTTATAATGACACGTCTCTAAGATTGTCATATTCCCTTGAAGCATCTGCATCTCAGGTATAATTCCCTGATGAGACTGAGGTAAATCTCAAACTTAATGTTTTGGAGAAAAATTTACAAAATACTTTTGAAATAAAAAAGAATATTTTGAGAAAAGAATTTTATATTGATTGGAATAAAAAAAAGACGAGAATGGTTTTTAAATGAATTCCAAAATAGTTTATGAACCTTTATTTAAACCTTTTCAAATCTCTAACAATGGTTCAAATGAATTTCACCAAGTATTGGTTCAGAGATGGTAGGCTTTGAAGGATAAACCATCATCCAGTAAAGATGTTCAGGCCCTACAAGAATCTAATGACAACACAAACTCTTCAAATTCTTCTCTCAAGATTCAAAGGGTAAAAACAAAACTGGTAAGGGTTTCTGCATGTATGTATTACTTTAGACCAACTACCCCTGATATTGTTCTAGAAGAAAAACCCTCTTTCGTCCAAACCAAATACAATTCCAATTCAATTTATGAATGGAACATCGATGGACTTTCTAAATATCAAATTCTGAACCTTTTTCAACAAATGACTATGGTTACCAACGTTTATCGAACTCATAGTTAAACTTCTGACCCAACAATTGCAAAAATTCTCATTGTAAGATTTTCAGGGCAACTTAAAGGATGATGGGATAATATACTCTCACCTAAAAATCATTAGGAAATCTTCAACAACATTCGAAGAGACACAAATTACCAACCAATTCTTGATGACCAACAATGTCCAATCCTTGATATGGTAACAACCCTTATTTTTATTATCACAAAACATTTTATTAGTGATCCTTCACACCTTAAAGATAAGAGTACTGAATTACTTTCAAATTTAAAATGTAAATATTTACATAATTTTTGCTGGTACAAAAATACTTTCTTAACTCGTGTCATGTAATGAAAAGATGTTAACCAACTATTTTGGAAAGAAAAATTTCTTGCTGGTCTTCTAAAGCTTCTAGGTGACAAAGTAAAAAACAAACTTTATAATCAATATAATAAACGCATTCTGTATGATATTCTTTCTTATGGAGAACTAACAAGTCACATCCAAAAGGAAAGATTACAGGTTTATAATGACCTCTGACTACAAAAGCAAATCTAGAAAGAAAGGTAGCAAACTAGAAGAGAACTTAGATCATTCTATGCCCAGTTCGATCACAACCTCTACCAAAAAGAAAAGGCTAAAAGAAAATCCAAGCCTAAACCAAGTAAGCCTAATTCTCATAATCCATTTTACCAAAAACCCAAAAGAAAAACAACCAAATCCTAAAAGATCTTCATTAAACTATCAAAACCTCCAGTTTATAATCAAACCAACTAGCCCACAGATCAAAAGCCCAAAGTTATCTGTTATCAATGTGGCAAACCATGACATACCACTCGATTTTGCAAACTTAGCACAAAAATCCAAGCCTTACAACTTACCGACCAAATTCAAGCTCAATTTCAAACTTTAGTCCAAGATGAAAGCTCAGATGAATCTAGAGTCTCTTCTGAAGATGAAGTGGACCTTTAACTTGATGATAACACCAGTCCAACAACCTCGACTGACGAAAAGGATATTTTAGTATTAACATGCGATCAAGAACAAATTCTTGATATTCTTGACAATCGAGGTAATGATCATGTTAAAACTCTTTTCTTAGAAAAACTTCTGAAAGCTCTAACATCTCTTTCTAAACCCAATAATTTGCTCCATCAAACTCAAAACCCTTATGATTTACAAATTTTACTTGAAAGATTTGAGCAACCACAAACCAGACCCGTAACCATCAATGACCTTAAGTTAGAAATCACTCAAATTAAACAACAACAAATTATTGACCAAAAAACACTAGCATCCCTACTGGATCTAGTACATAGTCATTCTCTTAACACTTCTGAACCTAGACACACCAAACTTGAAGTACCCCCTAAACCAAATAATGAATTTTTCTTTCTTTTAACAAAAATCACAACTCAAAAATGGCTTATCAATGTCCAATTAACAATTGCTAATCAATTTTTTTTAAAGACTATTGCTTTAATTAACACAGGAACCAACCTTAACTGTGTTCAAGAAGGTCTTATTCGAACAAAATAGTTTGAAAAAACCACTAAAGGATTGAAGTCTACTAGTAACCACTAACTGATCTTTGATTACAAACTTCTTGAAATACAAGTTTGCCAGCAAGGTATTTCCTTAAAAATTTCTTTCATTCTTGTTAGGAATTTCAAACAAAAAATTATTCTTGGAGCTCTATTTTTAAATCTTATCAAACCATTTAGTGTAACCCATCAAGGTATCCATACCTGGAATCTTGATTAACCTATCACATTTGAATTTGTCCAAAGACTGCATATCAAAAATCTTAATCTTCTCAAAAGTTTGTCAATTCAAAAACCTGTAGAACTAAACCTTTTGCTTCAAACAAAAGAATCTCATCTTAATCATCTCAAAAAAAAAAAAAGTTTCTTTCCAGCAACTTCAAAACCAACTCCAAACTCCTGCAGTACAATCACAGATCCAAACACTTCACTCCCAAATTGAACAAACAATTTGTTATGATATTCCTAATGCCTTTTGGCATAGATAGAACCATATTGTAACTTTACCCTATGCTAAAGACTTTAGTAAAAGGCATATCCCCACCAAAGCACAACCCATACAAATGAATTCTGAGTTAGTTAAACATTGTAAATAGGAAATAGATAGCCTGCATGACAAAGGGATCATTAGATCCAGTTAGTCATGGAGCTGTGCAGTTTTCTATGTCAACAAAAATGCTGAACAAGAACGAGACATTCCTTGACTAGTAATCAACTATAAACCTCTTAATAGTGCTCTTGAATGGATTGGGTATCCTATTCCAAACCAATAAGATTTGTTACAAAGACTTATGCATGCCAACATCTTTTCCAAATTTGACACGAAATCTAAATTTTGGCAAATTCAAATCCATGAAAAGGATCGTTACAAAATTACTTTCATTGTTCCATTTGGCTAGTTCAAATGGAATGTTATGTCTTTTGGACTTAAAAATGCACCATATGAATTCAACGCATCATAAATGATATTTACATATCATGTATGCATTTCATCATTGTTTACATAGATGATGTGCTCATATTCTCTGAAAACATAGATAAACACATCAAACATTTGTATCATTTCATATATCTAACCAAGAAAGCAAGGTTAGCTATTTCAAAATCTAAGATAGATCTCTTCCAAACCAAAATTCAATTCCTTGGCCATTATATTAGTTAAGGAATCATCACCCCATTCTCTGAAGCTCTCATTTTTGTAGAAAAATTTCCTGATTAAATTACTGACAAATCTTAATTTCAAAGATTTTTTTGAAGCCTTAATTATGTCTCAGATTTCTATCTAAATTTACATCTTATTCTTAATCCCCTCCATGATAAACTCTCTAAGAAAAACTCTACCAAACCATGGATTGAGGATTTCACACAGATTGTCTGAACTATAAGAACCCAAATGAATACTCTCTCATGTCTACACCTTGTTAACCCAGCTTTGCTTAAGATTGTAAAAACAGATGCATCCAACCTTAGGTATAGGGGAATTCTCTAATAGGTAAAAGGACAACAATAACAACTAGTGAGGTTTATCTCTAAACATTGGAATGAGTGTCAAAAGAAATATTCCACTATCAAACAGGAAATTTTGGCTATTGTTTTATATATTTCCAAATTTTAAAATGATTTATTAAATTAAAAATTTCTTCTACAAATTGATTGCTAAGCTGCGAAATTCGTTTTACAAAAAAATGTTCAAAATCTTGTTTCAAAACAAAATTTTGCCCAATGGCAAACAATTTTAAATATTTATGATTTTGATATTGAATTTATTAAATGATCTTTTAATAGCCTTCCTTATTTTCTTATAAGGGAATTTTTACAGGTAGACAACAATGCCCCGCAAAACAAAATCCACAAAAATTCAAACATGGGCTAACATATGCAATCACCCAAACTTTGATGATAATTCCCAACCAATAGCTCAACCAAGACAACAAGTCTCAACTGAATTATCAGAATCATTTAATTCTTCCCAACAAAGTTTTGACAAACTCAGCCTAACAACAAAAAAAAAAACCCTAAAAGCCTTGATAAACTTAATGAAGACAAATCCACGACCAAATCCAAATGAAAACCAACTCCACTTTCTTCACTTGAAGAAACAAAAAAGGAAAGAACTCTCCTCAATGGCAAACTGTTGATAACATTATCACCAAAGATAAATTCATCTTCACAAAAAGAGGTGGTTTTGGTTTCACCATCCCCTCTTCAAATTAATTTACCTAAACCTGAGGTAACAATTTCTTAAGCCTCTCCAAAAACATTTCAAACATCTTATTTTAAAAAATCCACTTTTCAAACTCTTAAACTCATTGAATCTGGGTGTTATCATGATGATTCTTGAAGATGTGCCCAAAATCTTTTTAAAACCTGATTTTATAAACCATGTAATTTATGCAAAACCTATTAGTTTTATGAAGTCATACTCATTGACACAAATTCTACCAAATTTTGACATCATGCCCAAAATAATGAAATTGGGTATTTAACCTTACAAATCATTTAAATCCTCCATCTATTTGAATGGCCTAATCACCTATCCACTCAAATATCATTCAAATCTTTAGTTTATCAAAACTCCAATTTTGCCCAATACTTTAATTATTAGGATTACAAACAGGCATGGTTTAATGCCATTTACTTCCAAAACTCTCATTTCAAACATTCCTAGTTATTTTTCTAAGAAGCCCAAATGATCATCAAATTTCCTCTTTGGTTTGTACATTGGTGGTCCTAGTTTGGACCAATTACCCAAAATTTTCCCAAACCAATTCAAGAAGAATTCCAAATTTTTGCTAACCAATATGACCTCTCACAAAAAGAGAATGCATACCCTTGTTTCATTCCCTCTAAATAAATAAATTATAAGTTCTTTTCAGTTTTTATTTTTCAAACATTTATCTCAAATGATTTTGATTTCAATCTAATATATCAGCTGGAAACCAATAACCATTCCCAGTAAGGAATTTATTCCTTGGAACAACCTTTGGTGTAAATAACGTAAAGTACTAGAAAATGATTTATCAAATCTTTTCAAACATATTTTAAAATTGTTTTCAATCCATTTCATCTAAAATGATATCTTGTTAGATTTGACCCAGTATACTATATATCCCATCACACTCTGATAGCGTGAGTTTTACCCTACAGTTAAAGTCTACGGGACGTTTTATCCATGTTGCCCAAGAGCTTTTTACTTGGGCTTACTGTCGACCTTTGGGACTTATTGCCAAGATAACCTCCACTAGACACGTGACATTCACACTTAAACTCTCGACTTACCAGCTAATACTCAGTTGGGACTCAAACCTCAGTGGCATATGTGGTAGTATGACTCTGATATCATTTCATCTAAAAGGATATCCTGTTAGATTTGTCCCAATTTATCATATATCCAACTTTGTTATAAATAAAGTTCAATACTTTATCCTTGACTAAAATATTCCTCATCACTACTTAAATTATATTTGTTAGTGAAAGCTTTTAAGTCTTTAGAGTTTAGGTTTGTGCATGATAATGGAATTGTTGATGATGTAAATATTGAACATAATGGAAGGGAAATGCCTTAGTATTTAGATTAATGACCCATCATAATGATAAAAGTTGACTTGAAAATAGTTCTATGGAGAGGTGTCTAAGTTTTTCCCATTGCACTCATAAAAAATGATTTTGATATCTCACCAAGGGACTAAATTGGTATATGGATTGACCAAGACATTAAGAAGATAGGTAATGATCTTTTAGATGGATTGGTTGACATAAATCTTGATTTTTCTATCTTGGGCCAACACATCTAGTTGAAGATGGAAGATACAAAAGGCACAAGAGTCTTTAGGGCTATTGATGATGTCTCTCCATTTTGGGAGGGAATTAAAGAGTATGAACCATTTGTACTATAGTGATTGAGCCCAAGGATATTATTCCCAATATCTTATAAAGGCACTAACCTATGGTTGATATATCATCAAGCCTATAGGGTGCTTGTGTAGCAAGGCACATAAGTAAACAAAGGACTTTTTTAAGGAAGTTGCTGAAATGATTTGGAGTAATGAAGAAATAGTTCATGAAAGGATATCATGAATGCCAATCAATAAATTTGAGGAGAGCAATAGCAATTCCATAGCACATGAGCAAGAGTCTCTTTAATTAATTTACCTTCAATGTCTTATATCTCTAAAAAATGTTTTTAGTAATTATCTTTACTGAGGGTATTGGCAAGAATTCAATCATATTGGAAAAAAAGGGACTTTGTTCAATTCTGGCATTGTTGGCATCAAATGATTTGGAAGAATCATCTACTTCTTATTCAAAGTTAGACTCTAGGCCTTCAAGTTTGAAAATGTGGAACACTACAGAAGAATAAGATAGGCTTGTCGTAACTTCGTTTAAAGTTTACCCATTTCATATGGTTGGATGTTAAAATGCATTGCTTGGAATTAAACTGGGATCAAGATGACTTCTCCTGTTATTATCTTCCCTTTTAAGAACTATTAGAACCTTGGACATCCATAAGTCATGTGTGACTTAGTTTTATACCATCTATAATGGTCAT
Organism: Rhizophora mangle; assembly: GCA_037832345.1. Classification (NCBI taxonomy): domain Eukaryota; kingdom Viridiplantae; phylum Streptophyta; class Magnoliopsida; order Malpighiales; family Rhizophoraceae; genus Rhizophora; species Rhizophora mangle. Next base: position 935,856 of record JBAPLJ010001169.1, on the reverse strand, counting down.
TTAGTCCTTCCATTGGAAAGAATGACATGTTTTTTTACCATGCAAGCAAAGTACAACTCATCATAAATGTAGTTGGAGACTACCACCCTTTTAAGGAAACCTTCTATTAGCACTTGCACCATTATCAAACAAGCATTTTGAGTATTATTACCTTCTACCTTAAGTAAACAAGTTTGGTTATAAAGCTTTGAATATGTGTTCTTAAGTGGAATGTTATGATATGCATATAGGCATCATTCACCTCGCCTAGTGTTGGTTATTATAACAAACTATGCATTGAGTTAAGCTATAAGATAAAAAGGTTTGCTCTTCCTTTTATTTTATAAGATCAAAAGTGAAAAAATATTTTAGTCAATTTAATCATAAGCTAATGAATGTCCTTATTCATATTTATAATTCAAAAAGCTGAGGACTTACCAATGATCATAACTTAGATTTTCACACAAAATGGTATATGAATTCATAGTGTTTCAATGATTCTTTGAGGAAAACTTAAAGGCTTTCTTCAAATGGATAAAGTGAAAGGATATCAACTTGTAATTCTTTGGCTTCATTTGTTGTGGCTTTGGCTCTATTAATCATCCCTCTGACCCATTGTGAAATCTAGAGTTCTTAAGTGTGATGATAGTTGACTATCTATTAAAATTGAATAGTTAAGTCTATGATCATCATTTCCTAATTTGGTCAAGTTATGGTTTTTCTAAGCAAGTGACCCCATTTATTGTGCTTGGCTTTGGTTCTCTTACATAAGCAAACTCACTAGATGGGTCAAACTTAGGTTTTCCTAAAGGAGTAGGTTTGTTTGTGTAATATAAGTTTCTTGTTTAACGAAGATTGTGACATTTACATTATCCAATTGCTCTTAAAAGTGAGTGTTCTTCTACCATAGAGCTTCATTTTGGTTTAGAGTGAATTGGAAGGTGTCTTGTAGTTGATCTTGATTCACTAACATTATGCCGATTTCCTAAATTGCCTTGCTTACTTCTAATAACTGAGAAGTTAATTCTTCATTCTTCCTCTTGAATACCTTTAATTCTTAGAGAAGTTGGTTAATAAGAAAACTTTAATCCAAATATTATGGAGAGTGCAATTGATATGGATAAGAGGATAGGATTTCTTCTTAGGTTATGAAATCTAGTTCACCCAAATCTTTTAAGGGAGATGCCTATTCATCCTCGACTTTGGCCTTCCTTTTGGGGACAACATGACTTACAAATTCATCAAGAATGTAAATCTCATAACCATAAGTTGCACATCATAACTTGTATCACTTTAAGGAAGGGTGATAAGAGTGTCCATAAGTTATTTTTATGGCACAATTCTGTGTTTAAAAGATAGGTTAAAGATGCTTGTGACTATTTGAACTACTATAGTCAAAATGGACATCTTTCATCCCTTCAGTGGTGGGGATGTTTTTTTAGCCTTATTTGTCTAATGATTATGATGGAGGTATAGATAATTACTATAGTGATTCTAGCTAAGGGGCCCACAAATAGTCCCTACAAGATCTTTAGCTAGCCATTTGGTGGGTAAATGGAAATCTTAATCCCAAAAATAGGCAACCCTCTCTAAGACTTTTTACATATGGGGCCATTTAGTTTGATAAAATTCTTCTAATAAGAATTGGTCCTTTTGATACATTAGGTGTGTGAATTAATGAAGCAACATGTTTAAATCACTCATGAGCCACACATTTAATAGAGCTAAAATGCTCATAAATCACCTCTTACCTAAACTTGGTAATGATTCAAGGAGAGGATTATTTCAATGATAATGTCTAAGACTAAATTAACTCCACCCTTCTTCACCTTATGGAAGAGTTCAATGACCCATTTATGGACATGCCTAATAACCTTAGGAAATGGAATCAATTTGTATATGAGTAATACCATGTGAGTGAATTTTACTTCATGGTGTTTCATCTTTTGTTTGAAAATGTGATCAATTGGGATACACTCCTTTTGGTGTTGTCCTTTGGTAATTTCACTTCACTTTTGATTTATTAGCTTTGATAGCTTGCTGACATGGTTAGTGATAGGGCTTGGCAAATACATATCTTAATTGAAAGAACCTTGCAAGTTTAATATGTTTTCAATTTCTTCCACCAAAGTAACCATGTTTACATTTGGGAAGGCAAAATAGATAGCCAACATTGCTAGCCAGATTTTGGCATCTAATAGATAACCAATGTCACCATAGATTTCTTGGACGATATGTTGCCTACCAGTGCTCTAAGTTTTACAAATCTATTTAAGGACAAGGAATTCTAATTGCTTGAGGATGAAATCCCTTGGAATCCTCATAAATGCTAAGGGAGTGTAATCTTTTACTTGCCTCTGAAGGTCCTTAAAATTGGTCTTGACATGACTATAGGTGTGTTCAATGATGATCATGCCAACTAGACTAATGATTTGAAATAATAACCAACACTTTAGGAGGTAAATTGTATGAGATGACATAAGAAAGATAATAATACAAAAAAATAAACATGTTAATACAAGGTAGATAAAATATAAACTAATAAAAAAACATAGTAAAGATTAAGAGTAAAAAAAGATGCATGATATAATGATTAGGGTGGGGATTTCTTAAGCTCTTTGTCTTATAAGGGATGGAACTAATAGGCGGATGACTCTACTAGTTAACAACAGGCATATGGTTGAATGGATCTAATTAGGCCAAAGGTCCTTAAGCCATTTCCCCTTTGCAATTCATGGCTTAAGAAGGAGTTACTATTGTGAGTGACAGGTTTTAAGACTATCTTATACAAAAGTCATAAGCTTCACAAAGGATTGAACTTTCTCTCATTTAAGCTACAAAAGGTAAAGTTTGGGTTTCAAGTCTTAGTGTGTGTGTGCAATTAAGGTTATAATGCAAATATAATCATTAATATGAGTGAAATAGATAAAGAATTATACATGAAATAAATGAAAGCATATGAACAAAGTAAGTTAGAGCAATCTATCTCTCAATTTCTTTCATAGTAGTGCCAATAAGCTATCATGGTAGGTTGCCTAGGGAAGGCTAGGGAGCTCAATAGACATAAAGGGAGACATGGTCTTTGACAGCTTGGGTCTTTCTTGCGTTTATGAGGAAAATGAATTAAGGCAGGAAAAGGCATTTTAATGTGTGCTAATTGACTTCAAAGTCACCACAAATCATTTTAGGTGTGATTGTAACACCATAGTATCTTGATTTGATTTATTAGGATTTGCTAGGGTTGGGAGATCGATTATTTTTTGCGAAGGCCATAGCCAACCCAAATGCCTATCACAAGTAAAGATGTCATTGTTCACTCATCTTTACTTTTTTCTTTGATGCTCTTTTAGGTTGGTATTTTATTTTTTCTCTTTATTTTTATAACTTTCTATCAAAATATACACTTATTTGTATAGAGAAAATGATGATTTATATTTGTGAGCTCACCGACGATACCCTATAAAATGGTATTGCCACCAAAAATTTCATATATTGTTTTCCCTTTCTTTGTTTTTTTTTTTTTTTGTCTTTTCCATATTTCGTCTTTTCTCTCTCGCTCTCTCTCTTTTTTTTTTTCCCCTTTTCTCTTTTCTTTCTTTTCCTTACTTTTACTTTTTATTTTATCGGCCTCCAAGCAGTCCCCCTTTCCTTATTTCTTTGGCACACTTTAATTGCTCTTTACTACTCACTTTCTTCCTCCTCATGCCATTTTACCTTTAGGTTCCTTAAACTAGATTTTGTCATAATCATGCCTTCTAATTTGGTTTTTTGAGTTTGGGTGTTGTGATTTAAGCTTTCAAATGAGTTTTTTTTTTCTTTTTTTTTTTTCGGGTTTTTCAAATGATTTGTGGTATGAGGTGTGTTTTATGCTGTTGATATCAAGACACCAGCAACTTTCAATTGAGGTGTGAGACATGTTAATGAATAGCTAAAAGTCCTTTAAGTTAATCGACGTTGGTTTTGTGCATTGTCGATTGTTGAAATTGACGATTGAGGCATTGAAAGCTAAAGGGGCAGTGGACTTTGCAGTCTCAATTATAGCCATGTAGAGGTCTAATTGGCACATGGAGGGCGTTGTTAGGTAGAACGTCACCCGATAAACCATTTAGTGGTGGTTTAAGGGTGGGATGGCGAGTAGAAAAGTGGATATATGGCGACTGACAACGAGTTTTGGATCATTGGTCACCATTTTCTGGCAAGCTTTTTAGTGTGTGGGCCCTACAAATGGATAGATCAGCCTCTAGTGGTTTGATTAGTGTGGGTCTCAATCAGCAAGGTGTGCCTTGTGGCAATAGTGGCCAGCCTTGCTTGGCTAACTAGTTTTCACATTTTCAGGCTTTCGTTCATTGTTTCCTCTTTGGCATTGCGTAGATTGGGGCTATGTTGGTCCGATTGACAGATTCCTTTCATTTTTCATTGACTAGCGGTGATCTCTGGCAACCTCCTTGAGATAGCACGAGTCTCTCCTTATGCTTTCTTAACTCTTTCTGTTATTCTTTTATGCTTATTTTAATTTTTTCCTTTTTAACAATATATAGATACACTTAAATAAAATAAAAATAAACTAAAATACTCACTGATTACTACATTTCTTATTGATGGAGAGGGAATCAATTTGAGTGGAGACAATGATATTGGTCAAGTAAGTATTTCTTTATTGATTTTGTAAAAATTGGAAGTGTTAGTACATGCTATGAAACAATGCCTTTGTTGAATGAGTTTTATTTGATTTTAATAAGGCAAATTAGTTTCTTTACGTTGTATTCTTAATTTGATTTTTAGTCATTAATATTTACTATAATCATAATTATGAACTTATTATAACTTATTTATGTTGATGAATATTTGAAAAATGTTATAAAAGGGAAGGAATAAAAAGAAAAAAAAAAATTGGAAGGTCATACAATCTTGTTATGGGTACTTTGGCTGCTATTATAGTTAACTAGAGAGTATAATCTCTCTTTCAAGGCAATAGCTCAAACATATCTTTAGGCAATTTTTTGTGATGTCATTATATTGTTGCTTTGACACTTTTCTAATGGCTTAGGGGGCTTTAGATGCATTAGCTTGGTTGAGTTTTTTGATACTAAATTAATTGGCTCCTTCAAATTCACTATTAGTGCTCTACTCAATTCTCTTATGTGATTTTTGGCTCTTATAATTTACTACGTTTTAATTTTTTCTTGGCTCTCAATTAATTTTTTTAGCCATCTTCTTTTTTTGCCTTATTGATGAAACTTGTTTTTTATAAAACAAATTAGTTTAATATTAAACGTTAATATCTAATTACTTTTGTTAGTTGACACAAATTAACTTACTTTTTAATAAATGGTTAAGTTTACTTTGGTTGAATGATTGAAATTATCTTTTATATTTAATGTTATGTGGGCTTAACTTAAGACATTTACACTCAAGTTGAGCTATTAAGCCTTGTAAGAAATAATATATTGATGTTGTTGCACTTAGATAATTAGTCTGGGGTTTTTTTATAAAAGGGTAGACCCTCTTTTATGGTTTTGTCACGTGAATTTTTACCATAAATAATTTTTAACTTTAAGTTTAATTTAAAAGTTTTAAAGATTTTTAACTTTTTTAATATAATAAATATATATTATAATATAAAATAAATTATAATAATAAATTATTTTTTTTTTTTTTATTATATATAACTTGTAATTTAAATATAATTTATAAATAATTATTATATATATTAAAATTATAATGTAAATTTTTTTTAATTAAAATTAATAAAATAAAAGTATAATTTATTTTAATATATATATATATATATTAAGTGAAAGAATGAAACAATATGAAACTAAGCCATCAATGCTCTTGCTCCATGCAATCAATCAAGACCGAGGGATCTAACAGGCGCTTCAGAGTGCCATTATCTGAAGAATCAATACCATGAGCTGGATTCCCTACACAGTTACCCAGAGGCCTAGCTTGACGAGTAAAACTAGACTGATCCAAATAAGAAGAATGAGAAGAGGCAGAACGGTAAACATCTCACGGAGGCTCTAACCATAATCCTGCTGTGAAACAAAAGTAGCCATTGTGAGCTAAAATTTCTTAGCAAGTATCCGTTGGAATGGAGACCAGCATTGGAATAAAGGCAGAGGGTGTCTGTTGCCCATTATTATTGACCAGAGTGCCAGTTGCCGACGGCCCAGAATCCTTCTGACTTCACACCTTGAGTTTACGAGCAGCTCTAATATTGCGGGTACTTTTAGCCTTCTCAAGTTGGCTTTTAACGAGGCCTGAACTCAGCCCATGCTTTTCACCAGATCTACGCACATTATCCAGGTCGAAGTTCACGTTGAATATTATTGCCTTGTTTGACACTTGCGGGAGATGGCTGTTGCGGAGCGGATCCAAGGAAATAAATTCTATTAGAATTCAAAATCTCCCCTTTTGTAGGAGCTTGTAGCCCATTTTTGCTTTGATTACGCCATCTCCTAGCAACTACCATTCAGGGGCCATATTGCTCAAAATGATTTTCGCGTTGTTTAGCTGGAATCCAGCTACCATGCTCGCAAGGGCCTTCTTGGCAAGCAGCAACAAAGCCGAAGACGTAGCAAACCTTGATCAATGGCAGATTTACCATAATACGATCTGGGACAATTAATAATAGCATGACCAAAGTTATCGTAATTAAAGCACATGGTGTGCAAACTCTCATTTTCCACCTTTTGGCAACACCCATTAAGCCAGAAATGAAAAGATCAAAGGCTTGGTTAAGTTAATCTCTACGCATAATTGAGCAAAACGGCCCCTCGTAGCAAATGTAGTATTCTTATCAACCTTCACAAGTCTACCGATACAAGATGCAATAGCCATAAGGACATCAACATTGTAATATAACACTGGGATTTCTGGGAGTCTCACCCATGCCAAAGTTGACTTCAATACTAGCCTCCAAAGGAATAAACAGCGGGTCCCAATGGCGAATTGTAAGGTAATGGCCTTGGATAATCAATGGTCCATCATTCATCACTTTATTCATATCTTCATCTAAATGAAACTTGACCAAAGAGAAGCCACCCCCAGGTCAATGATATCCATGTCACTCGAAGGTTTCCACAACTGTTCAAGCTTGCTCACTAAAAACCAGTAACCCACTGAGCTTCCCAAGAGTTTTACGACAGAGCTTTCTTCCACAGATCCAACAAAGACTCCATGAGATTTAGATCCACAGTTAAGTACGGGGAGTAAGGGATTATCATCCTTATAGTCAATTTTAATTTTTCCAGCCGCTCTAAGATCAACACCTTTTGATGCTGAGGAAGAATCCTTGTTCTTCACAAGCTTCTGCTAGAAGGAAAGTTTCCTACTCTCTGTTGGAGTGGCATGACAATCAGTGCCTTGAAACACTACGTCCGACATCTCATGATGAGGGGGTTTGTCAGGGAGAATAAAGCTTGGCAGTGCATGCTGCAGAGAACTAGGAGAAAGCATTATTTTTGAGCACTTTGTCGTTGAGAAACTATAAGTGTGTGAGATGAAGATTAGAATGGCCAATCCTGAAGCCCTCAAACATACTCAAATCTTTACCTTTCTACAGTAGGTGAGAAAGGCCTTCCACAATAAGGATGAATCGGAAAAGAGAAAAAGCTCTCCTATGCTTAATATTTCTTCCTCGGCTGGCCTCTCCTAGCTTTTTGCTGCTTGCCCCTAAGTTGGACAAGTTCTGGAATCTCATCCAAATCTACAACTCTGCCTTCAATTATTTGCAAACACAAATCAAAATTACCAAAGAGCTCACGATTGCATGTCCTTAAGTGCTTCTTCAGTAACTTAAGCTTCTTGACCAATTTATAAGGCCTAACAGAAGACTAATCGAAGGAATGCAAAGTGACTCCAATCATGCTAATGAACTCATGACGTTAAACCCAACAGTGGAAAAAGCAGAAGGGCTTGAGAGCCCGGATTCCAGCAGGATGGGGCAATGATCTAAGAGATCTTTCAAGAGCCCATTATTTCAAAGTAGGCCGAATTCAACAAGAGCTCCTCACTCACAAAAGGAGCAGATCGATTCTACTCATCGACAAAATTAGCAATGGCACTTGTTCTTCCATCCATGAATCACTAATACTATTATTCTTGCCTAGGTGAAGGGTGGGTATTAAGATCACCTCCAATTAGACAAAGGTCAAATTAAACCGCCAGCCTTAAAATTCAGAATCTTCTTCCACAGTGAGTTTCTTTCAACATCAATGTTAGAAGTGTAGACCGCTGCAATTACCCAAGAAAAACTACCATGGGGTAGAGTTCCTTTGACAGCAATCCACCTATCTTTTTGGTAGATCACACTAGCAACAAAAATATCAGTCCTATACCAATAAAATCGCCCTGGAGGTCCCAACAGTTTTAACCTGACACCAATTTTACCTACCAGAGCCCCAGATATTTTAGACTAATCTATCTAAAATTTTTTCCAATTTGGTTTCCTAAAGCATCAAAAACAACCGCGCTTTTCTTTCTTATCAAGCTAGCAACAATACAGTGCTTCTCCTTGCCATTAAAGTCTCTTATATTTTTAATTCAAAATGGTTAAATTCATAAATCGTAGCATTATCTGAGGAAGACTTGGAATCAAGAACCACTTCCCTCTTCATCCTCCATAGAATCATAGCATTATCTGAGTAATTCTGGGGACCAGTTAAGGGCCCAATTCCATCTCCTCGTGCTTCAGCAAATGGAGGCCTCACATAGCCATCAATCCAAAAGGCATAAGAGGGGGCTTGCTCATAGGCCTAGTCAGAATCCTGCCCATAAGCTTGATCCAACGTAACAAGAAATAAATTAAGGGGACTAAGAAAATCATGCAGATTCTTTAGAGAATAACACCAATCTCAACCTGAAAGATGCAAAATCAGAAGGATCCCATTTGTAATTGATTCAAACCAGTTGCTTAATTGTGTCATCCTTTGTTCAAGCATCATATTGTTATCTTCCTCTTTGAGAAAGGGAAGCAGGACCCTCTTGCCTCCCAAAGACTTCACATATAATACTTTAAGTTGTCTAACAGGGGGGGCAGATCACTGAGCATTGAAATTTATTCAACCTTCCATACCACTCCCACAAGAATTTCTTTAGCCAATCTTTGTTCTCAACTGCATAGAATTGCAGCTCAGTCGTATTTGAACTTTCCAATTCCTGCAATTGGGAGGACCCTTCAACACATCCACATACATTCTGCTGTCACGAGTATAGCCTCTTTAGACCTCAAAATCTTCCTTTTCTTCACCAAAGCTGATCCAACTATCATCTGTAGAGTGGGCTTTCTAGCATATCAAGCAATATTAAGTTGTATTCTGTGGCAGCAAATTTTTGTTTTATCAAGTTGGGTAGATTCTGGGTAGTCACCGAGTTTTATGCAGGAAAATAGTAGCTGTAGGTCTAGGGGTGTGATGAAATCGGGTTAGGAGCCTCGGAGGGCTACTTGAAGATAGAAGGGGTTGAGAGGCGAGGAAGGTGGTGGTTGTGTTGGATGTAGCTAGCCATCATGAAAGGTGGAGTTTGGTTGAAGAGTTTTGTGAGGCATGTCACATTTACATTGCTAAAACGGTTCTACTTTTGAGTAATCATCGATGTTATGATCGACCAAAAGTTTAAGAATCCATTTCTAAACATCCATCTCTTCTTCTTATGCTCCCATCCCTTTACCAGTTCTTCTCCTTAACGTTTTTTTTTTTTTTTTTTTGGGATTATCAAAAATCTCATTGAGACAAATCTAAAATACTAGTTATCCAATTACCGTAATTTTTCGCTTAAAATATGAAATTTATTTAAAAGAATTAAAAGTTAAGATTGTGTGCTTAACTCACACAATTTTAAAATATTTGTTTGGAATACAACAATAAAACATATTTCTTTTTTTTTTTCATAAATAAAATAAATAAATATGGATGATATCAACAATTTTGTTAGAGATGATTGTATAGTTTCATAAGACTAAATTCTAAGGAAGTTGATGGATATTTGAACCCAAAATCTTTAATTTAACAAATAAGCTTCTTTATTATTAGGCCACAACGTTTAACTCCTTTGTCTAATTCTTTTTTGTTATAGATTTTAGCTTTATTAACAGTCGGGAATTTCATCACCAGCTAGGAGGCATGAACACAAATATAGTGACATCAACACGATATTACACGCAAACCACAACAAGCTAATTTTGAAAAAAATAATTTTAATAAAAATTATTAATATGAGTCTAAGAAAATGAGTTATTGTGTCGTTAAAAATGTAAGTATATAATGTGAGTTTTCACTTACAAGTGCAACATAAATTTTTATTAATTTTAACTTTAATTATAATTGAATGAACATCAAAGACGTAAAATGAGAAAAAGTAAACCCATAATTTGAAGGAAAGATGACGCCAAGAACTTTCAAGCTTGCATTTATTTGTGCTTTGAATTTAGAGATTTTAATATTTTGGGTTAATAAATAATTTGGCCCAAAACATTTGGGCTCTAAGTTATTAGTTTTACTCGTATAGCTGGGCCTCGAATTGGGTTTACACTTTGAAAACTTAAATGTTTATCACATTTAATGATTCAATTAGCATGTTCAAGCCACCAAGTTTTTGTATGACTCTGCTTTTATGGTTATAAACTTAAATGTAATCAACAATTTAATTGTCGGAATTATTACAAAGCAGCCCTTTGGGACCTTTTTGATCCCAAAGTTGCCATTTCTTCAAATACATTTGAAACTTATTGAATGACAAATTTGATGGAATTGAAATTTAATATACATGAAATTCATTATACTAAAATACAATGAATCCAAGATCTAATACATTTGAAACTTGATCAACTAAGACTTGAAGTACCCACGAAACGAATCAACTCAAAACAACCATCGAACCCAAAATTGGCGTAGCTTGTAAGGATTGAAACTTGAAAATTTATTTAAATATACAGCCTAATTGATCTTTTACTCGAGAGAAAAAAAAAAAAAAAAACTTGTCACAATATCTTGATAAAATCCTGACGATTTTTTTTCACCTAACTTAGAATTGTATATATTCTGGTAACGAAAACAATTATTCTAGTTGTAAATTATTGAATGTGGGACATAAAAGAAATATAAATCCCACAAATCATGGGGCAAAAATTAATAAATTTCTAATTTCTTTTTCTCTGTGTCGTTTGGATTCAAAAGTTTTATTACAGGTTGTATAAGTTTGCGTTTATATCAAACATTTGAAGGTTTTGTAAATTTAAATACTTAAAGTTTTATTTTAGAAGATCCATCTTAGTGACGACTAAAGAGCATACTTCTTAAAGTACTAAATTTACAAGTTTGGAGGGCCAAGAAGAGAAAGCACATAGTTCTAGGAAGAGCTAGCCTCTACTTCTTTGGAAAGAAATAGAGGAAGGTTATTGCTCTTCTTGCTTTCTTCTTTGGAGTGCCTCAGATGCCATACAACTTAAGCCTATATATAGGCCAAGAAGTGACCTTGTGCCATCAACCATCGTTCTCCATGCAGCCAACGCGATTGAAATTATTCTAACTGTTCAAAGGTCTTACTTTGCCAACTATTGGGCTCCTCTTCCTTTTTTACATGGGACCAAAAACATTCACAATTAGCTTGAAAATTTGAACCATTTGATGATTACTCCCTTTATCTCTATTCTTTTTTTTTTTTTTTTTTTAAAAAAAATTATGTCTATAATGTTAGAAATAAAAGATTGCAAAATTGAAATTTACATAATTACTTCAAATCATATAACAATACCACTGTTCTTAAAGGCAAAATTTACATTCTAATTATTGCATTAGAGTTAATGCGAATTCCCTCCTATAATAAAATGAAGCTCTTAATTGCACTTGTGCAATTGTGGAATTAAGACAATAGAAACCTTTGTGTATAACAATAGTATTGGTACTGTTTTCTATCTTTTTTTGCATAAAATAGAATCATCATGGATCACTTTATAGAAATCTATTTGGATTAGTTATGTACACTTACATAACTATCTTAGAGACATAACTATTTAAACATATAATTGTTTTGGGTTGTAATTATTCATAAATATAAATATTATGATAGATAAATATTTCAATTATTTGGATAGAATATAATAACTATAGATAGACATGTCTCATGGATATTAAATAGTTTAGTAATTGTATACAACTGTTAATAGAAAAACATCTATATAAACATAATCATTACCAAACATTAATTAATCAAAAATATAATTAATTAATATAATAATTCATCATGTTTCATGTGCACGTACCAAGTGCTTAAGTGGCAAATGCACCTATAAAAGTGCCTATGCATCGCACCCACACGTGGGCTAAGTGGCCATTTCCATAGTGTCCCCTTTAAGCTAACTAGACATGTCAATTTTCTCAACCTATAAGCCCTTCAAAAGCCTTATTTCTTTTGTAGGTGGGACTTTGTCCCCCCCCCCCCTTTTCCTTTATTCCCTTTTAAAAATACACTAACAATTTCCCATTATTTTCAAAAGATTGAAAAATAATAGATCCACAATAATATTGAAAGTTAATTGTATAAATAATAGTATCTTGAGATTAAACCATTATATAGTAAAATGTTCATTGCAAAAAATTTGAATAATATGGTAGATAAGCCTTAAACTATATATTTTAATTAATTAGCAATATAAATATTTTACAAATGAGTTTACAACCATAAGCTTCTCATAAATATAATTAACATAATTAAAGACCTTACATATTATTTTTATGAATGTTTTAAAGTCAAGCCCTTTAACTTATAGGAATGACCCTTGTTTCACATTCATATAGATAGACTAAGTGCTCTTGTCATAAGGCACTTTCCAAGGTTAGTTAAGAGTTGTAAAACTGTGCCTCCCACTAAATGACTTTAGGATGTAAATTATTAATAATAATGCTTTAATCACACTTATGATGTACTTTGACTTATTAATCTTAAGATTTGATATTGTTTCAAGAATTAAATTGAGTTTTTATCATTGGTGACTAATCTTCATGGGCTTGAGACCCATTCCCTTTGATGTTTTGTTTACCAAATCTCTTGTTAATCCTTTCATCAAAGGATCAATTATGTTGTGACTTGACCTTAAAAAATTGACTATAATTAATCCATCCATGATCAAATCCCTTACATAACTATGTTTAAGTTTAATATGTCTAGACTTACTATTATACACTTAACTATAAGCTCTTGCTAGAGTTGTAACATTGTAACAAAGTATAAAAATGAGTGCTACTAGCTTTGTCCATAAAAGAATCTTACAAAACAAGTATTTTAACCATTCTTTTTCTTTACTAGTTAAAGCTAATGCTACAAACTTTGTAGCCATGGTAGAATCAATTATGCAAGTTTTTTTCTTGGAACCCAAGAAATTACACCACTTCTTAGCATAAAGATCCACTTACTAGTAGAAATATGATCCTTTTTATTAGTAATCTAACTAGCATATGAATATCCTTTTAAATTTAAAGGATAACCTAAATATTTTATTCCAAGATCATTTTGTTCTCTTCAAGTGCTTCAAAATTATATGTATGCCAATGTATGTTATTTGGGTTACTCATGTACCTACTTATTTTGCTTATTCTAAAGGCTATGTTTGGTCTAATACTTGTCATTATGTACATTATAAACCTTATTACTTTCGTATATTCTAGCTATAACATTAAACTTCTAACATTCTTTGTAAATTGCATGTTGTGATTGAACAGAGTAAAAACAAGAATACAATCTATATGATTGAACTTATTGGGAACTTTCTCAATATAATGCAACTGAGTAAGTGTTACACTTTTTTAATCTCATAAGATATAATGCAATTGAGTAAGTGTTACACTCTTTTAATCTCATAAGATATAATGCAACTGAGTAAGTGTTATACTCTTTTAATCTCATAAGATTTTGACTCTAAGGTTGACATCTTGCCTCACCCATGTCTTTCATTTCAAAACTACTTGATAAAAACATTTTAGTAACTTTAACTTGTTGTAAATTGGTTCCAAAGATCAGCATGTCATCAACATATAAATTAAAAAAATGACACATTTTCTTTAATTGAACTACCATAAACACATTTGTTAGATTCATTAATCTTAAACCCATTAGTGAGTTGCACCTAATCAAACTTTTAGTGTCATTGCTTAGGTGTTTGTTTTAATCTATACAAGGACTTAACAAGTTTGCACACCTTTTTTTTTGAACTAGGTATCACAAACTCTTTAGGTTGTTCCATATATACTTTTTCTTCTAATTCACCATTTAGGAATGCTATTTTAACTTGCATTTAATGAATTATTAGGCCATGGATAGAAACAAGTGCAATAAGCACTCTAATTATGGCAGTTTTAGCCATTGATGAATATGTATCAAAGTAGTTGATTCCTTTCATTTGTGTAAAGTCTTTTGTAACTAGCCTAGCTTTGAACTTGTTAATGGTTCCATCAATTTTTTCTTTCCTTTTGAAAAACTATTTATAGCTAATTGACTTTGAGTGAGAGGTCTACTAACTTTTAAGTCTTATTACCCATAATTAAGTCCATTTTATCATATATTGCTTCCTTCCAAAACATGACATCTTGCTATTTCATTGCTTCTTCAATTGTCTTGGGATCATCTTCAATATTTAATCAAATTAGAAGTTTAATAACTTCATTATTTGCTTTTCCATTTCTTATATTATTATTTTTCTTTTTATGAACTTATAATCTATTTGCAATTACTAAATTCATAATGAATTTATTCTCATTAATAATTATGTTGATGGATATTGAGCTACTAGGCTTTATTGTCATGAATCAATATACCTTGTTATTATGAGCATAATCTAAGAAGATGCAATCAATTCCTCTTTCTCCCAAAATTTTCCTTTTAGGTTCAGAAACTTTAATAATTGTTCTATAACCCCAAACTCTTAAATGACTAAGGCCAGACTTTCTTTATTCTAAAACTCATATGGGATCATATTGCTCTTTTTGGATTGAACTCTATTTAAAATATGATGTAGTAAGCAATGCCTTACCCCAAAAATCTTGACTTATTTCATAATTTAATAACATGGAATTTACCATTTCTATAAACATACAATTTTTGCATTTTACAATATCATTCTATTATGGTGAGTAAGGAGCAGTTGTTTCATGGATAATTCTTGCGGTCTCAAAAAAAGTAGTATCATAATACTTCATCCTCTATTAGTTCGTAAACATTTGGTGATCATATTACTTTGCAACGCAACTTTAGTTTCATATACTTTAAATATTTCAAGTACTTTAACTTTTGTATGCAACAAGTAAATATGAAAAATCTAAAGTAGTCATCAATTGATGTTACAAAATGTTTCTTTTCTCTTAGTGTTGTTGTATTATGTAAGTCACACACATCACTATGTATTAATTCTATTATACTTGATTTTCTTTGAATAATAGGAAATGAATTTCTAGTTATTTGTGTTAGCATGCATGTTTTGCATTTATTTTTGAACTTATCAAAGTATGACAATAAATCTAGCTTAACCATAACATGCAACCTTTTGAAATTTACATGCCTAAGCCTATTATGCCAAAGGAAAGAACACTTAATAATATAAGTATAACTAGTAGCATTATTGTTATTAATATCAATATTCAATTTAAACATACCATCATGTAGATAGCCCTTTCCTAGAAATCCTTCTTTGGAGAGAACAAAATTATAAGTCTTAAATAGAAGTTTAAACCTAAACTAATTTTAAAGACTACCCATAACTAGATTTTTCCTAATTTTTGGCATATAAAAGATATGATTGAGAGTAATAACCCTTCTAAAAGTAAATGCTAATTCAACCTCTCCTATTACCTTTACTAGAACTATGACATAAGTTCTCATGTACACATCAATGTTATTTTCCAATAGTTCAATGGATTTGAAGAAGTTTTTGATTTTGCAAACATGTTGGGTAGTGCCAAAATCAATCCACCAAGTAATGTCATCCTTAAGTAAATTAATTTCTATGATTATAGCCACTTTTCTCATTTACTACTTTTAAGAATTTATGCTTTTCCTTTTTCTTTTAGAAAGAAAATACTCAAATTTATATTGTCAATTTTTTTGTAGCAATAATGACAATTACCCTTTTTTTCTTTTCAACTTTTTGTCTTCTTTTGATCATTATTAAATTGATTCTTTCATTTTTTTTGTAGGCTTGTTGGGTTTTTCCTCCTTAACTATATGCATTATTGAAACATGAGAGCCATGCTTTTTATTTTCCTATATGTTAAACTCTTCTTTTACATGAAGATGTTTAATAAGACTTTCAAGAGAAATATGCTCTTTCTTATGTTTTAAGCTTCTCTTAAATTCTTTCCAGAAAGGACCTAGTTTATCAACAATGGAACTCACAACAATAGTTATATCCATCGACATTTTGTGTTGTAGAAAATAATTCAAAGTTTTTTAATCTTACTAAATTGTTCCATAAACAAAAAAATTTTTTTTAGTTGCATCTTCTTGCAAGTATCTTAACTCTAATTTCTCTTATAGTTCCTTTATTATTTGAAATTATGGTGGACATCAAATAATGAATCATTCATCACATTTAAAATATGCCCCCTTAAATCTCATTATCTATCTTATATTTTTGCCTCTTCCTAGTATTAGTAATAGTCTCATTCTTTATGTGTTATGGTCTCTTAATATTTAGAACATAGGCCATATGTAATGTTACCAATAGAAAGCGAATCCTTTTATGCCAATGTATAAAATTGCCTTCATCAAACCTCACCAATTTCATGATGTTAGAAGCCAACTTTTTCAAAGTTCTAGCCATAATTGTAAAAATGATTTTTTTTTCCTTAAGATTGCAAGAAAATAAGATTTTTAAACTAGAATCTATATAATCTATTTAAGTCATATAATAGTGTTATTGTCTTTAAAGCAAAATTTTCACCATAATTACTACTTAATAATTAATGCAAAATCTTTCCTAAGATAAAACGAATCCCTTAATTATACCTATGCAATTATGGAATTAAGATTATAGAAAAGTTTGTGCATAGTAGTAGTGTTGGTATTATGTTTTATTTTTCTGTAGTAAAATAGAATCGATATGGATCCTTTTACAGAAATTTTTTAGGGTTATTTACATGTAGTTACATAACTACCTTAATGATATAATGGTTAATACATATAATTGTTATGAGATATAACTATTTTAGTTATTTGGACAAAATATAATAGATTGAGATAAGTGTGGCTCTTGGATACAAAACAATTTAGTAATTATACATAATTGTCAACAAAAAAAAATCTATATAGACAAGATTATTACTAAACATTAATTAATAAAAAATATAATTTATTAATATAATTATTTGTTACGTGTCACATGCACAAGCCAAATGCACCTATATGCTGCACACATGCACTTTTCCATATGGGACTTTGACCCTCCCTTTCCTTTGTTTCCTTTTGAAAATACACTAACATATAAATGCCCTCACTTCAAAGGTTAGAGAGGCAAAACTTTGGGATGCAATTAGAGCTAAGGTTTAAAGTCTAACTCAAATTGATCTTGCAAATGTTCAACTTGAAGTCTAAAGGATTAACTTAGGATGATTCAACAAATATAGAACTTGAGCACTTGCTAAAGATGATCCAATAAGCATAAAACTCAAAAGCTTGATAAGGATGATCTAGCAATTATAGAACTTGAAGGCTTGCAAAGAATGATTATGTAATCATAAAACTTCAAGACTAGCTTAGTGATCCTGTAAACATAAAAAGATAGATTGTTACCAAAAATTCTTTACCCTTTGTGATATGCATGACCTTTGAGAGAACTTAGTAGCCTAGTGATGATGATTAGAAATTCTAAGCCTATTGTGGCATTCATGGTTTAGTAAGGGTTATTGAAACTTCTTTTCCCATTATGACATAAGTAGCCTAGTAAGAGTAATTTGAACTTCTCCCATTCTAACATGTGCAATCAAATGAGAAACATGATATTGGTTATGTCACAAAAAGAGCCTTGAAGGCTTTTAAGGACTTATTGGTGAGGACCATTTTTGCTCCTTTAAAGGTTCTTTAAAGATGTCACCGTCATGTGTTGGCTTATACATATCTAGTTTCTTGATAAGTTTACCTACACTAGAGCTTTCAACACTTAGGCCCTTTTGTTATGGTTTAATGAAACCTTCCTCAATGGTTGTATGAAGAATTGAGAGGAGATCATCAAAATAGCAACTAACATTTAACAAGTCTATGAGCTTGTTATAAATGTGACATTGTGCCTAGTTGGTAGCTTTTATGACTACATCCATTGTTGTATATCCTCTAGGTAGAGCAATAAAGTAATCATAGTACCATGCTATTTTCATTTTTCTTTGGTGCAAGTTTGGTATAATTCTTAGCTTACCAATTGTTTTCTTTTTTCGAAGTGCTTCAAGAATGAAATTAAGTATGTCACGCCTAACACTATACATGACATTAGTGACCTCTCCAATAAGGTCAAAAGTCTAACTTCATAAATGAGTTTAATCTTCATGAAGGCTAAGTGCCTTCCTACTTAAGGGCAATATTGATGTAGATGCTTTGCATACCTATGTTATCACTACCAAGGACACGCACCTGCCTAAGTTTTAAGTTTAAAGGATGCTTGAAAGAGGAAGTGTGGTAGTTGGCCATTTCTTCTTTTCTCATGGTGTGGATGATTGAATTGAAGATAGTACAGAGAAGTAAGATGTTTAAATGTGCTTTTTATGATTTAAGGAGGAAAGATATATAAGGAAAAAAGGGTCCTTCCCTTTTGTTTCCTTCTATTATAGGGGTTAATAAAGGTAATTGGTTGACCTATTGTGAAAGCCCAGGCCCTTTTACCTTTTGTCTTCTTCTTCTTCTTTCCTTTTCATTTTTTTCCTTTCTTCTTTATACTTTGGTTTTTTTCTTTCATGGCCAACACTAGTTAGTGAAATATTAGCTTTGTCTCTTACTTATGTTGGCTGATCCTAAGGGTGAGGGGTGAGACAAAGCTCTTAGTCAAATGGACCATAATCTAATGCTTTAGCAATGTTGGTACCAATGGATCTTACCTAGCAATTGGCATTGCATAGGTACATTAGAAAGAGAGAGAGAGAGAGAGAGAAAGAGTCTTATTGGAATAGTTTAAAAAGAAGGGAAGAGCACTACTGAGGTAACTTAAAATGAAGAAAAGAATACTACTAATTTAGTCTATAAAGGGAGGAAGAGTTCCTCTTTCTATTTTATGAAAGGGGAGGCATAATCTACTTTCTCTTGGCATATAGTTCCCTTTTAGTTAAAAAATCTTGTAAGGGATGGATCCTTATCTAGCCTTTAAATTCCCATATGAAAATGAGTGAAATCTCGATGTTTATACATATATTGTGTCATGTCACAATGATAATGCTAGTTAGAGTGCCCTTGAGGGAGAAGCATTATTGTTATAATGGAGTTGAGATCACTAAAGACCTTTGAAGGGGAAGTAATGTTAAAGAGGCCAATGACAAAGACGATATCTATGACAAGAACAAGAGGTATTGTGTAAATGATAGCTTTTTGTGTCAATTTCTCCCTTTGCTTTTAGTTTTGAAACTGAAAATATACACTTCTTATCTCAATGGCCTCATGAAGCCATAATTATGATGTGAGTTAGGAGTTTGTGATATGTTGAGATATGTGACTTTATAGTTGTGAAAGGCCCTTTTCAAAGTACATAATTGTTCCTTCTCTAATTTCCACTTAGTGTATGACAACCTCTAATTTTCCATGCTTTGATGTCTTATAATTGGTCTCATCTTTCTTGTTGAGTACATAAAAAGGTTTGAGGAGTTAAGAAAGGCAAATGGAAACTAAAGGTCATAATGATGATCCAAATCTTCACTATAAATATGGAATTGCTTTTATTTTTGGTTGTTCACAGTTTATACTCTTGTAAGCTAAGAGTTATTTTTTTTCTTTAATTTTGTTCACAATTTATACTCTTAAGGGCCAAGAGTTTTGGTGTTGAGACTTACATAGAGTACCACTTGAAGAACTAAACATTAATTACACCAATTTAGGATGCCTGTTTAATCTAGTAACATGTAAGTGTTGCTTATATAAACTTCCTATACTAAGTAAGGCTTATCCCATTTGGAAGTGAATTTTTCATCAAAATGACGCTTGAAGCTAAAAGGTTGTTACTTTGTGAGAACTAAGTCCCCTATTAGAAATGATCATGGATGGACATTATTGTCAAAGGCATTAGCGAGATAGGTTTGGTAGCACTCAAGTTGTTGTTATGCTTGGAGACTTTTTTTCATTTAAGGCATATGACTCATCCAACCATAATCATGCTTTTTCTTTCAATGTGAGGTCTTCCTAAATAGCCATACATAATGACATTATTTTCATTTTAAATAGTAATATTGCCTTAACATTATAAACAAAAACATACGGTATTGTTTGAGTGAAAATGTTGTATGTTATACAATATGCCCATAATGACCTAAGAATTTTATCATACTAATCATTATTTGTTTTGGATATGACCTTTCATAATAGATTGTATAAGGTTTTGTTAAATGCCTTGACCAAACCATTAGTAAGGGTATTACACCTAGATGACTTATACCATTTAAAGTTAAACTTCTCACAAAACTTATTTATCAAGTTGTTGTAGAATTACTTCTTATTATTAGAAATGATGAACTATGGAATTATATGGCAATAGATTAAATGGGTCTAATGAAATTGATGGCATGCTCTTTCACTTCCATCAATGGGATTACTTTGGCCCATTTTAAGAAGTAATTTATCACCATAAGAATATAAAGGTGGCCTGAAAGGGATTTTAACAAAGGCCTAATCAATTTGATATCCCATGCTTTGAAAGGCCAACATGATATGGTTGGATGGAGTGGCTCTAGCAAATGATGTATGTAATTGGTATGGACCTAACAAACTTAGCAAACATTGGTAAACAACATAGAGTCATATACTGTTGTTAGCCAATAGTATCTCATCCTCCTAAGTTTGAAGTGTAACTTAGGTCCAAAACAATGTCCACCACAAACACCAAAATAGGCTTCTTTAAGTGCTTGCTTTGCTCCTTACTAATTAGACAACAAAGGAAAACCCCATCAAATGATCTTCAATACAAAATGTCTTTGAAATATATAAAGTGAGAAGCGTGACAATGTATTTTTGCCTTATTATAGTGATCCCTTAAAAGGTTTCCATGTTGTAGGTAATTGATGAAAGGTTTAAGCCAATCCTTAGTCTTAGTAAGATTTATGAACATGGCATTGGTTCTTCCATTGTCACTATCATAATTCTATGGCATAATCCACTTTTGACATAGTAACCATATAGTTTGAAAATTTGACCTTGTGAATAATGTGGCTATGTTGGCTAATGCATCTATTTGAGAAATTTCTAGGTAAGGGACATGTTTAAGATGATGTTTTCAAATTCATCCATTAGTTGTTAAGTATGGCAATGGTAAGGTGCAAGGTTTTCTTTCTTCACATCATTAAAACCAAAGAGTTAGTTAATGATCAATTGTAAATCTTTGTAGACTCTTATTGTTGGAATCTTTATGTTAATAACCATTTAAAGGTTAATGATCAATGCCTAGTATTCAGCAACATTATTTAAGCATAACTCATCAAGAATGTGACATAAGGTAATACTTGTCATTAGAGGTAAAGAGTATCATGCTTACACCAAAACCTTTATGTCTTGTAGCACCATCAAAAAACATTATTCATGGTGGTAGTGTTTTGATATAAAAGTCTTCTTTAATTGGGAGTCTATAAATTTCCAATAAGAAAAGTCAAGATAATTTACAAAAAATTTCTATAGATCATGCCCTTTGATTATTTTTTAAGGTATGTAAATAATATCATAACTTTATAATATGATTGTCTATTCAGCAAGTAGTCTAAATAGAACTAATTTGGACAAGATATACTTTATAGATTTAACTTTAATGACAAAGTAGATTGTATAAGCCTGTATGTAGTGCCTTAGTTTGTCAATGGCAAACAAAAGTGCTAGACACGTCTTCTCAATAAGAGAGTAGTTTCAACTCTAGCTCATTCAATGTCATACTATGACAATATAAAGCTATCTCATTGTCCATTTTCTTATGCAAGCAAAGATCATAAGGATCTTTCTTATGCTATGATATAAAGGATCAATGACTTTTATTGAATTAGAGCACCCAAGACTACTGCATTTAAAAGATACATTTTTTGTTTTTTATGCTTTTGAAAGCCTTATTGTAAGCTTCATCCTACTTAAAGTTGAAATCTTTTTTCATCAACCAATTAAAAGGTTGACATCACCTAGTTACGTTAGAGATGAACCATCAAATGTAAGCCAATCACCTTATAAACTTTGAAGGTCATATAGCTTTTTATGTTCAAGTATCTTTTGGATTGTCTCAACCTTTGCTTGATTGACCTTAATTTCATGGTGGCATGCAACAAATCCAAGGAACTTTCTTGATGTGACATCAAAAGCACACTTAAGTGGGTTCATCTTAAGTTTTATTTTTAGAGTCTATCAAACATTACTTTAAGGTCCTCTAGGTGATCTTTATGTTCTTTTCCTTTTAGCATAAGGTCATTGATGTAACATTTTATAATTTTATAGAGCATGTCATCAAAGACCTTTTGTGTAACATAATATTCTTTAACCAAAATGACATGACTTTGTAGTAGTATATCTCCTTTGGTGTGTCAAAAGTTATGAGTTCCTTATCTTTTAGTGTCATCCTAATTTGCTTATAGCCTAAGGAGCCATCTATAAAGGATATCACTTTGTGGTTAGTGGTTACATCAATTATGATCTCATGGGCAAAGGAAGGTCATCTTTTGGACATACCTAAATGAGGTCTCTAAAGTCAACATATACCCTTAGTTGTCCATTCTTATTCCTTATAGGGACTATATTTGTCATCTATGTTAGATAGGAGACTTCTTAGACAAAGGCAACATTGATTAACTTGTTAACTTTTTCCTCAATTTGAGGAATAAGTTCCTTACAAAATTGTCATTGTGGTTGTTAGATTAGACATATTGTCTTTTTCATAAGTAAGTGATGTATCGCAATCTTGGGGTCAACTTTAGGCTTTTTCTTATAACTTTATGCAAACACCTCATTCTATTGATTTGGTACTTGGACATATTGCTACTCTTCTTATGATGTGAGTAAGGTGCTTAAAAATGTTAGTTTAGGATATTCTAAAGAGCTAAGATTAACTTCTTTAAGTTCCTTTATTGTGGCTTAGTCATAATCCTTAAGTACTAGAAAAGCCTCCTTTACTTTGCTATATGATGAGTCAAACTAAGCCTTTTCACCAATTGTTACATGGGATAAGGAGAACTAAGCTTCCTTCTCATTGGTTATGATGACTAATCTATACATAGAATTTGGTCCACCTCTTTAACATAATCTATACATATGGTTTTTATTGATAGCCCAATATAGGTCTATACTTAAGAGGTTGAATAGTGGCACTATTGGTGCATTCCATAGTGAGTGTACCATTATGTTTAGTTTGTGAAGTCATATCCCACCTTAGCCATGAGCTTATATAAGATAGGATCAAATCCTTCCTTAGTTATTTTCTTTATATGTGAGCCACATTCTATTACCTATTTGAGCAACCTAACAAAGCCTTTCAATGGTTTAGAAGTTAAAATTTGATTGATCTTTGGAAATGGTAATGAATATGTTGCCATTAAAATATGAAGATATTTTGGTTTAAGACTATGATGTTATCATTTTGTGTGAAATCATTATAGTGAGAGGAAGGAAGTTTCTAATCTTGTTATTATGATTTAGGTAGAGGTTACCCATCTTGCCACTACAATTTGGGCACGTAACATAGCATCGAAGTAAGATATAAAGATGAATGATCTCTTTTGCTTGTAAAAGGATTACAATAATAGAGGTGTTGAAGGAGTCTTTTGTAACTTTACTCTTTTTTAAGGAGCCTAACAATCTAATTTTAGAATTTTTTTGAATCTGTGTAATAATTGCATATATTAAGTGTGATTTAGCTTCAAGGAATATCTTCAAGTCAATTTTAACCTTTTGCACTCTATTCTTGTAATATTTGAAGCATTAATGGAGACTTTAGAGTAAACTCTAATCTCATAGATCTAAGGACAACCTAATAACATTTGGTAAGTGATAGGGATCATCAAGTTTATAGATACAAGGCTTAGCAATGATCAAGATCAACACTTGTAAAATAGACAAAAGATAGTGGGTATTGGCATGAGCTTTAACATTAGCAATTAGTAAAGGGAGACAATGAGAATGATAAGTGTGAGAGTGTTGTGGATGAGATGTTTCTTCATATATAAAAGGCAAGGGTACTCTTATTTATAGAGCTTAAAAAGGTATCCAACATAGTGAATCTTATTGTAATTTAGTGCTAATGTAAAGGCCAAGGGGTTTATGAGAAGCTATAGTATATATAGAGCCCAAAGTAGGTCCATGTAATGGTAGATCTAAAGGTGACTAGATGCCAAGGCCCAGTAGGCATAATTTAGTTTTAATCATAAAATGCCACAACCCTCCTCTCAAGAAAAAGAAGTCTAAATTTAATGATTAAGTTTAGGCAAAATAGTCTAATGTCAAATTAAGAACTCATAAGTTGGAATTTGGGGCCTTGTGATGCTACAACCTAAAGATTTATGAAGTGGAAGCTCAAAGATTTATGAGGTGGGAGCTCATAAAGCATAAACTTGGGAATTTGTTAAGAAAAAACCCAAGAGCTCATTATGTGAAAACTTAGGCACTCATGAAATAAGAGCTTAAAATGCTTGTAAAGAAGAACCCATGAGGCTTCTAAAGTTAGAGCTCAAAATCTTATAAAACTAAATCCCAAAAGTTAGTGAAGTTAAAGTTTAAAGGCTAGTGAAGTCAAAGCTCAAAAACTCTTGAGGGGTAACATAAAGACTTATAACGGATTAAACATGTACCTCTATATTTGAGACGTTGGTACAAGGGAGCTTAGAAGCTCTAATCTCATATATGCTATACAACTAGTGTAAGGGAGCTTAGAAGCTCTAACCTTAAGTACTAACATAGTAGGCTCTTTTCCAAGTGGCCCCATTAAATTATAAGACAAAGCAACTAACAAAAAAGCATATCAAGCAAATTATTAGTAATACACATAATAACCACATAATGTAAAAAAATTAAAGCATCTTAAACAAATTATCAGTAATAAATTATTATTAATAAACGTAATATTCTTAGAATATAAAAAATTAAAGCATCTTAAGCAAATTGTTAGCATTAAACATGATAATCATAAAATGTAAAAAGTTAAACAACAATCATGATTTTTTGTTTAGCTCTAACATGACCTAATAGAAGTAGCATTATGCTAGTGACTTCATCAAAGAGCCTTTTTTAGGATATCCAATTGCTAGTAATTTTGAGGATGGACTGCTATATAAAGGGTTTTGTCAAAGGGCCTTTTGACATCAGCCAACCATTAATAGGTCCAAGGGCCATTGTGTAGAGAGCTTTGTCAAAGAGCCTTTTGGCTTAGTAACATTGGCTTTGTTGGAGTATTGTATGAATAACCCTTTTATTGAATCTTGTAAACCATTATTAGAAATGGCATGTACTCATATCATAAATTTATGTGTAAAAGTTAGTGTTGATACCTTTAGCAATGAGTCACAAATGGATGTTAAAGAGCTTATAAGGAGTTGATGTATTGAACTACAAGCTTAGATAACTAAAAGGGAAGCAACTCAAGTTGACTATTAGTAATATTAAGCATTCATCTGAGAGAGTGATAAATTAGATAGTAAGCATGCTTAAAACGATAAGTGTTTTAAGGGTTCAACCCACTTGCCTTCCTTTTTGAAACATATTGCATATGAAAGAGTATGTTAGCTTAACAATTCAAATATAATGTCATTATGCATGCTCAATCCAGTATGATAGAAATTCACTTTCAATGTATGACTTATGAAAATGTCCTTAGTATTTTTCATAGGACATACATTATGATCAAAATTAATATCAAGGATGGAAACAATTATAATTAAACTCCATATCAAGTCATGTGGTCTAAATTACCATCATCATTAAAAAATAAAATGATAAGTTATTACTAAACTTATAGAGAAATTTTCACCTTATGGGTGTTCCTTCTCACAAAGTAATGTAAAACATTGGACCACTTAAGTGAAAGGTTGAAAATATGGATTGATTAGTATTAGTAAAAGTTGTCACTAACATTGTGCTTTTACCTCCTAGACCTTGTCGCATTGTTGTCTATAATTACCTGACCATCATGGGACCATCTATAAAATATCATAGCAAAAACTAGATTGCTCCAATGAGAGGTTGAAAATATGGACTAATCAATATCAGCAGAAATTGTTGCTATTATCCATGGCTATTGGATTGTAACTAGAATCATTAAAGTTTAGCATTGCAAAGGTTGCCTATGCCCACCTACATATCCATGGGACCCACTTACTGATAGGAGGCTTAGATAGTGCAAAATATGTTGTAGAAATTTTCTACAATGACAAGGCAATGTTTTGCCATGCACCAACATTTGGCTAACAATGATGGCTATAACGCATATAACCATACTCTTAGAAGAGGTTAATAGGTCATCGAAATCTTCATCAAAGTTCCATTTACTCTACCATAGTAAACCCTTTTATGCAAAAAAAAATAGTCTTTGTTAATGGTCACAAACCCATTATTGAGTCATTCCTTCATTGATCTATGCATTTATATTGTTGATGTGCCATTTAGGTGGTTGAAATCATCAATACAACCTTTCCTTTTTTTTTTTTTTCTCCCTTCTAAGTTTTGTAGTTCATTAAAGGTCTTTTTGTTTATTTATTTAGTAATTTTGGTCCATAGGTATTGATTCTACTTAGATTAGAAAGTTTTGTACAAATATCAAGATTTTTTTATGAGAAAGATGAGTGAGAGAGACATAAGGCAATGTCATTCCCACATAAGGTGCCATTTGATAAGGATCATACAACTTGTGGATATTAGGTTCAACAATAATCGAGATCAACACCTGTAAAATAAAAGAAGGTTAAGGAGTGATAGGCATAAGCTTGGCATTAGCACTCAGATGCAAAAGTCAGTAAAGGGAGATTGTAAGATTAAAAAAAGAGGGAGAGTGATCTATGGATGAGAAGTGTCTTCAAATGTTGCCCAATAGGTCCAATTTAGTCCTTATCAGTGGATAATGCGTGCATCGAACACATGGAATAAAGTGCTAAAGATAAGGTCACTAATGGTAAGTCCAAGGCAAATTAAGTCGATTACTCGTTATCCTCCTTGGTCAAAGCCATGGATCATTAATAAACTCTTTGACAACTTATCAATGCTAATGCCAAGGTCTCTCCTGGTAGACTTTAAAATAACGACGATTGTTTAGTCATCATAAAAAATGATAAGACCAATCTTTTGCTCCTTCACATATCCCAACACATAAAGTGATCAATTGTGAGGTTGGGAACCTAATAAATGATCTTCATTTGAGAATGTGATGGCAAAGGAGCATGTGGTATAGATTTGGTCTATCTAATTGTATACTAGACAAGAGTTAACTAGAGGAAAGCATTTTATAAATAGGTGAAGTGTTATGTTGACCAGATTTTACAAAGTTTTGGAAGATCACAACACCAAGTGCAGTTAAGGGTTGCAAGAAGATTATGATGGGAGATAGTCACCTTTGTTCCATATTGTTCTCACCATTATTACTCAAGTTTCTTTTGACCATACTCCTGTGAGACTTTTTCTTTAGTTAGGAAGGGTGAGGCCTCCTTTGGTGTTGCTTTCTCTTTCATAAAGGTGTGAATTTTTGACATTTTTGGTGATTGGTGTAACTTGTGAGAGGTCACTAATATCCAACCCTCCATAACTTTTTAATGTGTAGCCTAGTCCTTTGTTGTGCTCAAGAGGACTTGCCTTTTCTATCTTCTTTTCAATTTTGCTTATGAATGTTGACCTTGTATTACTAATTTCATCCTTATATTCTTATAAAGAGGCTCAGACTTCAAGGTCATCGATCATGACTTCATCGAAAGTGGGGACATTTGGATTGACACACCCAAGCATGTTGGGGTATGCATAGACTCTTATGACATCCCAATTTACCATGAAATGGACATGAACACCTTTTGAAAGTTTGGACCTTATTTTCTAGGTCTTGAATGGCAATTGACCTTGCTTACATCGTTGTCAATGTTGCTCCTTAGTCACCATTTCATCTTCAAGAAATGGCATAAGGACAAGCTTAAAGGAACCAAATTAGATGAATTGTGTTATTCCTTTTAAGGGAGCATTGCACCACGATGCACTTGAAGAGACAGTAGTTTGGTTTATCTTGGCCATGTCATCTACATCCAAGATGATTTTGATTTTGATTTTCATCTTCATATTCAAATCTTTTAAGACTAACCAATCCTTTATCAAATGATTATGTAGTGATAGTTGTAAAATTTTGGATCATTAATTTAATTTTTCTCATTGAGTTGCTTGGGCTCTAAGAGCTCTAAGAACTCGGCTTCTGGGAGTTGGTTAAAATATCATGAACATCAAAATCAAGGAATGAATACTTCTTCTATTTCAACTCCTGCAATGTCAACCTTTGCCTTTCTTGTTGTTTTGGTTAACTTGATGATGTCATAGTACTTGTCTTTGCTTTCACCCTAACTTTCTCTCGTAAAATGTCAATAGTCATTGCCTCCTTACTTCTACAAAACTTGTCAAGTTTTTGAGCATCCTTTTGTCCTTGCAATGGTCTATGTGGAAAGGAAAAGTGTTTCAAGATACCTAGATGCTTATCTCCATGTCATAGGTCTAGGCCACAAGCTCCTCAAAAGTTCAAGACTCAATGTCTTGAAAAATGTAAAGTAGTTCCCAGTGCATCCCTTGGATGCACATCTCCATGGTGCACGTTTTGATTGGGTGATCCTTAAAATCCAAGCCAAGTGCTCAACATCTAAATATGTATTCAACAGTAGGTCCTTGATCGAACCTACTTGCAAGTGCACAAGGTTAATTGTAATAATCAAACCCAATGAATATTTTAGGTGTCATAGCCACAGAGAAAAGGAACTCAATTGTGATTTATACTACTATGAGATTAAATAAAGATTGCAAAAAAAAAAAAAAAAAGAAAAATGGAAAAACTTGATTAAAATAATAAAAAAAAATAGATTAATTAATGAACTAATAATGTGAAGGAATTTGAGGTTTCTTCAATCAAATTGGGTACTAGAACTATGGGGTTTCATCCAAAAGGGGACAAATCACATTGGGTCTCTATGAGTTCAAGATTTAAATGCTAATTTCCTCTTTAAGAGCAAGTATTCTTTGTCTAGCAATACCAGTCATCCCTAATCGATATGTGATCCTTCATTGAGCTCACACAAAAAAAATAGATTACATCTATTCATATGTCTATGTTAAAGTTTGTATGTTCATTTATTTAGTGCATGGTTATGTCTCATCCGTTAATCTTAACACAACCAAAGACTCTACTGTTACAGTGATCAAGCATAAAAGTATCAAATAAGTTCACAATAGACAAATCAAATCACAACTCTCATTAAATAACTCAACTGATCCAAAGATTATGAATAAATCATAAAAACCCAAGTGAACCATTTCCTAAAATAGGGTACATCTCTTCACCCTTACTTCTTACTTAAGATTCTAGCTATAAATACTAAAAATCACCAAAATAGCATTCAATGTCTGTAAAATCATCATCCAAAAATTCTCTCTCCCTCGTCATGGTATTTATAAATCTTCCTTAAAATGACCAGAATATTCTCAAAACGTCCCAAGAAAAAATCATGTAACATTTTAAAAATTATAGCGAACTGATGCCAATTTTGGACTGAATTGGCACCAGTTCAGTCAATTTCGTGGAGCCGCACATCCAATATCAAACTGGTTCATAAACTGTCCTATGGATTGGCACGGATCAGAGCTTTCAATAGCAAATTAGTCTCTCAACTGGTTTTATGATTGGTCCATGCTTTCTCTTTTGTATTTCATACTTCACAATAGGTCTAATTCACTGATTTCATTACCTTGTTGCTTCAATTCTTCACCTAAAAAACCAAAAGAATTGCAATTGAAGTAAAATATACCAAAACCAATCATAATCTAACAATTGTACCCTACCTTAAGCTCAAAATTCAATATAAAATTTGTGCAATTATTAAACTTATCATTCCTCCCTTCCCCTACTTGGCAATAATGAGCTCCATCATGTTCACTATATGACAAGTGCTAAAGAATCTATTTAAAAACCCCCATTGAAGTTGGTCCCAACTATCAATTGACTCCGATTTGAGGTTTATGAACCAGGTGAAGGCCTTTTCTCTGAGTTAGCAAACAAACTATTTCACCAAGAGGTCATCGTAAGTGCTACTAGTATTTTTGCATGTTTCGATAAAGTGGGCAATGCGTTGCTTCGGGTCATCATGTCCATCAAAGTACTGAAACTTCGATAGTTGTTAACCCAAAGGCATGTTGAGCTACTCATTTTGTTTTGTGTATGGTTTGGCATAAGGGTGTTCATGATTGGGATGGGTGGTTTTGAATGAAATGCAAATTCCACATTCAAATGGCTAATGGTAGTTTTCCAAGATCCCAATCCATAACCAAACTATAAGCTTTTCAAAACTGCCCAAATTGACAAGTTGGTTATAGACTAATTGCGAGCAATTTAGGTGGTTTAAGCTTATATTTTGTAGCTAAACAAAATGCTACAACAAACAACAATGAGAATTGAGAAACAATAGACATTAACTAATATTTTATAGTTCATATTGATTCAACAACAAAAATAATTGAGATATGTAGCTTCCCAGTTTAACTAATATCAATATTAAACAAAACAAAAGGATAAAAGCAAGGGCGGTGGACATTGGACACTGGATAGCAAAATAGCTAGGCAAGGCAGCAACAGTGGTTGTGGCTTTGAGAAATCTTAATTTATTTTGTTAGTTTTGAAGTAAAAGAAAGAAACCTATTAGTTTTTTTTTTTCTTTTGTTAAAGAGACATATTAGTTATATACATAGTAAAGCAATAGTGGATGCCTTAATTAAAACAACAACGCTCTAATTGAAATGACTTCATTTTTTGTGGTTTTCAAAACCCTTAATATGCCACTAGTTTGGCATACAACTAAGAGCCCTTACTAGTCACACCTTGTTGCAATTGAATGGTGTTCATTATCATAACGTGTAATTGTTGGATAGATAACAAGACAACAAAAGTGGACAATGAGATATGCAATCGGCTTGCCTTGTTGCCACGAAGGTGTTGACTGGGGCTATCTTTGAAGTAAACCTAAGAGAATTCGATCACTCTTTACTGCTCTTTGCATCAACTTGTACTGAAGCCTTTCCTTTGAGATAAGCCATCTGTTGGTCCTTCTCTTCCAAAGTCTTTGTCGACAAGACAATTCTATTTTCTAATTCATCTATCCTGTTCTCCGTGCTAGCTGTATTTGTCTTCGTGATTCCGACAATATCTGTGTCCACGAAAATGGAAACTGCAAAAACGTAATTAGTAGCAATAATAATAATAATAATAATAATTTGCCAAAAGAAAAGAGCTAAAAATGTAAATAGCAGAAAGTAGGTTTAGGGGATCACACCAGTTAAAATTGAAGAGTGCAATTATAAAGTACTAATTCATATTCAAAAGTTTTATTACATGGTGTAGAAGTTTGAATTTATACTAGATATTTGAAGGTTTTGTAAATTTAATACTTCAAGTTTCTTATTGAGAATATCCACCATAGTAGTAACTGAAGAGCATACTTCTTAAAATACTAAATTTACAAGTTTGGAGGAGCTAAAAAGAGAAAACAAATAACTTTGGATAGAGTTGACTTCTTCATGGGATGGAGAGAGTGGGACTTTATTACTCTCTTGCTTTCCTCTCTTGGGTGCCTCAAATGTTATCTAGTTTAAGCCTATTTATAGTAAGATTTTGAAAAATGAATTGGAAACATTGAAGAATTAAAATTTAATTAGTTAAATTCGTTAAACTAATATTTACTTTTAAATTATAAAAATATAACCCTTATATACTTTATATAGAAAATATTTATATATAAATAAAATAATATGTAAAATATAAATATTATACATATTATAATATTAAACTTGATACGTTTAATTATATTTATTTTATAATTTTATTTATTACAAAATTTAAAAAATAGATAATATCATATTTCAATTAGTAGAAAAAATATCCTAAAAAAATTTACAAAATTAAAAAATTTTTATATTCATAATCATTTAACAAATATTTAATACATACTTATTATTATAATTAAATACAAAATATATTATAATAAAAATATTTTACACATCATCCATATACTTTAAATTTAAATTTTAAGTAATTAATTTAGTTTCTCCAATGGAGACTTAATATCCAAACCTTTAATAATTAGGTATTTATTAAGTATCATAGTAATATTACACAAAAATTATATTGTAATTCCTAAGTTTTGAATTTAGAGTAATTAATTTATTTTTTATTTTTTTAAAAAAATATATATTAATGTAAAAAATTGTAAAATTTATTAAGAAATTAAAGGAAAGTTATAATGTACTATATGATTCTATATATTTTCTCAAATGTAAATAACCATATTTTGTATTACAAAATTGAAGCAAATCTTTTTTTTTTTTTTTTTTTTTTTCCTCTTAAAGATTGAAGCCCGCAATAGTTGTTGAAGGTAGCCTTCAACCAATGACGCAGGGGGTGGATGATTCTCTAGCCTCTCAAAATTTCCTTCAAAGCTAGAAACGATGATCGTGCCGCAATCTGGTTCACAGCCTCGGTGGGATGGAATGCATCCCAGAACAAGTGTTGCTTCCTGTTCTGGCATGGAGCTTCATAAGGAATGCACAGGCCATACTGATTCACTCCACAGCAACCAGTGATTTTAATCCCCAGACCTGCTAGAAAAATTTTTAAAATATTTTTAGGGTCTGGTAATGGAGTTGTTAATTTCCTCTTATTTCCAACAAACCAAACCAAACCCAAAAATAATAATTAATTCATTCATTCATTAATTTAAATTAAAACACTTAAATTATGTAACAATGAACAGATAAATTTTACCTGGAGAAGAAACATATCGAGAAAAGATTAACCCATATGCATTCAAGTACATCAATTTTGCATCATTTAGATCATTGTTAAGCTGATGAACAAGAGATTTAAGCCGATCGTTAAACAGATTCGCAGCATCGTTCATGTGGTCAACGCAGAGGGAGCCATCGGTGCCATAGGTAGCAATTGCACTTGGTGTGCAGCCTATAAGTGGTATTCCAGTCAAGGCCAGCATCCTCGCTCCTAAATTGTACAATGTCTAAAAGCCCAAGAAAATTTTGTCTATTTCAGTAGTAATTAAAAGAGTACTATAAAATCACCATAAAAAAAAAAAAAAAAAAGGACCTAGGGAACAAGAACGAATATGAAAACTTGATGAGTAAAGCTGTTAATTACCATGATTTTTTGAGAATATTCTTCAATAAGAGCTTCGGCATATTGCTGAGGAGTGTATTGCTTGCTTGTATTGTAAATTTTGGGTAAGAAATAGTTGTTAATGTAATCGTTGCTGCCGATTACAAATAAGTATAAACACTTGTTTAAGTGATCGACAGCCGAGTCATTGCTATCTAGTAGCTCAACAATGCGGGAGATGGTGACTTGATGATATTGCAATTGCTTGCGTAAATCGATATTGTCAGCCTACAAGAAAAAGAAAAATATAGAGAAGTAAAGAATTTTCATTTGTGTACAACTGTATGTAGAAATGTACGTGGATATTAATTTGGTCAAATTACCAAGAAC
Source organism: Rhizophora mangle (assembly GCA_037832345.1). Lineage (NCBI taxonomy): Eukaryota > Viridiplantae > Streptophyta > Magnoliopsida > Malpighiales > Rhizophoraceae > Rhizophora > Rhizophora mangle. The sequence goes on along the minus strand of JBAPLJ010001169.1, from coordinate 901,976 downwards.
TTTCCGGTTTCATTACGTATTCCTGCTGAGCCGGATGCATAATTTACACCCTTGAGTAAATCTGAGCCCATAGTATTTAAAAAGGGCGGAATGAAATCATCAAAACCCAAAAGTTGACCTGTAAGGAGAAAAGAATTAGTTTATATTTTCTATCAAGCTGCTAGTCAACAAATTAATATATTTTCTGTGCCCCTTTTCTAAGTATTATTAGGAGAAAAAAAAAAAAAAAAAAAACAAACAATCAAAAGATAGAAACCAATTCGTACTTTGTTTGTGAGGTATCTTGAAAGGCACAAAACACAAATATACCAAACCATATGGTGGTAGACAGAAAGATAGTGGCCTGAATAGTCAAACCATTGTCCACATTGATTATGTTAATTTGGAGTCTTCCTAAGTTTTTCTCAAGTGTTTGTTAAACTCCACAGGTATGAGAAAAAGATTTCTCAATTCCCAACCCCCCCTCCCCCCACACCATCAAACTATAAAATAAAAAAAAAAAAAAAAAAAAAAGCAAAGCAAAAAAAAAAAAAAAAAAAATAAAAATAAAAATGAGTTGAAATTGTGATATAATGAGTAGAGGTATCCTTTTACTTTCCACGACTGTCCAATTTAAACTCAGTATCCAAAAATATGGAAAACGTGTTCCAGTTTATGCTAACGAAAGAAAGAAAGAAAGAAAGAAAGAAAGGAGAAGGCAGAAATAGCTGAAAGGGTAATTAATTGGATTTTCTATGTTAAATGTCAACTAGCGCCATGTTGTCATGCATCTATAAATATATGCTTTTCCTATATATGTATTGATGTAGAAGATTTGCTAAAGAACCCAACCAATTATATCAGCCACCGTTCGGCCATCGCAAAACCTTCCGGTCGGACCATACGGGAAATCAATGCCGTACGGCATGTAATCAACCTTAGCAGTTGTGCTAAGATAGTCGTTGTTGCCACTATCGACCAATGAGTCTCCGAAAATGAAGTAACAAGGAATGTCTGGATCTCCACGGACAGAAGAATCCAAGTATGAGACAAGTGAAAATAAAACGAAGACAGAGAATCTTGGTGTTGTCCCAGACGCCATTTACAAAAGCAAAATTGCGGGAGAAGGGAGATAAAGGAGGAGCAAAATTATGTGTTTATGGAAGTAGGAAGGCAGAACGTAGGCAATGAAATATGTGGTAACTGCAATAATATTGTTGGTAACTAGACCAGAGAAAAAGTAGGGTTTCATATGTATATAGAGAGAGTCTAGTATGCGTATGCGAAGCCTAGGGACCAAAGAGAAAAAACAGGAAAAAAGCGGAATATATGCAATAATAAATAAACCTAAACCAGTTGGGACTGTAACCAGCCAGGCGATGATCAATCTTTTTATATATATAGAACTAGGAGAAAGGTTGAAAAAGTGGGATTCGACATGGACAACAAACTATTTATATTATATACGCGATCGATAGATGTTAGTACTTTTCTTCCTATTGTCAATCACAAATTATGGTGAAAATAATTAAAAACAGAATGAATGAAGAACGTGGTTCGAGCATGCGCCTGAATCCTAGAATCAGTTAGTTTATTTCAAATATTACTTCATTAGCTGGTTGGCAAATTACAATCTCAAACTTGATCTTGGTTACCTACATTCATCCTACCTCATGTGACTCAGAAGAGTACTGAGATAATAACTTAATATTGGATTTAAAACCCTCCAATGTACTTTATATTATATTATATTATAAGAATGATACGATCGAAAACTCCAATATGCCCTTCATGACAAAATATATACTCGTGATTGTATTGGAACTCCATATTAGATCCGATGCCATCCCATGATGAACCTTCCCTTTGCAATAACTTTAATATATAATTTGAGTTAAACCACTACATGCATGTTTTATATTTCATTATTTCATTATTTTTAATTGATTATATTATTTATTTTGTTATTTATTATTAGTTATTTTACTATTTTTCTTTAAAATTAAGATTGAATGAATATAGATTAATTAAACTAAATAAATCTAATTTATCTCCCCTTTTAGATTGCCCTAAACACCAACTAGTATCAAAATTTGGTCTCTATTTCATAGGCCTAGTTTCTTAGAGTTAATTCATAAAATCTCTTGTACTCATATATCCTGTTGAAAATAAAAATATCCTTAATTCTTTCATCTTTGAAAATTTTAACTACAATTATTACATAGATAAGATAACCATGTATACCTAATCTTATGACTATAAATTTTGGAAAATAGTTAAAAGTGGTCCTAAAAAAGCTCCAAAAGTGAGCACTAATGGGAAACATAATTCACCATAGAGGCCAAAAGATCCAAAACCCTTAACTCTAAAGCTTTTTATATACTTCATTACAATTTAAGCATTAGCAAATATAATAACATTTCTTTATGTAAAATGACAAAAGAGACATGGGAGAAATTTAAAGTTATCCATAATGATACAACAAAAGTAAAGGATACAAAAATAAACTTACTAATGTGTGAGTACAAACTCTTTGAGATAAAGAGTGATGAGAAAATTTTATAAATGTACATGAGGCTTACTAATATCATCAATCCACTCAACAACCTTGAGAAAGATATTGAGACAAGTGATTTTGTCAAGAAGATATTAAGTTCATTTCAAGATTCTTAGAACCTTAAAGTCATCATAATCACTAAATCCAAAGACCTAAACACTTTAGGCTTAGAAGAGTTGATTAGGTCCTTGTTGACTCATGAGATGACCGTTACCAAAAAGGTTGTTGAAAAGAAGAAAAGAGTTACTTTTAGAGCCTTCTCTTCCAAATAAAGCAATGATAATTATAAGAGTAATCAATACACTTAATAAGACAAAGAGGAGTTTGTCATGGTAACCAAGTCACACAATTTTGAAGAAAGAAGAAAAAAAGTGGCAAAAGATTCTTTAAGAACAACTATGACAAGGCTAAGATCATTGTTATAGTTGTAGCAAACCTAGTCATATTGCTCATAACTATCCTACTAATAAGGATGACCTAAGTGACTCAAAAGGTGATTCTGATGATGTTAGAGTCAAATTGGCAATTATGGTTATAGAAGATTAGGTAAACTCTAATTGTGATACCTATAATGATGATGAGTCTTTGTTCAATGAGTTGTATAACACTTTAAATTATATTGAGAGGAAACTTAAAGACATGTTTGTTAAGAGCAAGGGTCTTTATGCTAACAATGTCTTTATAAAGCATAAAGTTGGATCCTTAAAGGATAAGATTACTTATTTAAATGTTGAGAATACTTCTCTAAATGATGAGGTGAAGTCACTCATTAAAAAAAATATTGAGTCGAATAATCTTCATACTAAGGAGATACTGGTAAATCTATTGGATGAAAATATTTATCTTAAGAAAAATGTCTCTAAATTTTAAAAGTCTTTCTTTAAGTTTGCTAAAAGTAAAAACAAATTAAACATACTACTTGATTCTCAAAGGCCTCAAGGTGAGAAGAGTGATTTAGGTTGTATGTCTCATGCATATTAATCTAAATATTCTCAGGGAAAGATAGTTCATGTTTACACACAAGCACAAACATCTAATAACATGGCATATAAGAATGTTCATGCATCATATCATAGTAGAAAGCATCACACAAGTATGTATATATATGCACAAGACACATACAAAAGCCTAAAATATCTTATGAATATGTACATTTTCATAATAAATGGCATAATCATGATATATATGATACTTATCTATATAGATATCATGCTAGAGATCATGAGATATAATTTTTGTTATGACTATAGTTATACATAATATTTGTGCAATTTGAGATGAAGGCTAAATGGTTATCCTTGTATAGGCACTAGAGGCACCAAAGTTAATACTTAAAGACCTAAAAACATTTAGATACCTAAATCTAGATAAATTGTTTATGAGCAATATGAAGAATAATGAATGGTATCTAAATAATGGTTTCTCTAAACATATGACAAGGAATTCCAAGAGCTTCATTTTACTGAAGAAAATTGATTATAAAATGGTAATGCTTAGAGATAATGTCAAAAGTAAGATTATTAGCATTAATAAGATATGTAAGGGAAAGTCTTAATGATCAACAATGTCTCACTTATCAATTTATTGAATATTAATTAATTATGTGATTGTGGCTATAAGGTATCATTTGAGCAAAATACTTATCGTGTGACTCATTTCAAAATAATTAATCCCTTATTTGTTGTTAAGTAGTCAAATAATGTGTATATTATTGCATTACACACTTTGGCTAACCAAATTGTTAATTGCTTTGTCTCTGTTAGTAAAGAATCATAAATGTAGCATTGATTGCAAGTATGAAGCAACTATCAAATTCAACCAATGCCACCTTGTTGAAGGTTTCCCAAAGGTGAAATTTGAAAAGGAAAAGGTGTGTGATGCATGCCAAATGGGTAAACATATCAAAAGTTCTTTCAAGAACAACAAAGTAGTATCTACTTTTAGAACCCTCCTACTATTACATATGGACTTGTTTGGTATTACTCATGTTTCATCTTTAAGTAGTAAGTCATATGCATACATCATTGTAAATGATTATAGCATATTTGCATAGGTTACATTACTAGCTCACAATAATGAGTGCTTAAAGACCTTTAAGGGAATTTTTAAGCAAGTCTATCATATCATTTCAATTAGAAGTGATTGTGATAGTGAGTTTAAGAATGAAGGCTTTAAAAATTTTTGCAATTCTTAAAGTATTGCTCACAAATTTTTAACTCTAAGAACTCTATAACAAAATAAAGTAGTTAAAAAAAAGAATAAAACCTTGCAAAAGATGGCTAAAACCATGATATATGAGTATAGCCTTTCTTAATACTTTTGGGCAGAAGTAGTCCATATTACTTGTTATGTGTCCAATAAATTTTTATTCATCACAATTTTGCAAAGACCCTTTATGAGTTATGGAATGGGAGAAAGTTTAAAATAAACTTTATACAAATATTTGGTTACAAGTATTATATTCTAAGTGCAAAAAACAACCTAAGCAAGTTTAATTCTTAAACAAATGAAGGTATCTTCTTAGGATACTCTTCTAGCAGCAAGGCATATAAGGTATTCAATAAGAAGTTTACTATTGTGAAAAAGTCCATGCATGTTACATTTGAAGAATCTAGCCCCTTCTTTCTTAAAAAAGAGTTAGATGACCTTATAGGTACCAAGAAAAACATGGAGAAGATGAATGAATCATTAAGAAAACAACAACATTCTAGTAATTTTCAAATAAAGTAGAGTGAAGAACTTAAAGTGAATAAATCCAATCTTCCAAAGGATGACAATCTTGATAGTGTTATTCAATAAGTTATAAAAGAATGAAAGGATGCTCAAAAGACATTTCAAGATCAAATTATTGATAATCATTTTGATTTTTTAAGAACTTGATCTATATCTAGAAATACTAGCACAATAACACTTATTTCACAAGTAAAACCAACACTTGTAGATAATACATTAGTTAATCAGTCTTAGGTACATGTAATGGAAGATATGCTCAACTAGTTTAAGAAAAACAAGGTCTAATATTTGGCACCAAGACCTAGTGATCATCTTATTGTAGGAACCAAGTGGGATTTTAAAAGCAAGTTTGATGAAAGTAGCCAAATTATGAGAAACAAGGTAAGGCTAGTTGTCAAAGGTTACAATAAAAAAGAAGACATCAATTATGATGAGACCTTTACCCCAATTGATAAGTTAAAGGCCAATAGAATATTGTTTTAATTTGCATTACATAAAAATTTTAGGTTATATCATATAAATGTGAAGAATGCATTCCTTAATGGTTATATCATAAAGGAAGTATATGTGAATCAACTTCTTAGCAATGAATGCATAGAAATTTTAGATCAAGTCTATTAGTAATCAAAAGCTTTTTACAAGTTCAAGTAAGTGCTAAGAGCTTGGTATAAAAAGTTCAACTATTTCATGATTGACAAAAACTACACTAAAGGTAAAGTTGTTACTACTCTTTTTATCAAGTCAAAAGGTAAGGATTATTATTTATTCAAATTTATGTTGATGAATTTATATTTGGTGCTACTAATAAGCAATTATGCAAGGAGTCTGCTAATGATACGAAAACAAAATTTAAGAAGAGCATGATGAGAGAATTAAAGAGTAGCACTATTACCTCCACAAAGTTGGATAATGATGTAAACATTAAGGTTATAAATGAAAAGCATAATAGAGGTATGATTTTTTACCTTTTCTATCTTACTGCTAGTACACTAGACTTGATGTTTGTTGTTTGTTTATGTGCAATATTTCAATCCAGTCCAAGGGAATTAACCTAGTTACCCTTAAGAAGGAGTGCTTAGGCATATAAAGGAAACCATAAGTTTAGGACTTTGGTATCCCAAGGGATTGACCTTTAACTTATTAGGTTACTTAAACTTAAATTTTGCAAGAAATATAATTGATAGGAAGAGTACCATAAATGCATGTCAATTCCTTAACCAACCTTTAGTCTCATGGTGTAGTAAAAAAAAAAAAAAAAATTTAGTTGCTCTTTTTATAACTAAAATAGAGTGTATGATAGTAAGAGCTTACTATACTTAATTGCTTTAGATAAAATAGACCTTATAAGACTTTAGATTGAATTACTCTCATGTAACTATCAGATGTGATAACACAAGTGCAATCAATATGACCAAGAATCCTATAAATTATGCCCAAACCAGACACATTAACATAAGGCACCACCTTATTAAGGTTCATGTGTTTAAGGGAGATGTGTCCTTAGAGTTTGTGAACACTAAAGATTAATTAGCTGATATCTTTACCAAATGCTTTAGTGATCATAGGTTTATGACCATTAAAGAGAGATTGAACATGATTAAGTTGGATTGATCTTTTGATTATGTGATTCTTGTGATTTGACATGATTATGTGTGTTTACATAATTGTTATTTGTTTTGCATGATTGTTTGGATATGTTGTGCTTGAAATAAGAAAATTAATGTTTCTATCTAAAAGCAATAAGTTGACTAGACCAAAAGTATATATTAATTGATATAAGCAGTTAACTTATGGCTTATTCTAGTCAACAAATGTCATCTTAAAACTATCCCTTTTAGTTTTTCCTTTCCCAAAATTTGAAATTCTCCATTTTAAAAACTTCCCTCTTTGTTCAAAATTTAAATCCTAGATCTTCAAATCTCTTTAAATTCCTTTAAAATCAACCTCCAAAAGTGTAAATCTCTTAAACCCATGAACAATGAGACCAAAATTAACATTTACATCAAAGAAGGAGAAGTTCAATGCTAAGAAGTCAAGTTTGGTTACCATAAGAACTCAAAGCATGCCCACCATTCTTCCTCCCTTTGCTACACCACCAATGATCTCTACACCAAAGTTAAAAGTCACTATTAAGTACACGTCATCACTAAAACCATATCAACCACCAGCCAATAGAATTAAACAAGTACAAAAGATGGGAATGGTGAAAAATTGAAGATTGTAAGGCCAACAACATCACCATCAAAGACATCCTCAATGCCCTCATCATCTCTAACAGCATCATTCATGGCTTCACCATCCAATCCATCACCATAAATGGCAACCACATAAGACCAATCATCTTTTCAACTCTATGATTCATCAAAATTCTATGGCTTTCATTTTAGAGCTTTTCAAAATGAAGATAATTTTTACAAGTTTAAGAAAACAACCATATATTTGATAAACCATTAAACTTTGATTGTGTTGTTAAGCTTGAAACCAATATTTTCTTGGATGGGTTTGCATTTCAAAAGTGGATTAGGTTCATCACATTAAGATTTAAATACCAAATATTAAATAAAACTAAAACTATGAAATGACAAAAATATCAAATACTGACATAGAATTAATGGCAAAAATTTTCACTCTCTCTCTCATGCTTTACGGTGAAAGTCAGTAAGAATTGCACAATGATCACTTCTTATGTATACGGAAAGGAAGTGAAATTTTCATTAAAAGGTTGATGTGTTGATTAGACTAACTCATGGAACTTGAGCCAATTTAGTGCTCAAAAGCAAATGGAAAATTGTGTTTGAAGGTGAAGTAAATCTTATGAAGCCTTACAAAGCATCTTCCTTACCACTTAAGTCAAGGATTATTCAAAGGATTGTGGTTTGCAACATCAATTTTAGAAGTAGCCATTATGACTACTTAACCTTTTTTAACATGTGCTTCCTAACCTATTTGTCAAAATTGAGAAATTTAAATTATCAAAGCACATTATAAGAGTGCTTGAAAAAGCTCAAAAGGAAATTGTTAGGAAATCTCCATATGGTATGCATCTATGTTACTTGCTTCAAAAGTTAGGTGTACCTATAGTTGAACAAGTCCCTTCTCATGTTAGCTTAGGATAATTCATTAGTACTACTACCTTTAAGCATATGAATATGGTGTAAAGTGAACCAAAGTGGTTTACACCTTCAAAGGAACCAAGATCAAGTCTAAAGCCATATAGCATAACACCAACACAAATAAGATCATCAACTTCTCCCTAAGCCTCCACTAATATTTTAATGACTTCCTTGACGAAGGAAGTAGATGAGTTCAAAGAGAATGTGAATGGGCTTAGTGATGATGTGGATGAAATTTAAGTAGAGCTACAAATTTTCATGAAAGAATTAAGGAAAAATTTTGCCTTTATCCTTGAACTATTGAAGAAAGAAGGAAATTTTAAAGGGAGCTCTAAGAAAAAGAAGAAGTGAAGTCCTAATCAAGCATATTTTTTTGATGATGCTAAAGAGAGAAAGAGGTAATTAATGACTTTGATCCCTGGATAACCTTAAACTCCTTGAACTTTTAAGCATTTCTAAACTTTTTTTCTAGGTCCTAGGATAATAATACCTTATTGATACTATATTATTTTGATATTTATGTTTATTTTGATGTTTTCCCTTAATTGATCTATGATACTTTGCTCTAATTGCTCTAGTAGTTGTTTATTAATCAATCAATGTTTTATTGATTTGACATTTGTTGAATTCATAGGTTGAACAATTGTCTTGCTTGCTTTAGCAAAGGGAAGAGCAAACATTTAGGGAGAGTTATTGTATTGTTTTGCATCTTGTTATCCATTAATCAATCATAATTTTCATCATAAAAATGGGGAGATTATTAAGATTGATATGAAAATTGTTAAGGTTGTTAAGGTTGTTGAGTTTAATGGAATGATATTTTATATTCTATTTCTCTATTTTTTAATGTATTTTTTATGCTTAATTAATGTCATTAATGTCTATTTATTTGAACTATATATTTACTTACATGAGAGACAAGCACATGAACTTTATTGGAATAGTTATTATTTGATTTATACTTATTATAGTAAGATTTTGAATTGTGCTAACAATTATACAAAGATCTTGTTTTCTTAAATCTATATTTTTAGAAAAGTATTAGGTGAAATCTTGAGTAATCTTGAAGAAAAATAGAAAGAATTATGAAGATTCAAAGTTGACAGAAAATTGGAATCAATTGACTTATGTCATTAGCCAAAAAACTTGATGAAAAATGAAGAGAAGTAAAAATTATAAAAAATTTGGATTGGACAATCATAGCAATGTCTATAGTCAATCAAATACTCAAGAAGGTTCGAGTTGTGAAAAGAAAAGTTATAAAGAATTTAGACAAATCAACTTAATCAATGGTTGTGGTGGACCAAAGATAGCTAAAAAGTTAAAAACTTCAACATTGCAAAAATTACAAAGAATATAAGTTGATCAACCTAACTAGTAGCTATGGTCAACTAATAGGACCAAACAACTATAAGTGAGAAGTTAAAAAAGTTACAGAGATTTTGGATTAGTTAACCAATCAAAGTATTATGGTTTACCAATGCTTTAAAGATAATGCTTTTTATTTTTGAAAATTGTTTTTTTTTTCTTTATAAAAAGAACTCAATCTCTAATAGCTACTTTCTTGTCTTCATCTTTAAGAAAATTGTAAAACTTTTTTGTAGATGAACTTTGATTGCTTTACATTGTGCTTAGAGTCAAAAATAAAAAAAAAATGCAATGAGAAAAAAGGATTAAGAGCAAAAACTTCAAGAGAAAAGTTGAGATTGAAAAAGCAAGCCTCTAAATGTTGAACAATAGTTGTATTCTTACGAAAACTTAACAGAAATTTTGCTATGACAAAGAGAAAAGTTAAAATTGTAAAAAAAAAAAGTAAAAGTACTATAATAAAAAGCAATAAAAACCAAGTTTTTAAGTATTAAAGAACTATTTAAATTTCACAAAAGTTATATTGTGATTAAAATCAAAGTAATTTAGTGTAAAGAGTTATCTACATCCTATAAAAGACAAAAGAGTTAGTAAAGTTAAACTTTCAAGAGATGAATCTTAAGAAATAAACATAAATTTTAATTTGGGACGAATTATTATAAATTATTTTATACACCATGTCTTCCTTAGTTTTATTATTTTTAGTTTATTATATTTCTTATTTTATTATTTATTATTAATTATGTTATTCTCTTTTTTTAGAATTGAAATTAAATATGGGTTAAATGATTAAATTAAATAAATTCAATTAATTTCTTCTTAAGTTATTTTAGAAACCAACACAATCGTGTGATGTAATTATGGCACGCACACTTGCGTCCAAAAACCAAAATTTTTACACCCATATAATATCTAATTAAGAATATTTCTGCCAAAACTGATATGGTGAAGGCAGTAAATGAGTTTAGTAGAGGGAGCCAAGGTCGCAAGCACGGGGACAAACAAAAGTTGTTGCACAATGACGTAGGAATGAGCCTGCCATCCACAGCACGGTAGTTTAGTTAATTTTTCTTCCACTGGTTGAGGTACAGTTTTGATGTATGAGATTGGGACAGCGGCCAATTGTTTGTTATGAACTCTGTACTTGTTATCAGGTCAATCACGCCATCAATAGACATCTTGCCTGCTATCTAGATACCAAAAAGAGGGTGATAAAGGGTGTTTCGATTTTCTTACGTTTGTTTTTCTTTCTGATTTTTAATTTTTATATTTCTTTTAGTGCCCTGATGGTACATCAAGTGACATCTAATTCTACGCTGGCAGGGCACAGAAGTAGACAAACGGTTTCATCAAACACAAAATTCACGATGTAATAGCAAAAATAAAATAAAATTCATGATAGATTTTAAAAAAATCATAAAATTCATGATTTTCCTTTTGCATAATCCATATTATTTGCCGATACATCATTTTATTGAATTCTGTGATTTAGTTAAGCGTGATTTTCAGGTTCTTTCTGAATATCTGTGTGTGATTGTTATGGAGACTAAGACAAAGATTTGCTTGTGGGATTGTTTGCTCCTCTGCTCGTTTGCCTCTCTCTGGAGAAAGATCAGTGGACAAACCATACACTGTGTTTTGCTGGTTTATGCTTCTGGTTTTGGACAATAGATTCAACGTTACACTCTGTTGTTGATATTGGAATGCTAGACAATTAACAGGTAGTACCTAGATATGGGGATATATGCTAGAGGAACAAGATTGTCTTGGATGTAAAGGTTGGTTTTTATATATTTTGGAGGTCATTGTACTGCTTTTGGTAAGCCTTGATAAATTCTTGGTTGTTGTTCAACAAAGATAAAAAAAAAAAAAAAGAATTCAACGTAGATTTACAATAATAAAATTATAAAGTTCATGATTTTTTAGGACATTAACCCTTTATTTTATCCTTTTTCTTTTATTTTTGGCATCTTTGATATTTTACAAATATAATATATAGCCTTTAAGTTCTTTTCCAAATAAATTGTTTTTTTTTTTATGAATTACTTTGGTTGTTGTCAACTAAATTTATTATTTCTTATAATTCAATTACAATACTATAAAAGGGAATGAAAATTACAAGTCACCACTAAATGTTGAATATTAAATATATAAGTAGTAATGTGAAATTAGTAGTTGGATTATAAGTAAAAAAAATTATTAATCACATCTTCTATAATTATTTTACATTTGTTATTCTAAAAAAATTTTACTAAACATCTATAAATTTATTAGATTTTTTTTTTTTTGAGAAAGTTTTCACTACAATTACAAAACAATTTACAACTTTGGTTGATGGTGTTTTTGGTCTGAGTACTTTTATTTACAATTATTTTATTTAAAGTACTTTGTCTAGTAGAAAAATTAAATAGAGCTTTAAGATGAATTTTTATTTTTTATTTTCTTTTCCATGAATTTCCCATGCAACTTCTATTTTAGGAGTTCAAAGGTGTTACTCATGGTGAATTAGCTCTTGTCGCAAGTATTAGTGTTGGTATAATTTGTGCACATTTTGTAACTTTCATTCATGATATCACTTCCACGCTTATTCAAGAAAAAAAAGATTAGGTATCAATAGGTATAAAACTATTCTTTTGAGGTATGATTCCTTCTCTTTGTGGACTTCGTAGTTTGAAATAGTATTAAGAAATTGCCATGTGATATGTCTCTCCATACATGTATACACACACCTATTGGACCTTTTCTCAAGTTTCTACCATTCAAAATGCCCTAATGCTAGACAATAGAACAACAAAATTCATCCTCCATCTATATCCAATGAGTTGACTGAACTGCCAACTATGTTCTCTATTACTTTCAAGCGCTTGGAATGAGTTATCTTATAATTTTTTAAATTTTATTTTGATTAATTGAGTAATTTATTAAGTTGTGAAGTACACAATAGATAGTAACCTTCTTTTATCTCATCTCCCTAATATTTGAAAAAGAAATTTAAAGTAGATGTTTATAGTCTTAACTTGAAAGTTGTATTGTTGCTAGTTGTTAATTAAAACCCTCGAACCTCGGGAAGGGCTTAAACTTTTGTGTAACTTCCATTTTGATCCTAAAGCCAAAGCCAAATGTTGCATGTGATCAAGCCTTTGCATTTTTCTTTTCTTCAAAGTCCATTCAAGTTAACCGTCAATATATTCTTCATTTTTTTTTTCTTTTTTCTTTTTTTGGTTGGAATAACTTCTCTTATGAAAAACTTTACTAAAAAAAAAATACACAATTATTATTTTTATTTTAGATTTGAATACATAAATAGGAATCCATGGACTTGATTGCAAGTGAAAGTTTAATTTTTGAGCAATAATTTAATAAAATAAAAGTTTGAGGATTTAATTGACAACAATACAAATTCAAGAACAAAATTAGAATTTGACCAACCAAGATATAACTTTGGCATGGGTATACCATTTGATTTTATTTTATTATCAATGCATTTATAATTCCTTGAATAACAAATTACAAAATGGGTTACTTTGTAGCCATGACACTTTGTTCTTTCTTAATATAGGTTGTTTCTCATGATATAGTTTCTAACTTTTATATTTACACTAAAAATTGAGTGCTATTTGGAGATCTAGATGGGCCATCATTGGCATTTAGAAGCATCCAAAACCATAAAAGGGTTGAAAAAAATTGAAGGGGTATTTAATGCTTAAACATTTTGTTTCTTAATTTTTTTTCCCTTAAAACCTTTTTTAAATTTCTTTTCCATCTACTAGAAAAGTTCCCGTGATATTAGTTATCCATTTAACAAAAAATTAGGGTCTTGTTGTTAAAATTAATTTAAATTAAAAGTTTAATAAGATAAAAATTAATTTAATTTAATTTAATTAAAAATTTATTATTTAAATAAATTTAAATATTTATAATTATATAAAAATATATTATTTATATTATTATTTATATATTTTTTAATTATTATATTAAACATTTTTATTATATTAATAAATTTTTATAAGTGTCTAACATTGATACGAGAGCAAGTATTTTGATTCATATCAAAAGAAAGCATGCAAGTCTTATCGTATTAGCCACAAGAGTCATTGAAGCTATTACAGAAGTCGTCGAAGCTACCACAAAAATTGTCAGAGTTATAAAAGTGACAAGAGTTGCTGCTCACCATCATTTGAGCACTGTCGCCAATTGAAAATTGCTATTTTCATCATCGAAGGTTATCACTCACAATGCCAAACCTCGATAAGCTTAAATATGGCCATCACATGCCTTAAAGAACTCCAAACATTGTAAATTTATGACAATTTAAAGGTATCATTACTACTTTCCATTACTCAGTGGGCTATTGCCACTTATTGCTGCCACCTTAAACTCAACAATCTCCACTCAATAGCTATTACGCTACCATCTTAGCCCACTGAGGTGTCATTATCTCACTGGAAAAGCTTGATACTACCTCTTATTGTTCTTTCCATGTTAAGAGTTTTAATTAAAAATAATAAAATTGTAAGGTTTATCATGAAAATAACAAAAGTTAAGGGTAAATTATAAATAACAAAATTTTAGGGACCAGACCAAAAATGAAGAAATGTGGATATTGATTTTAAAAAACCATGAATTTCAATATAAATGACATAATTCTAGTTTCAATTATCATTTTAGACAAGAAAAATTACAACTAATGGTGCATATAAAAAAGAAAAAAGTTTTGTTTAATTATAATAAATTGTTAAGTATTGTAAAGAATTAAGTTACAAAACATGCAATAGATGTAATAAATGTATAAAGAATTACTCATCGAGAGTTACAAAAGAAGAATAAAAATGTACTATATTTGATCTATTATGGGGTGAATAATAAAAATTTTGAGAAGATTACAAAAATAACCTCATTAAAATTGATATGAGATATCTTGACAATGTCATTCCCAAATGCAGATAAAGTTAAAAAGATGAAACTCCAAACCTTATAATATCAATTTTAGCATTTGCAATTGAAAACTTCAAAAATAATTTTAGTGTATATAAGTAGAATTCATACCTTGATAAATCAAATAAGAATTTATAGAAAACAACTAAATGATTAGGTGAAAGTTGAAAAGATCTTGTAGATGTTCACACCGCAACATGAGCATATCATGATTGCTATAAAAGAAGCACATAATTTATCCTAGATGTCATTTGACGTATTAACAAGCATAGTGTAAGCTCATGAACAGTGCAAGAATGAGAAGTGCATTAAGAAACCAATGGAGCAAGCATTTCAAACTCTAACTCCTACCAAAAGCAATTAGAGTAATTAATCAAAATAGAAATGAAGTTTCTCTCATGGTAAAAGACAAAATGTAATAGTAATTATTACAACAACAGAGGTCAAGAAAGTAATTAAAATAATTATGAAGATAGAAAAAATCAATACAATAATCAAAGGAGATTAGACTAGACATACAAAGTTCAAAGTTAAGACTAAAGAAAAGGTCTTAGTAGAGGAAGGTATGACAAATCTCATGTTGAGTGTTACTTATGTCATAAGTGTCGTCATTATGTTAGTAAGTATAGGTCTCAAGAGTATAATCAAATAGCTTATTATGCATAAAAAAGGAGATTTAGATGATGAAAATCAAGCCTTCATGATAGTTATTACAACTATTAAAATATCAAATTACAATACCTTGTTCCTTAACACTAAATATACCAATTATATATATGGAATGAAGGAGTCCTTTATTGATCTTAATGAGTCAATTCACTCCATAGTCAAATTTACTAATGATAGCAATGTTCCAATGATGGGAAAGGGACAAATTCTCATCAAATTGAAGAATGGGGATCATAATTACACTTCAAATGTATTTTATATATCAAATATAATTAGCAACCTACTTAGTTTAAGCTAATTGCTTGAAAATAAGTATAACATATAATTATGTGATAATTGTCTCTTAATTCTTAATAAGAGAGATACACTCATTTTTAAATTCCCTTTAATGAAAAATCGCATGTCTTATGGTGATATTACCACTGATGTTTATACTTATCGCAATGTTATTGTCAAAAATAAGTTTTAGTTATGGCATATTCATTTTAACCATCTAAATTTTTGTAGTTTAAAGTTGCTTGTATAAGGAAATATAGTGATAAGTTTGCCTAAGATACATCACCCTAATTAGATTCATGAAGAATGTATTCTCACAAAACAAAGTAAACAACCCTTTATGACAAGGAATTAGTATGCAAGGCAATCATTGTAGCTTATCCACTCTGATTTTTGTGACTTAATGAGTGTTCCATCAAATAACAATAATAAGTACTTTCTTACCTTCATTGATGATTTTACAAGAAAAACATGGGTTTATTGCATACAAAGAAAGTATAAGGTGTTTCACTGTTTTAAGAAATTTAAAGCTTATGTCAAAAAATAAAGTGATAAGCTTGCCTAGAATATATCATCCTAATAAATTTGTGAAGAAAGTATTCTTACAAAACAAAGTAGACAACCCTTTGTGACAAGGAGTTGGTTGTAAGGCAACCTCTCCAACTTATCCATTTTGATATTTGTGGCTCAATGAGTATTCTATCAAATGGCAATAATAGGTATTTCTTACCTTCACTAATGATTTTACAAGGAAGACAGAGGTTTATTGCATGCAAAGGAAGTCTAAGGTATTTTATTATTTTAACAAATTTTAAGGCTTATTTTGAAAATAAGGTAGATAATATATTAAAATTCTGAGAACTAATAATGGTCGTGAATATATTTCTAATGAATTCAAAGAGTAATGTGAAACATATTGAATAAAACATGATGTCATAATTCCCTACAACTTACAATATAATGAAGTTGTTAAAAGGAAGAACATTTCAATCATGAATATAGTAAGAAGTTTGTTAAAAGCCAAGGGACTTCCTAATCCATTTTAGGCAGAAACTATTTTGTGCATTGTTCATTTGTTGAATAAATTTCCAACAACAAATATTCAAAATGTTACTCTTGAAGGAGCATTTAAAGATTTTAGGTCTAGTGTAAGACATTTTAAGGTGCTTGGTTCTATTGCTTATTCTCATGTTCCAACAAAGACAATGATAAAGTTAGATTATCAGGGAATGAAAACAATCTTTCTTTACTACATAAAAAGATGATAAGAGTTCTTTAATCCTATAATGAAAAAGGTAATTGTAAGTAGAGATGTAATTTTTATTAAAGATAAAGCTTGGAATTTTAATGTGGAGAAGCAAAATAACTCTCAAAGATGTCCAATTGCTATTTGGAATAAGAAAAACTCAAACTGTAATCTCTAATATAAATAGGAAGTTTGACCAATTTGTGCATAGAATCCTATACCACAAACTCCATAAGAAAATTAAAAGCCAAGGAGAAATCATTAACAATTAATTAGATTATAAGATTATGAGTTAATCTCCAATAATGTTATTGATGATAAGAAGGATTTGGTGCATTTTACCAAGTTTAAATATTGAAAACCTATAAGGCAATTCAAAATATAAAATGAGTGAATGTCATAAATGAATAAATCAAGGTAATTGAAAAAATTGATACATGAAAACTTAGTACTATTCTATAAAGTCAAAAAAAGCTATTTGGTTTAGGGAGATCAAATTGATGAAAGGAAGATTGAATTAATTTATTACAAGTATGAAGATCAACTAACTGACATCTTCACAAACTCATTGAAGTATGAAGTGTTTGTTAAGATAAAATAGATGTTGCGATTGACAACATCACTAAATTAGAATTAAAAGAAATGTTGAAATTAATTTAGATTTAAAATTTATTCAAATAAAAATTAATTTAATTTAATTTAAATTTTACTATTTAAATAATTTTAAATATTTTTAATTATATAAAAATAAATTATCAATATTATTATATATATACTTTGCAATTATTATCATATAACTAGAAAGGCTCTATCATGGATCAACTCCTATCCAATGTTCACCCTTATAGGATGGAATGGTGTTTATAATCTCAAATTTAGTCTACGAAGAAATCATGATTGAAATAATCTTCATTCCATCATATATACAAAAAAACAAAAAAAAAAAAAAAAACAAAAGGAATTAGAATGAGAAAGCATATAGACTCCATTTTTTTAAAAAGTTATTATTTTTGTTTGTAAAATTTTAAATTTTTCACTTAAAAACACCTCAAATGCCACAAGAATAGTAAAATATATAACAAATATAAAACAATATATAACGAGTATGAAATTTACTTTTGAATGATCCGATTGCACATAGTGGTCATACTTGTTACCCTTCTTACTATTCATATTGCACTTCGAGAGTATCATGATAATAAGATCGTAAATTAAAAAAAAAAAAATAGTTCAAAGCATGGGCCTCACATGTCGCGTCATCTCCAACCCCGTGTGTGCCATTTTCCTCTATTTTCTTTCTTTTTTTTCCAAATAATTTTATACCCGAATGCAGTGTATAAAGGAAATAATTAAACTACTAGATTAGATGTTTGTACAGTATTCTCATCCTATCCGATGGTTGTGCAATTTATCCACATATACGTATATTTGTACAATGTTAAAATTCAAGTGAAACGTAACCCATAAAAAAAAAAAAATAGGAATGTGGATGAACAACTCAGTGCAGGGTATGAATTTTGTTTTGTTTTTTGGCACACAAGAGATGGTTGGGCATATTCACATTCATATCAACCAGTTTGATTTTTATATCTTATTCTCTCAACTTTCATTGTTATAAATGGGGCTTATTAAAAAGGCACCAAATAAAACATTTTGTCTGTGTCGTGTGCCTGGAGACAATGTATAATAAAGAAAAGAAAATAATGTTACTCATACTCATAGACAGTTATATATTAAAATCGGTACATTAAATAAAGGTAGAGTTTGATTGCCAATTGGAGTCAATTAATCAAAAAAAATTTTTAAAAAAAATCCTAAAAGATTTTACTGACTAAATTTAAAAGTTGGGGTGAATACATACCTGCTGGCTTGATGTAAATAAATTTGGCACTTGCAAATTGGCTATTTAGCGTATCAACAATGGAACTAAGTTTGGCATTGAAAAGTTGAACTGCATTGTTCATGTAGTCTACACATGATGTCCCCGCTCACAACATTCGACGTTTTGATCCGGAGTCGAGAGAGTACTTGTGTAATAATATCTGGGCAAGATGTAATTGTTGATGCAATCATTGCTGCCCATATTAACTGTATATATAAAAAGCACTCCTTCAAATGAGATTGGGTTCCCTTTCGTAGATGGGCGTTCAGATTCTGTACTGTAATTTGGTGATTCTTTTAATTGGTGGTGGGTGAGGCTGACATGGTCACCCCGGTGCATACCACAAATGAACTTCAGCATCTATGTACTAGACATTCTGAAAACCTGCTCCATCAATGATAGTTAGGTCTATTCTGTACTGTAATGCTTGATGAAAATGATTATGCAAAAACTATAATACCTAGTGTTGTTACACTAAAAGTTACCCTAAGCTGAGTCGATTAGCTTATGGATGGTTACTGGTTTCCAACTGATATACTATAACTTTATGTACAAGTACTTAAAATAAAGGCTTTAATGAAATAAACTTTTGTAAATGCTTTAATTAAACTTGTAACTTACAAATTACAAGACTTTGGATGCATGCTTGAAACTCTTGATGTTTTACAAAACAAGAAAATTTACAAAGAATAAGAAGGGGTGAAAGATGACTTTTATCAAGCTTGAGGATACTTAAATGCTTTTATAAGCTGATATTTTCTTGGATGTTTGATAAGCTTAAAGACAGACAGGATGTGGACAAGAATGCTTTTAGTGTTAAAAATGCTTTTATTTTAACAATATTATATTACCATAGGTAAAGATAAAAGTGCTTTCGGTAGAAAGAAAAGCAAATTCTTTCACCTTTTGTTTTTACTTTTACCTTTGTCTTTGCTTGTCTGCTTGTTATCACACTTGTCCTTGCTTTTACTTTTGTCACCTTTAATAATTAATGGGCCAAATACATCTTCATCCAAATCATGATTCCTAAAGGGACCATTGGATGATGACCTATATGCATATTCAACTAGTACCTATTTTACTTCTTAAGAACATGTTTTAGTGATTTAACATATTCTTTTTGTGACTTAACACTAGCTTTAATGGTGTTGGAATAATTGGGATGATTATTGAACAATTACAATACACCAGCTTTGTATGCTTTTTGTTGACAACTTGGAGAATAATATCTATGGATATGGAGCTTCATGAGCTAAAGCTACATATCAAGCTTGGAATACTTGAAATCCTTCTTGAATAGGTTTAGGAATAATTTCTACAACTGGTCTGAACTAATTCCACCAATGGATAAACCATAAGGGGAAAATAACTCATGCTTGAGATTTCATGCTTATAATTCCAATATGTAAAATACTGGTCAAAGGAAGAAGCTTGGTAAACAAGATTTGAAAAATGATTTTAAAGTATTTAGGTGGCTTGTCCATAGGCATAAATGGATTATTTTAAGGATTTGGATAGTTCAATGTGTATATTCTTTAGCTTAGGTATGTTATTTAATTTTCACAAACTAGGTATCAACAAGAATGACTTCATAAAACTATCTGTATTTATAAGCACCCTAAGGCTTGAAATATCAAATCTAAAATAGACATTGGGTTATAACTTGAGGATTTTCATTCCAAAAACCCTTTCAACCAATTCAATATTTTGAAAATTTAGCTTTTTGAAATATGGTTGAAAACTTTGGGATGAAAAATCTTTTAGAGGGGCATCAAAAATTGCCATCTTTATTTCTAGAAAACAAGTTTGTAGAGGGGTCAATGAAATTATAACCACCTCTTTGCCCTTTGATGAAGGTAAAACTATCATTTTTGGTGGAGACTTTGGAGGAGATTTTGGTGATAATCTCCACTTGGATTTTGTAGATGATTTTTTGCTTAGGCTAGATTTGAGTGTTGCAATCCAAGCTTTTAATTTTGCTTGGTCTTTTGGATTTAGGACTTTTATATTAGGTAAGCTTGAAGAAGAAGTTGAAGACTTGGAGGATGAGTCATTAGTGGCTTGGGATCTTGGGCTTGGGACATTTTGGGAGCTTGATGGGCTTGAACTTTGAGCTTCTAAGCTGAAATATCAACCCACATTTTGGGTTGGCTTCTTAAGCTAGTTTTCTTTTTGGATTTGGGCCTTTTCTCTTGTTCTTTATATAAATTATCTTGTAAGAAAATCAAGTAAAACATTAGAATTGCCACATAAGTATTCAATATTAAATTAAAAATGCTTAAAATAGCTTGCCATTTGGCAAAAATATATTTAAATGTAATGTTTTGAATATCATTTTGTAAAATATATCTTATTGCTTGACAATTAATGTATAATAAAAATTTTTGATTTAATATATCATATTGAAACTTTGAAATGCATAAAAAAATGATTAAAATTTCTTTTTTAATGACGGAATACTATCTTTAACAATTATTCTAATACTTTAATGTGAATCAAACTAACCGTTCGTGCTAATCCTTGACTTGTTATAATATCCCACCATAACCTATTTTTAAGGCATCTGTCTTAACTATCTTAGGAAGGTTGGGATCACTTATATAAAGGCAAGACAATTCTTTGACTTGACACTTAATCTCTTTAACCATGATTATGCAATGGTCTATCCATGGTTGGGTTTTCTTGAATAACCTATCATGTAAACACTTATAAAATAAGGTTAAGCTTGGGATAATAATAATTTGAAACATAGTTCAAACTACCTAAAAATCTCTACAGTTGAGATTTGTCAATAATCTCATCAGGAAATTTATCTACAAATGCTAAGGCTCTAATAAAAAGAGTAAGAGTACTTTGATGGATATAATGACTAGAAAACCTTAGTTCGGTTTAGAAAAGGTCAAGGGTGGATTTGGAAATGACTAAGTTAGCTTTCTTAATAGCTTCTATGGAGGCACTTAAATGCTTGAAGTGCTTTATCTAAATTTTCAAAAAACACTAAAACATTGTCAATATAAAGAATAATAAAATGCATATAAGGCAAATAAATTTCATTCATAATCCTTTAAAATTTAGAGGATATGTTTTTTAGTTTGAATGACATAACATTCCACTTGTACTAGCCAAAAGGAATAGTCAAAGCAATTTTTTAATGGTCTACTTCATGAATCTAAATTTGCTAGAACTCAAACTTCATTTAGAAGGTTTGGGCCAACCTTTAAAAAAGGTCCTTTTGATTTCAAAATGGATATCTTATCCATTCCAAAACATTATTTAAAGGCTTGTAATTAATCACTAAGTGAGGTATATTGCATTCTAGTTTAGCATTCTTGTTAATAAAAGAGGTTGTGCAACTCCATGATGATTGGCTTGGCCAGATAATCTTCTTTTCTATAAAAGCTTGAATTTCTTGCTTATAGTGATTTACTAGATGAGGATTCATCTAGATAGGTCATGCTTTTGTAGGAATCTTCCTTTCACCAAAATTTTTAACATATGGGAGTGTAACCACATGTTACTTTCAAAACCAAAAGACATTAGGAACATCAGTAAAAATTGATGTTTCAATTTGGGTTTTGATGGCTTGGATTTTTTATTAAACAATAGAAGAAGAAAGTTATTATTCAAGCTTTTTAAAAGATGCTTCATCTTTTAAAGATTAAAGATGGGCTTGTTTGGTTTTAAGCAAAAGATTATTCTCTATAGCTTTATAAATTGATAGATTCTTTTTTAAAGATTTAAATTTCTTATTTGAGGTTTTTGGATAAAGACAAAGGTGATTGAATGATCAAAAATAGTAGTATTAATACCCTATTCTTTTACTTGAAAATGCTTTATCAAATTTAAAAAAAGGGTACCAAGGATTGCCTTTTGTTTGAGATTTTTGACAAAAACAAAGGATGCTTGGATAATAATCCCTTATTGGCAAACCCAGACTTCAGGTAGCTTATAATTGACTTGTAACTTATGATTGCTTATCAACTTAAGACTTTCCAAAGTTTTTACAAAATATTTGGTGGGTATAAGACCTTCTTAAATATAATTGAAATCTACACCAGTGTCTAGTAAAGCAATGATTTTTAATTGAAATTGGTTAGCAATTTTTAAGGTAACTCTAATAGCCATTTTAAGCAATGATTTCTATTAAAAGAAACACAAATTTAATATTTTCAAGGCCTCTAGTTATTAGGGTTTTTAGGATTTTGGTTGTTTTGATGCTTGTAGGCTTTTGGGGTTTATTAAGTCTAGTAAGAACACTAGTAATTGATGGTCCTAATTTTGTTGGGCTTTAAGGTCTTGTATTTATCGTTTAATTTGGTTGATCTCATTTTTGAGATTTTGTAAAGTAATGGGCTTTGTTTGAGATTGTTTAAACAACTTTAGGACATCTTTAAGGTTATAAGTGGTTTGAATTGATTGAAACAAATAATTAGGGTTTAAAGAAGAAGGATTCTAAAGTAGCTTTTATCGATACTAAACCTTGACTTAGGTATCTCCTAATGAATCAAGAATATATGAAATTTATTCTTGATCTCAAGTTAGGACACTTACCTTTTTTTTTTTCTTCTAATCCTATTTTAAAATAAGTTTCGAGTTCATCAACTTATAGTCCTGTTTCTTCCTTGGAAGATAGTTCAAGTGTACTAACTCCTAAGGTATCAACCAACAAAGTTTGTAATTAGGCTTGACTAGTTTTTGGTAATTCAAGGGTTTATAGTTTTTTTTATAGAGTTTACCATATCTGGCTACATGACTAGGATTGCCATAATTGTAATAAACATATCAAGATGTTTGGGCATGTCTTTGATTAGGTTTAGGTTTAATGGATTTGGACTTAAATTTTTTTTTTTTTTTTGGCTTAGAAGTTTATTGGTATTGTTTAGGTTTGGATTTATAATAAAAAGGATTTTTGGACTTGATAATAAGTTTATGCTTTTTCTTCACTTTTCTTTTTGGTAAAAGTTGTCATCAAATTAGACACAAAAGAATCCTAATTCCTTTTAAGTTTTTTTTTTTTTTTTTTCATTCCCACTTGATTTGCTTTTGGAGCTTAAGATCTATACAAATTTACAAGACTTTTTTCTAGGTAAAGCTTATCAGTTCACTATAAGCTAATTGACGATAAGGAATTTGACCATTATGTTGAGCTTCAAGTTTTTATCTTACCTTATCACCAAGTAATCTTGGTTGGCATCTTTTTGCTACATAACACATGTTAGAAATATATCTTTATACTAACAAAAAAATATGTAGATACTTACACTTAACATTGGATAAGAGTTTTGGGTTCTTATCCTTTAGGTGGGAAAGGTTACCTATAAAATACTTTGTTATGGAAAATATTAGAGTTGCCATAGCATTTAGGATTGGTTGTTTGTTATGGTTAAGGAGAGGTTCCTCATGAACATCTCACTTAATGGCTTGGAAAACTTGTGTGGTTTGCTAGAGTGAGAATATGATTCCATTAGCCTTTGAGTTAACTTGAAAATCTTGCTACTGGGATTTCAAAGATTGCTTAGTTAGACAAAAGACTATGGGTCCTATATGCATTGGACACCATTGTCATCTACTAAAGAAGATTCAAATTTTGATATTTTGAAAATCCATTGATGCTTTATTCATAAATTGAATTGGAACTACACTTTATTTGAAAAAAGGCTGGCTTTTCTTTAAATGTTAATTTAGAAACCATTAGTCTGAGATAGTACGTCTTTAAAGATATTTTTATAAAAAGTTTCACTTTAAGTTTTTAAAGTTTAGGAGAATCAATATCAGATACTAATGCTTGTGATATCATATCACTGGGTGCAGATAAGGATTGAATAACTTTTCTTGTTGATGCTTTTGACTTAGGAGCCCATAAAGCTTGTAATCTGAGCTTCAATCCTTCTTTAAATTCATCTGAAGTTGTATGTTGAAACTTGAAAAGGATTAAAAAAAGGTTTTGTGGAAAACTTTATTGGCTTTGCAAATACACTATTTGAACTATAAAAGTTTGAAATAGTGGCTTCAACATTTGAAAGTTAATTACCAATAATTTATAAAAAGTTATTAGTATAATTATTTTGTTCAAAAAGCTTTTAAATATCTTTTCTTAAACAATCTTCATGTTCTTTTCATACTTTAAATGGTGATGCATTGATGAAAGAGCTTTTAAGTTTAAATTGAATTTCACATAAAGGAGGGTGAACTGACTTGAGGAGGTTGAACTGACTCCTATTATTGAGATTGGATTTTAGCCTATAACTCATCTTCCTTTATGAAAGAAGACCATTAATACTCATAACCCATTTAAAAATAATATTCATCAATCCAATTAAAAAATAAAACATTTTTTTTTATTTTTGGTCATCCAATCATAATAGTCTTACTAGACTTCCTATTTTTTGGCTTAAAAGTGTTTTAAAAATCAAGTTCTTTTCTTAGTATTATCTTGAGAATATAACTCTTTTCTCAAACCTTATTTGTTAATCTCAAAATATTTTTCCAAAACATTAAACTTATGATGTACCTCAGGATCATTGGGAAATGTCATTTGTGATGTTGTAAGAGAAATTGGTGACTCTTACTAACATGCCATATAGGCCACTTAAGGAACTTATCCACATGGATCTACACTTATAAGGTTAGGTCTTTTATTACCAAATCTAGCATAAGTGTTAAATGGTTGTCATATGGAAAGGATTATTTGCAAATAATTAGAAATTTTTGCTTTAAGATCTTTATCCTTACTAGATTCATATCTAATGCTTATGGAATATCTAGCAAATGAGATGCTGACATTGTCATCATTGTGTTCTACAATCCTATTGACGTCTTATGTCACATGAAGCTTTGGTATGGTCACATTTTCTAATTTTCAAGTGTCAGGCAAACTTTCCTCTTAAATCTATAGATATTTATTTGCCACAAAATCACTTTACCTTGTACACCATAACAAAGGGCTTAGGTGTTGAATGCCATTTTCATTGCTTTGTAATGTATCTTATACATTAAGCTTAGTGGAATTGATCCTTATATGAATTGATTGTTACGAAGCTTGATTTATAGGGTAAAAACATCATGAATATTTTTATTATGTAAATAAACTATGAAATCTAGAAAATAATTAAAATAAATTAGTCTAGAACACATACTTGTTTCAATAATACCTAAAAGAGAATCATTAAAATTTAAAAGACTACAATTTTTTAAGACCATAAGAATAGAAGTATCTAACCCAAAGTGTAGGAAGTTGTATTGCTTTTAATGATGCTTAATAGAGGCTTGAAAAAGTAGTTTTATGGTTTTAAAAAAAGTTATAAAGATAGTAATCCCTTTCTCCTATCTTAATTATGTAATCATGCTCGATAAGAGCTTAAACCAACTTAATTGGTAAATTTTCTTTTTAGTGAGCTTTGGTATCTGTCATGTATCTATAGTTTTATCAAAATTTTCAATCAAGATTTTTTCTCAATTGATGACTTCAGAAGAGGAGGCTTTAAAATCATAACTTAATGATAAAGGTTAGAAAATAGTAGACATAGTTATACTTTGAGAAAAAAAAAACATATAGTTAAAGTTAATGAAGGTTCCTAAGGATTCCTTATGTATGTTTTAGGTCTTACCAATGGTCTAGTTACCTCACTTAGGACTTGCTACGAGCAACACCCTCCTTCAGCCACCCTTGTTACACTTAACCTCTCAATACTCACATTCGGTGTCTTTCCCTAATATATATATATATATATTATATTGAAGTTGAAAAAAATTTGATCTTAGTTATAAAGTGTCTCTTTATAAATTTACAAATTAAAAAATTGAAAAAGAAAAAAAAAAAGTTCTCAAATTCTCCTTTTGTTTTCTTAAAAAGAAAAAAAAATAATATGTATAATTTAAATCAATTTTTATTATCCTTTAAGAAACAAAGAAATTAAATTAAGAGTACTTTTTCTTTTCACAAAAAAGAAAAAAACACTTTCCAAATTTTTTATTTTTCCTTAAATGGAAAAAAGGAAAAAGATTCTTATAAAATTAATTTAATTTCACTAACTATTTTCTCAATCTAAATTTAAACACAATTACATTTTACTTAAAACAAATTTAGTTAAAATTAAGATTTTAAATTTTATTATTTTAAAACTTTTTTACTAAATATATAAATTCTATGTAACAAGCAAAGTTAAATGTAATATAGAAATAGAATACTTTTTGTTTTTTATAAATTTAATGTAACCCTTTAAAATTAATAATTTGTTTCTTATAAAATTTTTTAGTCATAATTCTAACATGATGATAAATCCCTTAGGTAAAAACTATTAAACTGAATGATATGGTATGTTGATGAAGACAAATGACAAAAAAAAAAAAAAGACAAAAAAGGCAAAGTGAAATCTTTGTCACTTTATAAGGATATTTTAGGTGACATAAGCTCTTCATAACTATAAAGCTTAAATCTATTTAAACATGTAATTAGTTAACTAAAAAAAACACTCAATTACAAACCAAAAGCATTAATGAAAAAAGGAAAAAAAAAAAAAAAAAAAGACACCACTAAGCTAACTTAAAAGTTAAAGTTTAAAAAATTTCACATATATTAGTATCATCATGGCAAAATAAAAGGTCATAAAGGTCAAATTTTGTAACTCAATAAAATAATTGGGATTTAAGCTCCCATAAGAAATTCATATAAGGCTTCAAGATCAAACCTTTAAAACACAATTCATCAAATGATGTCCTTGCTCTCATTTAACTCTTCTTCTATTCATCCCACTTAGGACCTATCACCATTGTAACCATTGTCAGTTTGATAGTTGCATCTAGCTCCTTAGACAACATATTATCTAATGATCTTTTTGATGTTTATTGTTCTTCAAAAAAAGCAAAAGAAATATAAAAAAAAATTGAACAAAAAATTTATTATGGAGGATTTTAGTACATAAAAGTTTGCATTTGCTAACCATTTGCATTCTTACATGTTTGATGAAAAGAGTGTTTATGACCAAATTAAAATATCATAACTTACTAGATTACCTAAAGAATGATTAAGTTCAAAGGAATATGTAGCAATTTGTCTCAACAAAAAGCTTTTATAGTCGTAGAATGACTATAAGCAACAATTCAAACACAAGAGGTAGCATATGTCACTAGGGGATGTCATTGTGCATATCTTGATTAAAGATAAGAACAAAAGCCAATCGAGGGAAGCATATGCAAAAAAGATGGTGTCAAAGGCAAATGTGGTGGAACAAGGGAAAAGAGACAAAAGTTACCATAGTTATTATCACCATCATAACAAGAAAAGGTATGATGAGCCTAAGACCCATAATCCAATCTTCAAGAAGAAAGGTGCTAACTATATGTGTAGGAAATTAAGGCATCATGCCTTACAATGTAGACATAAAAAAGGAAGTGACATACCTGCCTAATTAACTACCAATTTGGTAAAAGCAAATGTTATTGTTGTTGTCATCTCCTAAGTTAATATTGCCACCAACTCAAAAGAATGCGTAATAAATTTTTGTGCCACAAGGATATTGTGGTGATAGAAATGCATTTACCTCCTACAGATTAGTAAAGGATGAAAAAGATAATGTCTTCATAAGAGATTTAAGAGCAACACTTGTTCTAGGTAAGGGTAAAGTCCTTATCAAGCTTACTTTAAGAAAAGTGTTGTCCTTGAATGATGTGTTATATGTCTTTGAGATTCACATCAATTTAGTCTTTGTGTCCCTACTGAGGAAGGTTGGAGTAAAGATCTCTTTTGAGTCTAAAAAAGTTTTAACAACTAAAAATGATTTATTTATGGAAAAGGGTTATTATAACCAAGAACTTTTCATTTTGAATGTGCTTAGAGTTATTAATAATAATGCATCTACTTCTTTTGCATATATTATTGAATCTTATGATTTATGACATGTTAGATTAGGATATGTGAGTGATCTTTATATTTAGAAGTTGAAACAATTGATTTAATTGAAAATTTACGTGGTAATGTGGTTAAGTGTGAGGTTTGTGTAGGAGCCAAATTAGCCAAATAAAAAAAATTATAAATCAATGCAATGAGAAATTGGAATACTAAATTAGGTCTAGTCTAATTTAGGAGGCTTAAAAAGCAATATGAATAGTGATAACAATCAATTTTATATGACTTTTATAAATGACTATTCTAGATACAGTAAAATTTTCTTACTAAGAGATATGGATGAAATATGTGATGTGTTTATTAAATAAAGGAGGAAAGTAGAAAATTAGTTAAATAAGAAGATAAAGTGATTTAGAATAGATATAGGAGAAGAGTATAGTTCTTAGTTGTCAAATTTTTGTGAAAGAGAGGGAATTATTTAAGAAGTCTCATCATCTTACTCACCAGAGTCAAATGGGGCAGTGGAAAGAAAAAACAAGATATTGAAAGAAATGATGAATGTTATACTTGTTAGTTATATGGCTCTTAATAACATATGGGGTAAGTAATACTTTCTACATATTAGTTATATAAACAAATTCTAAACAAGAAAATAAGATTTATATGAATTATGAAAGGGGTATTCTCTTAATCTAAGTTATTTGAAAGTGTGGGAGTGTCTTGCTAAAGTACTTTTGCATGAACCAAAGAAGAGTAAAATAAGTTCCAAGGTCTCTGATTGCATGTTTGTAAGTTGTATAGATCAAAGTATTACTTATTATTTTCTTGTTATTAAAAGTGATGTTTTTGTTATACTAATACTATCATTAAAAGTAATTTTTTAAACATATATTTCTTATAAAAAATTAGCATAGTCATTTATCCTTATAATTGAGTTAGAAAGAAAGTTATCTATTACACATTGTGAACCATAATTAAGGAGGAGTAAAAGACAAAGAATTGAAAATATCTTTGGTGATGACTTATACACTTTAGTAGTGACCAATAATCCTTTAACTTATTTTAAAAAAATATCTTTCATTGATTTTAGTATATAGATATAAGTCATACACAGTGAGATAAATTCTTTGAATCATAATGGTATTCAAAAACTCGTGAATTTATTTACAAGAGCTAAACTAATAGGTTGTAAATGGATCTTTAAGGGAAAAAAATAGTTTAAATGGATCCATCAATAAGTACAAGGAGAGATTTGTTACAAAAAGATAAACTTAAAAGAAGAATATTAATTACTTTGATACTTTTGCTCTTGTCTCCAAAATTGCATCCATTAGAGTCTTAATTACATTGACATCTATTTTAATCTATTTGTTCATCAACTAGATGTTAAAACTACATTTTTATATAGTGATCTTAATGACAAGATTTATATGTCACAACTTAAAAGTTTTGTAGCTCTAAATTAAGAAAAAAAAAAATGTTTGTAACCTTGTTATATCTCTATATAGGTTGAAACAAGCACCCAAACAATGGCATGAGAACTTTAGTAATGTTTTGATTTCTAATGGTTTATTGATTGTTGATATTGATAAATGTGTTTATACAAAAATTGAAATGATACTTGTATTTTCATATGTTTATATATTAATAAAATGCTCATATTTGGTTCTAGTATGGAATTGATAGTCAGTACAAAGTCATTACTTGCATTATATTTTCGCATAAAGGATTTGGGAGAAGCAAATGTTATTTTAGAAGTGAAGATTTATAGAACTCTTAATGGTATATTTCCATCACAAAAGCATTATGTAAAGAAATTTTTTAAAAAATATGAGCATTTTAATATGAAATTAGTTTCAACTCCTTTTAATGCAAATGTATAGTTACTAAAACATAATGGTGCTTTTGTGTTTCAATCTATATATGCTTAAATTATTGGTAATTTGATGCATCTAATGAATTTTATATATTTTAATATTACATTTAATGTATATAGATTGAGCAGATATACACATAATATAAACCATAATTATTAAAATGCTTTAACTAGACTTTTGAGATATTTAAGAGGTACCATGAATTATAATATATTCTATAAGGGATTCTTACAATAATAAAAAGGTATACCAATGCTAACTGAATGTTTGATTCATATCAAATAAAATTTACTAACCCTTGAAGGTGGAGTAGTGGCTTGGATGGTTACCAAACAAACAATTATTGCTCAATCCACCATGAAATCTAAGTTTATAACCTTAGAGATGGTTAGTGTGGAAGTAGATTGGTTAAGGAATTTCTTGATAAAAATTTTGTTATGTGTGAAACTGACACCATTGGTGTCGATGTATTGTCATATCTAAGCCACTATTGCTTATGTAAAGAGCAAGTCATATAATGGTAAAAGTAGACATATTTGGTATAAAATGAATTAGTAAAGTAACTATTAAACAATGGAGTGATATCAATTGATTTCGTAAAATTAAAGATGAAGCGAACAAATCATTTGACTAAGCCACAAGGAAAAAGGGTAATGGAAATTATATTAAGAGGAATGAGACTAATGCCAATAAAGTAGGGTCAAGAGTGATGGAAGCCTAACCTGTGTGATAGGAGATCCTTAAGTAGGTTCTTATGAGTGATAACAAGTCACTAATTGACCTTATGTGCACTATCAAAGTCATATAGTCCCTTTTATGGTCTAATTAGTGTAATAATTCTAATGTTGGAGGCTAAGCTATACTATTAATGAATTATATAGCCTTTATGGGTGGTGTGTAACTAGAATGCACACTTGATGGATTAAACTATATGAGAGTAGAGTGGGGTTGCTCCTATAAGATCCTAGGAGAAATCTTTAGAGCTCTCATGAAAATAAACTAGGCAAGTGCAAGACCTTACAATGCTAAACCATGTCAAATAGTATAATATCAGGGAATATAACTTGGAGGCAAGTTCATTGTTATTCATAAAAATCATGGTTCATAACATTTTCTTTAATTTCACCACCCTTCTGAATATCAAAACTTATACATCCTTATCTTTAGTTCATAGCACAAAAGGCACTAAAGATGATGAGTTACATACTTATTGATTAACTCAATAAAGTTTAGCTTTTAAAAATAAGTGAGGGAATGTTAGACATAGCAAGTATATTTTAAAAGACTTTAGAAATAAGAATCCTTATTATACTTGTTTATAAGATAATATTTATTTTATACCTTACATATAAGTATCCAAGAAAGGTCTTGCATATAAGTAAATGACCCGAAACCTAAGCTTGATATAAGTGACCCAATATAATCCTAGATAGTGGACTAGCCCTGGTTGATCCACCCTTAACCCTAAACTTTTTGAGACCTTTCAAATTACATTAGTTAAACTAACCTTTTTGACTAGTCTTTTTTAGTTATTGGACAACTAGTTGTTGAAAAGATTAAAAAAAAAAAAAACTGGTTGTTACAACAATAAAACCATAATAACTATCAACTATTTTCTACATCCTTAATACCCATATTTATGAAAACTTAAACTAAAAGTAATACATAATGAATTTTCTCTTCTTTTTCCAAACAGTAGAAATTACATTTTATCTTACTCAATTCTTTTAATTTCTAAAATTTGTTGAGTTAATCATATTAATATTATTCCTATTATCTTATTATTTGAAATATAGATTAGTAAGAAATTTTGTTGCAACTTGGAAGAATAGTCGTTATAATTTGCTGCACTGAAATATTGTACATAAAAGTGAAAACTAGTTGTTATAATTTGCTGCATTAAGATATTGTTTATAAAAGTAAAAACTATCATTAAGAATAGTAATAAGACCACTTCAGATATGATATCATTCTATTTAGTTTAACTTATGTTGCATCCATATTCTTAATATTCTCTTTCTTTTGTTAACATTAACAATGGTTTATGCTCCTTCATCATTTGCCTCTTTCATTGACAATCACAAGCCATGAAGTCCTCCTTTCCTCTAGCTTGATCTAATAATTATTGGTACCAAGAAAAAGTGGAAGAAAAGAGTAAGAAGGGATTAGAGAGATCTAATTTACAAAGGATAATGGTAAAAATGTCAATAAAAAGAAGAGAGACTAGACTTGTAAAAAAGTTCAAGAGTTAAATCAAGACCTATAATTATAAGTTGTTTAATTGATTGTAATATAAGGAATTGCTTGTTGAATTCAAAGTTAAAGAAAAACTCAAATATAAGACTTAGATATAAAAAGATTTTAAATTAATAAAAGCTATAAAAGTTTGGATATAAGAATATATTAAATTGAGTGATGAAAAAAGTTCAAATGTAAGGACTTATTAAATTGAAAGTTAAAGAAATTCTAAAATTATGAATTTGTTAAGTTGAAAGGTAAAATTAGCTTAATTCAAATTTTTCTTTTAAATGGGAAATACAAGGAGATGGAGTATTTATATAATAGTATTCTATGAATATAACAAATTGTCAAGTGTCATAGAAAATAATTTCCAAAACCTTATTATTCAATGTTACATCCACAAGTTTCCTAAAAAACTTAAGGCCAAATAGAAATTGACTAAGGACTAAGGCTAAGCATAATTCAACCAAGATTGCAAACTTTTAAAGAGATTATTTAAGGCTTTAGATAAGTAAATGTCATGAAAGAAGATAAAGTTACAAAGCTATTGGTGTAACTTAAGTTTTGAAGACAAAGTTAGAGTTAATTGATAATGTTACAAAGAACAAATTGTTGAAATATGAAGGTTTTGTTTAACTAAAATAGATGTAATGAATGACTATATTCATAAATCAGGATTACAGACTAACATTGAAATTAATTCAAATTTACTATAAACTAAAATTAGTATTAAAGTAAAATTTAAATAATTGAATAATATTCTTATATATTTTCAATATTTACTTAAGAATAGATATTGTATATTATATAAGACCTTATGTCTCTATTATTAGTGTAATGAGTGAACAAATGTTACTAGTGTAGTTGACCAATAGATGCAATTAATGTATTTATTAGTTAATTATGTGTAATATTTTAAAATTAAGAAAAGCACACCTATATGTAACCAAACTTATTGAAGCACATAATAGTCACATAATGACATTAAAGTAATTTTTCTATGAAAAAAGTAAAGTAATAATACTTAGAAAGTAATATAGAAATAACAAAAATGTACACCATTCACATTTCACTCCCTCTCATAAATAAATAAAACTAAATATATGAAAATTACTTCACTGGTTACATGTACTTAACATTTACATAGCAGTGTTTTGTTTTTTTTTTTCTACTTTTAACTTCATGTATTTGTGATAACAAAGAAGATATAATTGGTCCACGTTTCTCCTTGGACGTTGTTTGATGGGTGAGAAATTAAAAATCAGCTAGATTAAAATTAGCATTTGCAGATGTCGCAAATAATTATAGAAAAGGAAAAGAAGGAGCAAATGAAATTCATACAAGTTTTAGCGAAACGTTTAAGGTTTAAAGTTTTGAAAATAATTAAAACTTTTCTGTAATTTTGGTTGCAATCAATGATCTTTGAGGCACATGGATATTGAAAGATGATGCAATAACATTCATATTGCATATTTTTCAACAAAAACTTTTTGTCTAAATTGCATTAGAATTCAAAGCAATCTGGAGTTTGAATTTAGAAAATGTTAACACAATTTTAAATTTTGTATAACAATTTGTATAATTCATGGCACAATTTTACAATACTGTAAAACAATTTTTATGGCAACAAAAATGCAGAAAATGGAAAAAAAAAAAGTAATAAAAAAAATATCTTTCAGCTTCAACCCAAGTAAAATCGAAATCATCCTGAACACAGCATAGGCATATACAACATCTGCTTTCTATAATGCAAATTCCCATTTTCCACAACAAGTACGTAAGTTGGGAGTGCTGCTTCTTTAGCAGAGTGTACACAAAAAAAAAAAGAAAAAAAAAAAGAAAGAAAAAGTATCAAAGTCACTAGAAATTAAGAACCTATAATTGCCAATATAATCCAATGGCAACCAAGTATGCAGCTTCTCTAGAGATTTTTTTTCCTTGAGTTGGAAAATCACATGTGAGGTCCCAACCAAGCGCAGTTCCCTTCGGTCCATTAGATTAGGAAACTTTTGATTTCAGGTTCAACAAAGAAAAGAATGAAATTATATAGTAATCAGCTGATTGTTGAATTTTCGAGATTGAGTTGAGCTAAATGACTTAGATCAAAAGGGTAAGCATCAGAGGGATCAAAGGCTGTGTATATTCTTGCAGCCATCACTTGATTCATAGCATCAGTTGGATGGAAGGAGTCCCAGAACACATGTTCAGACCTGTTGTTGCATGGATTCTTGTTCTCTACGCATTGACCATCACTTCTCACTTCACAGCATCCACGCGTTTGAACCTTCAAGCCTAATCAAAGCAGAAGCACCAACAATAGTTATTAGATAAGAAAATTCATCAAAGTTGATAGAAATTGGAGAATTAGAGAGCAAAAGCTATGTACCGAGCACAGTGGGGTCGCCTTCCCCCATCCCATAAGTGTTTATGTACACAAATTGCGTGCCAGACAGATTCTTATTGAGTGTATCGACCAGAGATTTAAGCTCCTTGTTGAACATCTGGGCTGCTTCATTCATTTTGGTTGCACATCCAATGCTACCATTGTTCTGCGACATAGCATTTGGAGTGCAGCCTATTACTCCCACCCCAAACAAGGCAACTTTCCTTGCTCCATCATGGTACAATGCCTGATAAATCATCATAGAGTGAGAAAATTAAAAAAAAAAGGGGGGGGGGGGGTTGAGCCTCATTTGGTTCTTGACATCCGTGGAAGAAAATCAAGAGAAAATTTACAAAATGTTGTTACCAACCGTTAATTGCTCGGAGTATTCTTGAATGAGAATTTTTGCAAATGCATCAAGGGAGTAACTTTGGCTTGTTGGGTAATTCTGGGACACGAAGTAGTTATTGATGTAGTCATTACTGCCAATACCCACTGTATACAGACATTTGTTTAGGTGTCTCATAGCTGACGTTCTATTTCCAAGCATATCAGACACGCAAGCCACTATAAACTTGTGATTTTGTACTTGCCTCTTCAAGTTGAGGCACTTACCCTGCAACAGGGACAATTATTTTCCAATTAGGTATATCTACTCGCATGATCACATGTAAGGTCTTACCAGTTATTCACAGAGGTTATTTATGTCTTAAAATCTTTTTTTATTTCTTTTCTAATAGATGGTGTTTGAGCCGACCAATGCTCTAGAGTAATACATCTGTACGGATTAGTCAATGGCAGGTGACTGGGGTTGGGGGGTTTGAGAGGTCTTGGTTTGCAAATCTAATTCATGTCACTTGGGGAATACACTTTCATTTTGTGAGCTTTGAGTGTGGAGGTTAACTTAATATATTTCTATACCGGATTTTTTATGGTGATGGTTTAATTTTGTTCTTGGACTCTTGTGTTGGTTTCTGTTTTGTTTTGTTTTTCCATTTGAATTTTGAAAAATTCTCAGCATCAGCTGTATGTTATGTTGATGCAAAGCATGCTTACCAGATGCTGCCCTGTCTCAGCAAGAATCCCAGCAGACCCTGATCCATAATTCACGCCCTGAAGCATTTCCGACCCATTGACAGTTCTGTGTGATGGAATGTAATGGTCAAAGCCAAGATGTTCAGCTGTAATGTCAACATGTTGAATTAGCTAGCCAGTGGTACTTAAGGCAACAAACAAAATGACGATAACGCAACTACATTCCAGAAAGTATCGTGAAATTGTTTGTGGAAGGTGCAAATTATATATGACAATAAAGCAGCAATGCAAGAGACCAAGTAGATCGGCTATGGTCCGGCCATTTGTAAATCTTCCAGGATTTGATCCACCAGGGAAGTCAATTCCATATGGCTTGTAGTTGGCTTTAGCAGCAGTAGGAAGGTCATCATTGTTGCCATTATCTACCAATGAGTCTCCAAAAATGAAGAAGCAAGGCACTTGTGGAGGGGTGGTTCCATGAACAAATTGTTGCAATACGCATGGAAGCACCGAGAGAAACAACAACATCCACCGTGATTTCATCCCCCGCAACATTGCAAAGACAAGGAAGCAGCAGTATAAGATTGACAGACCAGAAAAGAAATGAAGAATTAATCAGGTTCAGCTAGCCTATATAGAGATGAAGAGACATAAATAGAATGCCATGAAGCCGGACATTTGGTGGGGTGGGCGTCAGTCTGGCGACCATAATTTGTTTTTCTCGTGGCTACCCTTCATTGGCGCTGGATGGGGACCAGGAAAAAGAAGTCAATCCTTTGCAAGGGCCAGAGAATTTGGTTTTTTTCTCTGGCCAAGTGCCTCTCCTTATTTTGGCATAATTTGACATCCATGACTTTTTCACCCCACAACAACCTAACACCATACGACTCTGCAGATAGGCATTTGTTGAATTTATCACTCAATCAATGACAACAACAGCCCATTGATGACACACAACAATGAATGTATATATATAGCTACGAGCACCAGAGATTTAGCCAAGTGCACATGACCATAATTTCACAATGCACTTCCATGGACTTAAAAAGCTTTGCCCCAGGAGAATGGCTACCACAAATAATTTCCTTCTTTTCCCTTCGTTCCATTGCACAGCCAATGATATTCCCATCATTTTTGCAAATTCAGGTCATAGTTTTGTAGCTTATAATTCTAAATATCTCATTAATTTCTCGTCAAGAGAAGAATGTTGAACCGATCAACAAGATTTTATGATCTTTCCTTTGAACGTTATGGTTGCAAAGCCAAAGTCGTTGAGCACAATATTTTTTTTTTTTTTTTTACGTGAGTTTGGTTTAAATAATCACTAAAATAATATAATTTTATAATAAAAATAAATTAATAAAAAAATTATTATATAATATGTTAAATCTTATTTATAAAAATAATTTTTTACTTTAAATAAATTATCTTAATGAAATAAGTTATTACAATTAATTTTAAAATTATAATAATTTTATCAGTAATATATACTTTAAATAATAAAATAAAATAATAAATTATTTTTTAACTAACTCATAATAAATAATAAATTATTAAAAATAATATTTTACAAAAATAACAAAATTATTAATACATTAATTATAATTTAATAGTTTATAAAATAATATAATATTAATATAAATTTTAATAATTTATAATAAATATATAATAATTAATTTAATATAGTGATAATAAAATTATTAATTTTTTATTTAATATGTAAATTAAACTTTTAAAATATATTAATCTCCAACCAACCACTGTTGCCTCGAATTCACCGGATAGCAGTCTACGCAAAGGCAGGGAAACTCCTCTGGATGCGAGTCCGGAGCAGAGCTAAAACCCTTTGGCAGCAAAAGTTTGCCCATCGCCCAGTCTTTTCGCCAGAATTACATTTTGCTTCAGGTTGAATGAACAAAGAGTAAAGCCATTTGAAAGAAAATGGTGGTCTAGAGATTTCTAGTGTCAATTAAACTCGTAGAGCCAATATTCTAGTTGTGACAGTAAAGCATAAAAATGAGAAATGGGTTCCTAGTACACTGAGTCTTGGTTACCTGGTACACAAAGCCACATTCCATGGCACAAACAATACTACAGAAGCAGCAATACATTATAAAATGGAGAAAAAACAAAATATATTGTAAATGTCTCTCTCTCTCTCTCTCTCTCTCTCTCTCTCTCTCTTATAATTCCAACCAGGACCCTCCTCATCTCCACCATCAGACCTGGGCCAGTCGGCGGATATCGTAGGGGTAAGCATCGGATGGAGACTGAGCGCTGTAAGATCTCCTCCCAATAACAATGTTTGCAGCCTCAGTTGGGTGGAATGCATCCCAGAACAAATATTGATTCCTATTTGCGCATGGTGTCTGGAAAGGAAGGCATGTAATTTGGCCGTTGTTCCTGCCTACCCCACAGCAACCCGCATTTGTAACTGCGAGGCCTGAATTTAGCAAATGCAATTTGAATTATTAATCATGTCATTGATGTCTTGAAATATTGTCAAATTGTCGAAGCCAGTTGATTTATAGCTCTGCTGGTTTGTAAATCCTCTGCCTGTCTCGGCATGTGGATTCAAATTTGACATTTTGAACCCGAGAGTTTTTGCTAGTAGGTATCCAATGAAATCCATTAAATAATAGTCTACAAACTTTGCAGATAAGAAAGATCAATGGGGAATTACCGTAGGCTGCAGGGTTGCTGATCAGGTCTTGGAAAATGCCGTATGCATCGATGTAGATAAGGTGTGCATCAGGTGTGTTTGCATTGAATTGATCGACTAGTGACCTGAGCTTGTTGTTAAAAATCTGGTTGGCAGAATTGATTCTCTGAACACAAGTTCTCCCATCTGGGCTGTTCCGGGCCAGTTCGTTTGGGCTGCAGCCTATCTGACCAACGCCAATCAAGACAAATTTCCTGGCTCCATTATTGTACAAAATCTAGACCAAAAGCACATCATAAAAATCAGACCTCTTTGCAAGACGAAAACTTAGAACGTGTTGGCTGAATGCAATGCAACGTGATGAATGTAATTCCCGGAAATTTTTTCAATGACCATTATAATACAAACATTAATTGATGGCTAGGAATCAAGGTGCAAACCCTGAGCTGCTGAGTATATTGCTGAGTAAGAACATCGGCCCATTGGTCCGGTGTGTACTGGCGGGAGGTGGAGTAGAACTGGGGCATGAAATAGTTGTTGAGGTAGTCATTGCTGCCTAACCCGACTGAGAATATGCACCGGCTTAAGTAGTTTGCTGCAGTGTCCTCGTCCCCCAGCAAGTTTACCATTTGTTGGACTGTGTTTTGGTAGTTTCTTACCTGCCCACTAAAACTAATTCGGGCTCCCTTTGACCCATAAAACACAAAAAGCCAATCATTTTTGCAAGCATTATTAAGGGCATAACTCAACCAAAAAGGGAGCTCGGAAAAATATATTAATCATAAGTTTTACTGATGATACAAAGCATTATGTAAACCAATAATTTTTTTTTTTGTGCCAAAAAAAAAAACCCCATTATTGAAAAACAAAACAAAAAAAAATTATTAATTAAAAGCACATTATTGATGTTAAAAAGTTAATTATATACCAGTTGTCGGCCAGTTTCCTCTCTGATTCCAGCAGCTGCGGATGCATAGTTTATCCCCCGGAGTATGTCTTCGCCTCTAGCAGTAGCATAGGGTAGGACATAATCGTCGAAACCAAGTTGCTCGGCTGTTGGATTGAACAAAATAATTACAGAAGTTAGTTCTATAGTTTAATAATTGAAAGCTATACATGGGAGACTGATCTTTTTCGCTCAATGGAGGAGCTAAGATAGTTTCATTTTAGCCTCCATTACGGTGGAACTTGGTTGAACATAATAATCTTCTTGACCTTGAATCGCAAGTCATATCCCCAAATGGAAAATATTCATTAATCAACCGCTAGCCACTTTTTATAACTAAAGTTCCATGGTTTCACAGCCTCCGATTGGCTAGCGGTCATGTGTATGGCCTAACTGCTTTGAAGTAGAAATCAAATTGAAAAGATAAAAAAAAAAAGGAACACAAGCTAAAACTGAAGAGGATATTGTTATGGGAGTGAGAGAGGGAAATTCAGGCGAGGTACGCACCGATGACATCAACAACTGTCCTGCCATTGGAAAATCTTCCGGAGGGTCCGCCAGGGAAATCAATACCATAAGGCAAATAATTAGCTCTAGCCAGAGAAGAAAGTTGGTTGTTATTCCCATTGTCGACCAAAGAATCCCCGAAAACGAAGTAACAAGGAACTTGTGGATCCGCTCTAGCCACCCACAGGAAATGCAACACAATAACACATGCCAACCGGCATTTGTTAAGCTTAAGCACACCCTCCATCGACCAGATCCTAAACATTAACTTAACCGAAAACCCGCCTAAACAATGATCGAGGAAATCCAGATGCTGGCAAAGCCTAGTGTTTTTTATTTCCTTATTTCTTTTTTTTCTTTTTCTTTGTTGTGTGTGAGTGAGGGAGTTAGTTGTTGAAGTTCTAGTGATGAGGAGTATATATAGACAAAACACATAGACAAAAAAACAAAAAAAAATTGTTGTACAGGGAAGAAAAGTGACGAAAGGGCGAATACTTTGGATTTACAGTTGGAGGAGTAGGTTAGCTGCATTAAATTCACGCGGATGTAGTGTGAGAGATCATGACCAAGTCCAGCCATGGCCGAACTGCAAACTTCTTTCTACCCTTTGAACTGTTCATGTAAAGTTGCAGACTAAGAATCGTAGGATTTTGAGCTATTCAAAACCAAAATCAATGCAACCCCACATTGCATCTGCTCATTGTGTCACTCGGTTGACTAGCTAGCCGACTCTGGCAGCAGGGCCCCCGATTTTATTCTCGGAGTTTTGCCGTCTCATTATCAATCATTTATGGTCTTACCAATTAGTGTGCATAACGAGTTATACATCTATGTTAGGACAACCTAAACTTATGAGACAAGGGTTTCATGTTCTAATTTAATATGAGACTTACGAGAGAGAATTATGTTTTTTTCTATTTAATTTATAACTTAATGAATTTCCTAATAAACTTAAAGTAACAAAAAAAAAAAAAAAAAAAGAAATTAGATTAATAATCTTTCTTCAAATCCCACACAATTCCATTTTAGCTTCAAGTTATGCACATTTTTTGTCCACGAAATTTTAACACAATAACAGAAATTCTTAGTTTTACTTGGTTCTCCATATGATCATAGACTTAAGAAACTTTTTACCATTTTAATCTTGTAATAGACATGATATAAGTTTGCGTGCCGATTCCATGGTTATGTTAGCAAACCATATTCACCTAAGACAAATTTTCTATTTAGTGATAAATGTCAAAGCTATAAACTCAGAGGTTCTTAGCTAATAAGATTATAACTACACCAAAAGACGTAAAAGAAAATTGTGCATCTCTACAACTCCGCTATTGAATATTGAAGCAGACATGTCATTGTTAAAAATAAACCATTAATGCAAGGCGCGGCCCTAGAGGCACTTTAAAGGAAAACGAGACTTTCCATCAATGGATGAAATTGAAGACAGCGACGGGTGTGAATGCACTTCTTGCTAAGGTACCCATGTCCCATCTTTTTTCTTTTGACCCCAAGTAATAGTTAGTTATGAGTTAATTAATCGTTAATGTTTTCTTTTTTTTTTTTTTCAATTAAGAGATATTTTGAACAATAAATCATATAATAAAAAAAAATCTCTTTTTTATTTTTATAAATTGTATTTGTTTTTTATAATTAAAATTTAAGATATTAAAAATAAAAATTTAAGATGTTAATTGTTGGATTATCTCTTCTTGAAAGACTGGTTTATAATTAATGGAGATGAGCGATGCACGCAAAATTTTTATACGCTGCAAGAGTGAATTGCGGGTGTGGT
Source organism: Rhizophora mangle (assembly GCA_037832345.1). NCBI lineage: Eukaryota > Viridiplantae > Streptophyta > Magnoliopsida > Malpighiales > Rhizophoraceae > Rhizophora > Rhizophora mangle. The sequence continues at coordinate 859,931 of JBAPLJ010001169.1, read as the reverse complement.
TAAGTTGCCTAAACGTAGCCTACGCAATGGTGGCCATCTTTTGTACACCGAGTCGGTCAAGGTACATCAGAGCCATCAATGCTCTTTATTTCCATACTTAATGTGGTGGCACGGGTACTGATGGATGCATGGCTTTGCCTAGTAAATGCTGGAGTCTCTTTCTTTTCTTTTCGTTTTATATCCTCGACATCATCATTAAGTGGGGAAGTTGGATTCAGAAGTTGCGTGTCAAATTTAAGCTGCCAAAGGCAACTTGTCGCTGACTTAAGATGGGTCGGTGGTTAACAATTTTGGTGCATGTCTGCATGTCCATCAGAATCAATAATTTCCAGCTTATGGTTGTGGGACTACAAACGAAAATGAGAGCCTCCCCATAAACCCTAACAAATTTTAGGTGGTAATATCTTTAACTCTCGAGAAAGTCAGAGATGGGTCTTTTTTTTTTTCTCTTCTTTCTTTTGACTGAATTTTGTTCTTTAACTCAATACGAATCAGTGATTACATTAAGATGGAGCGTTGGATTACAACATCCTTATTTGGATGTGTGCGATCTTGGGAAGCAAGTAATAAATTTCCTTAGAGGGATAAGTTTTTTTTTTTTTTTTTTTTTTTTTTTATTCTTAATACTTACACAATATATTTACCGTCAAGGCATCCCAAGATGTATTTTGAAAATTTATTACATCTACCAAAAATTAAATCATTTATTAAAAAGTTATAAACTAAAATGAAATTTCTCTACCAAAATAAGTAAAAATGTAATCATCTTCTGTGGGTAGCAACGTCACGTTACTGTAGTCAGTTCCTAATTTTCCAATATTATGGGCGAGAGACAACATGAAATTTTCTATTTTTATTATGTGCCATTTTGAGCTGATTCAGTCCAAATGTAACGTGTGGTTCTGCCGTCAATTCATGCTTTCTCTCATCCATGGAAATTAAATGAGCAAAAGATGATGATTATGCTATGACTAGGTAGCAAATAAGTGCCATCGAGTCAAGTTATGATATTTTTAGACTTAATTTGATTAATAAACAAACTTTGTACAATTAAGACTTGTTTAATAAACGAATTTTAATGAGTCGAGATTTCAAAGTCTTTATGAATTACTCGTTTAACATTATAATGTTAAAAAAAAACAATACTATTATTAATAGAATCAAAATGTAATAAAATGTAATTAATCAAAATAACTCAGTAAAAAATAAAAAAAGAAAAATCTAATTTTAGTGTATAATTGTGAATATATAATTTGATAACAAATAAACCAAATTTGTTCTTATAACACATCAAATGAGTTTTTTTTTAATAAATTTAAAATGATATTTTTTGCAAACCTCAAATAACCTATGTAAGAAACTAAACGAGTTGAACTTGCTCATTATCAAGATTGGCACTTTTGTTAAATAAGACTTATTTTTCAATCCAAAATTGCTAGTTTAGTTAAATAAATTAATTACAACCAGCGGTTAATTTCATCGAGCCAAATTACCAAGTTTTTAGCATACTTTTGTTCAAAAAGTCTTTGTATATACATAATCTCATAGATACAAATAAATATAAAAAAAATTATACTAAATATAAAATATTTTATATTGCACAAATAAAATTTTATATAATAAAAAATAATTTTATAGTAATATAAAAATATTTATATATTAAATCATAAAACCTTTATATCGACAATCAAAAATTACTATTTAAATGTGTTAAACTACAACTAAATATCTAATTAACAATCTCCTAAGTGTAACTTTTGATAAGTGTCATAATAGTCATTATTATGCAACTATTTCAAAAGTTATTGTCATAAAAAAAATTATTATATTAACTGAATGATTATTGATATTAATTAAGAACAACTATGCTCAACATCTATCCTCGTATACATTCTTCCATTCTTCCCATTTTTTTGACTCTCCCTATCTCCCTCTTGTAAAATTTTTCTTTTTACTTTAAGTTTGGAATGTCTCGTGAATAAAGCTTCATTATTTGTAAGTCTTTCTATTCTTTCATTATTTTTTTAAATTTTTTTTTAATTCTTAGTAGTTATGTTGCTTATATTGTTTTGTTCGTACCTAGAATGATATCAAAGCTAGAAAGGTATTAAGTGATTGTTTACACTTACAATTAAAACCTAAGTTGCGTTGCCATTATTTGCTTATGTTGTTAGGGTGAGCGCTTAGAAAATTAGGCACAAATTCATTAAGTTATATTATAAGTTTAGATGCATTGTCAAAAACCAGATTGATAGTAATAGTAGTAGAAATTTTAGTAATGAAAATAATGAAATTATTATGAATGACAATTTAGATAATAATTATTTATATAATCCTTCTTCCTCTTCTTCTTATGTTTATAAATAGAGAAGTTTCTTTTTCTAGATGTGATTATATTATTGAAATTGTTGAAAAAGCCTTACTCTCTTAACTTAGGATTATAATGATTTCTTCTTGTTATCATTAGAACTTCCTAACTTTTAAACAAAAATATAAATTTATTCATATTAGGATGGTTTAGTTAGCTTTGAAACCTACTTCTATATTGGGTTTAAATAACTCAGTTATTATTTGTATTTATGACAAAAGATATAATTATTTTCATGACTCCTTATTAGGAGTAACTGAATCCAATTTAAGTGAATGACCTATATTGTTTTCATGTTTTGCTAATTTTACACTATCATTATTATACCCTAATTTAATATATGCTTTATGCTTGAACATTAAAATGGAAGAATTTGATATGATGCTTATTTTTGAAAATTTGATTTTTATTTATAAAATTCATTATAAGGTTATGAATACCACATTTCTTGGCACAAAGAAATACCTTCAAGGTATGCTAATAAAGGAACTACAACTTTGTTTGATGCCAATAGATTTGAAAGTAATGTTATGTTTCGTAAAACTATAATGTGAGATCAAGCTAAACTACTTAATAAGTAGATATTAGAAAAAGTAGTTGAACCTATTAAATAGGTTAATCAACAATTAAAAGAAGTTATTGAATATGAAGATGAAGATGTCAAAATTTGATTTGCTTCACAAAAAAGTGGTCAAACCTAAAAAAGAAAAAGATTGTAAAGATAAAAAAAAATCTAGTAGATATTTTTCTTTACTATTCCACTCACAAAATTAGAAGGAATCCAAGGACAAAGGAGTAAGTTAGTTAACCTTAATATAAAGTTGACTTTCCTCTCTCTACTTCTACTTCAATGGTTAATGACCCACTAATCAAATTTTGAGACCTAGATGTCTTCCTCTTTATTTGATGTGGGTTATTATAATGAAGATTAAAGTATCTATGTTCTTACAACCTATAATAAGGTTGAAGAAAAAGCTAAATGGTTATTTTACTCTTTTAAAAATAAGTAAAAAAACAAATGATTTTTTATGGCATTTACCCCAACCTAATGGTATCAACATCATAAAAAATATATCACAGAGATGAACATTGTTGATATTTTTACCTATATTAAAAAGGTTTATAAGCTTTAAAAGAAACCTTTTCATGATTTTTTAATCCTTAGTGATTGCTTAACTCTCGAAAAAAATTTATCAAGAATATTTGACAAAAAGAGTAAAAAGGTTAATAGTATTCACCCTTCACCTCTAAATCTCTCTAACAAAATCGATCATAATGAGGTCATTGCTTCACTTATAAAGTAAAAGCAACTACTACTACTATTATACCACAAGGTAATTATACTAGTTTTTATTTTCAATTTGTTAGACCTTAGCTTACTCATATTTTAAAATTATTGTCATGAAAAAAATTACTACACTAAAGGTTTAACCCAATAGTTCTTAGCATCAATAGCATGAGCTGTTGAGAATTTTACATAGTGCTTCATTGGTGTATAGACAATGGTTGGTTAGCTAATGAAAATGGTTTAAATTTGTTATCATAATGGTTTGGGGTTGTAAATGTAGCAATATTAGTGCCAAAAGATAGCATTTTCAAGATGAAATGGTAATGTTTTTAAGATTCAAAGGCAATAATCTTGAGATAAAAAAGTAATAGTTTTAATACTTGAAAGTAACAATTGTGAAATATAAAGGCAACAATTATGAATAATAAAGACAATAATTTTAAATAATAAAGGCAGAGGTTTTAAGGGCTAAAGGTAGTGATTTTGAGACCTAAAAGCAACATTTTTAAGCCTAATGATAATAATTTTTCGTAATAATTACATTAATTTTAGATTATTTATAGTAATTCTCACTTCATTTGCTCACAATTGATATATAATTTTTAAAACTATAAATATTTTATCTATTCACCAATCATCCAAGCAAACACAAAAGATCTACAAGTGTAAAATCTATAAAAATAATATTGTCATGTGCACATATTTAATATTGTCTACAAAATTGTGAATTCCCTTGATATATGATCAAATAAAAAGTTTAGTTCACAATGTTTTTGCTCAACAAACATTATTATCACCAACATTATCATCATCCACCCAAAAGTAATAATAATAATAATAATAATTAAGTGAGCATATTAAACATATATATCCCCTAAAGATTAAAAATATGATTTATAATAATTAGAGATATAATCAACTAATTAAAATTAAGTAAGCAAGATTCAAAATCAAATAAACACATGAATTTTAATGACCAATTTAAAAGGCCTAAATGTCACACCAAATAGCCCATAAAAAGCTTAGTTGAAAGTTATGAGATGTAATATTAAAACAAGTTAACTTCAAGACCATATTTTCCCAGTTTAGAATCTTTCAATAATAACAATAAAAAATTTTAAGTAATTATAGTTCTACAATAATTGAACTCCTTACAATATCTAATATAAGTTAGATATTATAAGTCAAGTGTGAATCTTGAAACATAAGATTTGACCCTAAACCATAAATTGCACTTCAAATGACAAACACAATTGAATCAAAGAGACATTATATACATGATATTCAATTCATGCAAATAGTATCTAGAAATAAAAAGGGAAAAAAAATTGATTTCATACATGATAGTCATTAAATAAAACTACTACAATACCACCTAACTTATATATAAGAATTGAAAAATGATTTTAGCTACTTCTTTCTTCATTCAAATTCCCTATGCATGTGTTGAGTATAGAAATTTCAAGTTTAAATGTATTTTCCAACATAACATAATCTATTTAACATAATATTTTCATAGTAGGAGAATTTCTTCTAACTTGTGCCTATACTATTTTCAGCAATTTAATATAGAATGAGATAATTCGATAACTAGAAAAGCATTACTATTAACAACTTTTGTGAACTTCTCATTTCCTCTCAACCTATCATGTTTTCTTGGAAAACTTCATCTCCTACTCAGGAAAACACATACCATGAGATGGTCTAAGAATATTAGAAAACAAAATGTGGTGTCAAAGTTTTAGAGCATGATAAGAAATTTATGCAAGAATAAGTATTTAGGCAATACAAGTCCATAAACATTGGTCAAATGGAATAACCTCATATCATTAAGTTAAAGATGTCATCAAAGATCAACCATAATGAACTTAGCAGGCTTTACCATTGAATGCATCCAAATCCTTGTCCAAAGTGTTTGTCTCTAAAACCTTATTTTAGCATTTATAGCCATAGCTCAAAACCAAGATATTTAAAGGAGAATCAAAGATTGATATGCTTTAAGTAATAAAGAAATAGCTTTACCATGTTGATAATGTCATTATCAAAGTAACAAAACTTAATTACTACCCCAAGTAACTCACTTTGTTTAAGCCTACTATTAATTGAGCATGCACTAGCCTTAGTCATCCTTGTTTAGCTACAAGAATGTATCTTTAATTAAGTTTTCATTATTGCATTAGAAAATATGAAGTGAAAATGCCATTAACTTCCTAAAGAATAGAAAATTCAAGGTATTAATAATATGTGGTTTGGTGTTGAACTAGGGTTTGAGCTATTAATAACTTGTTTCTTTGACAATTAAGATGCAATTTTAGTACCTTATGGTATATTAAAAATTAAAAAAAAAAAAAAGAGAAAGAGAGTATAAGATAGAAAAAGAATAGTTAATTTAACAACATCAAGACCCTTCATTCATAAACCTTCCATTGGTTATTCATAAATGAAACACTATAAGTTGTGCTAGGTAACCAAAAATCCATGGTGCACTATTAATGTAAGTGACATAATTAAGCCAAAAAAAACAGGATTAAAGTTATAATTCTTTGCACAACACCTCAATTAACATTTCATTAAAAAATTATGACAAACACCTCTTGGTCACTTTAACTAGATTTCAAATTACTAACAAATTGAAAATGCATACTTTACCAACACAAAGAGTAAAACACACAAGCTAAATCCATTCACATACAAGAATTTTAACACATAAAATGGATCAATTGCTAGCATAACTCATTGTTATGTCATATATACCAAGAAATAGCAAGAAAAAAAAAAGATAGAGACTAAAAAAATTGAAAAGAAAAGTACTTGTAGCCAAGAGAGAGAAGGAAGGACTAAGAGATAAATGGAAATTGAATTAGTAACAAAATTCATGATAATTTAAAAGAAAAAAAAAAAACTAAGTGAAAGAGCAAAGATACAGACTTACAATTCAAGACTAACAAAATTGAAATGTAAGCAATTAGGGTTTGAAATTGTTATATGCCACCCATTTTAGTTAACTAAACATTTTGTAGATTTCTTTCCAAGGATTAGTTATTGTAGTCTTTTGATGGGTAGGGTGATGATGTTTTTTGAATTGGGTCTGTCTTAAGGTGCTTTTCTAGGGAATTTGGAGCATGGTATTACAAGAAAATTTCTTAGGGTTTGACAATGTTGGCTGATTTACTTTGATTTTGATATTTGGTTTTGTAAAGTCATGCAAGTTTAGATGCATGGGATAGAGTTTATAGGTTGGCAACTTGCATATCCACCTAAATTGACTTCTTAAGTCCATTGACAATGCAACTAATTTGCTGGGATTTTGTCAAAGTTCTAGCCCTTACTAAGAGTCAATCAAATTGGTTCTCTTAGTTTGAAATTGCTCCATCTTAAGTAAGCTTGGTGAGTTCACCATAGAAATCATCTAAGAGCATTAAACCATAATGATCATTTAAGGTACTCTTGAATTCCTCCCATGTAAGCCACACCTAGGTCTCATTGAGTGTTTGATACCAAAGATGTACCCTTACTTCCAAATGACAAGCTACTGAGGCTACCTTCTCATTGACAAGTGTTTTATAGAAGTCAAAAAAAACCTCTTAGCTCGATCAATCCATCCTTAGTGCCATCATATCGAGGAAATTCCAAATGAACCACTTGAGTAAAATCATTCCTTGAACTAACAGATTATCATAGGGCTGATGGAATGAATTAACTTCACCTTTTCTTGAACTAATGTCCTCCATTTGTGCTTGCAATTGAATAAAAATTTCATGTATTTCCCTTTGTAGTCATAACACTTGTCATTGAGTTTCTTACAAGGATTCCTCCATTGGTTATCTATTTGGATCATGAAATAGGACTCGATTATCGAATCCCTACTCTAATACCATAATGATATGGTTTTGAATTTGCTAGTGAGCTGTCACTTAGCCTCTCCCCGATCAAGGTATCTTCTTGATTTGGAGAAGCTCTTAAAGAGAATTACAAATATAAATTTGTTAAAATTTTATGATTTTTTAGTGGAAAGATCAAAATTGATCCCTATTTTTTCATTTAATTAAATATATATACAATGCCAATAATAACAAGCTAGTATAATTAATGCATAATTGACCACTCACACACTACATGCATGTTTTTCTACTTACATATGATTGTGCCTAAAACATAAGAGAACTTGATAGAATGGGGAAAAAAAAAGAGAGTATGATAACTATTTCTTGGAAAGAAATTGGTAAAATGTTCAGTTAACCAAAATGGGTAGCATACAAAACTGAGTGGAGAATGCTGGAGAGGAAACATGTTAAAGAATAATGAGGAGCAGTCAAGGTTTTCAAATTGTTTATGATTTTGAATTGAGTGCAAAGAAGCAAATTGAGAGATCATTTAAGATTAGAGAGATTGTTTCACAAGGAGTTCAAATCTAGAGGAGTAATCAGGATATCATTTAGGATATGAGGGTCAATCAAGGAGAGATTAAATGATGTAGTTTGGTGGTTTTAAAAATTATTGCATTTTCCTTTTAAAACTACTACAAAATCTTAATTCATAAACTATTAAAAAAACCTTTTAACATCATTACATATAAACACATATGATAGTAATTTGATATTGATTTATTAAAACTCCTACCCTAAATTGACCTGAAGTATGAGCCACTATGTAATTCATTCAAAATTGTTACGTAAAAATACAAATGATGTCAATTTTGTTAAGTTACCTTATAATTGTTGCTTAAAAAGTAGTTTGAGTTGAAAATTTTGATTATAAATTATTATTTTTAACCTATATTGAGTTGATTTTTAACTATTATTAAAAAATTATTATATAAAATTTATTATTATCACATATTATAAAAATAAATTTATATAATAATTATAATCGTTATCTTATATTTTAATAAAAAATTTAAAATATTATAAAATAATTGTTATTATAAATATTTTATTATATAATGATATAAATTTATTTATATTATATAAAATATTATTATATATAAAATATAAAATTATTTGTATTCACAAGATTACATAGTGGCTTACATTTTCGTTTGTAGTCCCACGACTACAAGTTGGAAATTATTGATGCTGATGGATATCTAGACATGCACCAAAATTGTTAACCACCGACACATCTTAAGTCAACAAAAAGTTGGCCATGCATGGCCATTTGCAGCTTAAATTAGACACACAACTTCATCATCCAACTTCCCCACTTAATGATGATGTCGAGCATATATACGAGAAGAAAAGAAAGGGACTCCAGCATTAACGAGGCAGAGTCATATACCCATGCCACCACATTAAACTTGGAAATAAAGAGCATTAATGGCTCTGATGTGCCTTGACCAACTCGGTGTGCCCCCATTGCATAGGCTACGTTAAGGCAACTTGACTACACCCGTAATTCACCCTTGCAGCGTATAAAAATTTTGCGTGCGTCGCCCTTCTCCATTAATTATTAACCAGTCTTTGAAGAAGAGACAATTCAACAATTAACACCTTAAAATTTTTATTTTTGATATCTTAAATTTTAATTATAAAAAATAAATATAAAATTTATGAGAATAAAAAAAATTATTATATAATTTAGTATTCAAAATATCTCTTTTTTTTAAAAAAAAAAAAAAAAAAGGGAAAACATTAACTATTAATTGACTAATAACTAACTACTACTTGGGGTCAAATGAAACAAATGGGACATGGGTACCTTCCCAAGATGTGCATGCACGTCCGTCGCTGTCTTCATTTTCATCCATAGATGGAAAGTCTCCTTTTCCTTTAAAGTGTCTCCAGGGCCACGCCTTGCATTAATGTGTAGCTGGGCATGGAGCTTTTCTGTCTCAAGAACATGTCGCCTTCAATATTCTGTAGCGCAGTTGTAGAGATGCACAATTTTCTCTTATTTCTTTTGGTGCAGTTACAGGTCTTATTAGCCCAGAACCTCTGAGTTTACAGCTTTGACATCTATCACTACATACAAGATTTGTTTTAGGTGAATATTGTTTGCTAACATAACCATGGAATCGGCGCATAAACTTATGTCATGTCAATTAAAGGATTAATATGGTAAAAAATTTTTAAGAGACCTAAACATATTTGTCACAAAACACTTTTTTTTGTTTCTTAAATCTATAAATTATAATTCAAAATATCTCATAATTTAAAAAATTAGTTTTTTTTCTGTAATTGTAATTGTAGTTTAAAAATTTTCGTTTCAAATCAAAAATAATTTTATTTGCATTCTGTAAACGGTAAAATTTATATGTTATAAAAATATACTATTTAATTTTATATTTTAAAAATATAATATTTTAATATAAATAAAAAAATACAAAAATATATCAAAATTTAATATTTTTAAACAATATAAAATAATTATAATTTAATTTGAAAATAATTTATTTTGTAATTATTTTTATTTTATTAAAATTCTTTCTTTCAAATTATAACATATGATTATTATATTTATTAATAATAAATTTTACTATCATGATTTTATTAATCCTAAAAACAAAATTCAATTGTAATTCAAACCGACGCCCTTGCCAAAGATTGGCAGTGAGCGAACGTTAGATGTTGAACCTGTGTCTGGAGATTGCTTCCCTGCTCGGGCCGCGCGGAAACGGCATAAAAACAGGGGAAGCGCACGATACAAAACTTTATGACAAAAATACCCTTACATATCTAAGTAATTACAATTTTGTAATATAAAAGAGACTTTTTTTTTTAAAAAAAATATTAATTTGAATATGCTATTTAGATTTATCCTTTTGCTTTGTTACTTTTACAGTATCAATTTAGATTTGAGTTTAGGCCAAAGGTTACTCGTTGCAGTCCTGGTTTAACCATCCTACAGAGAGAATCCACCGCCCTAGAAGTAATATTTTCAAGTGGGACTCTTCTACATCCGGCCATGAGGTCTTGAATTTGGCATCTAATGGTACATCTGTTGGAGTTATGCACCTCAGGAGTTAATTAGAAGTTTTGTACAAGTCATATTAATTGACTCTAATTTAATGTAATTTTATTATTTAAATAAAATTAAATATTTATTATAATAAAAAATATATATAATATTTATATTATTATATAATATTTTATTAAGTTGATTAACAGTCATATTTGAGTAAGTAGTTTGGTCAAGATAAAGATAAAGAAGAAGCATACACGTCTCGCTGGAGTAATCACGGGAATCATCGAAGCCGTCACAAAAAATGCTGAAATTACAGAAGCCACTAAAGCCACCATTTGCCGTTGTTGGAGCTGTCGCTTGCCGCCGCCGGAGCACTGTCATCAACCACCATGCGTTGCCACACATGTCGTTGCCTATTTTGCCAGAAGCTGTCTCTCACACCTAAATGCCAATAAGCCTATTTTTGATCTCCACGCTCCCTAAAACTACTTAAAAAGTATTAGACCTAAAGAAATATGAAGGTTTCACCATTGCTCTCTACCACCAACTGTGTTGTCGTTGCCAATTTGGAACCGATGACCTCCACTCAGAGGCCACAGAAGTAAAAACTTGCACTACTGACACATCGATTAATTATTCGAAAAGTGAGCAACTCGCCAGCCTTTTCTCTTGTTGTTTCTGTGAAAGTCAAACTTCGCTCCTGTATGATTTGTGCTCCATTTGTCATTTACTAACCATCTCTTAGCCTCCTTTCATCGTTGGCACACATGTCCTGTCGTCATCAACATTATTATGGAGGTCTTGTTTTAAAATTTGTTGTTCAGATAAAAAGTCCAGGGAAGCAAGAGCAAAAGAAAAAAAATAACCGCCATAAAATTAGAGGAAAAAAAATAAATAAAGAAGGAAAGAAATAAAGTAAAAAAATGATAAATCTGAGTAGTTGATTGAGTAGTGATGAATTTAATATGAATGACACAATTCTAGTTTTGGGTTTCATTTTGGATGAAAAAACTTATAACAAATGAAAATTTTTCAATTATAATAAATTAGTGAATATTATGGATAATAGAGTTATAAAACATGTAACAAATACAATAGAAACTTGTAACAAATGAAAACTACTCATTGAGAGTTATAAATAAATAATAATACTATGCTTTATTTCATGTATCAGGCATTAAATAATGAAAATTTTGAGAAAATTATAAAAGTAACCTTGTTGAAGTAGTTATGAGATATTTTGATGATGTAATTTAAAATGTAGACAAAGTTTAAAATGTGAAAATCTAAACCTTACGATATTTGTTTGAACTACATAGACCCACAGGCCCCATTTTCACTCAATGGAAAGCTCATTCTGAGCTCTATTAGTTTGCCAATTGAGCTATGCTCCATTGGCCCCATCACTTAAGTCAAAATTGACACTTATATTATAATATAGGCATATCATGGTTGCAGTAAAAGAAACACATGGTTTGTCCTCAATATCAATTGATATACTAATGGGCATGTTACAAGCTCTTGAATAACAAGTGAATGAGAAGTGCATTGAGAAACTAGTAAAGTAAGTAGCCCTAAGTCAAACTCTTACCAAAGGGGATTAGAGTGATCACTCAAAGTAGATGTAAGGTTCCTCTTGTGGTAGAGGATAAATATTTGGTGGTAACTATTATAACAATTGAGGTTGAGAAGATTACTACAACAAAGACAATCAATATAATGACTAAAGGAGATCATACCAAATATATAAAGGTTGTGGTCATGGTAAAGAAAGGTATGACAAATCTAATATTAAGTGTTACTCTTACCACCAATATGACTATTATGCTAGTAAGTATGAGTCTGAGGATAATAATTAGACAATTTATAATGCATAAAAGGGAGATGCAGATGATGGAAATCAAGCCCTTATAATAGTTACTATAGCAACTAAAATGACAAATTACAATACATGGTTATTTGATATTGAGTGTACCAATCATATTTGTCGAAAGAAAGAGGTCATTGTTGATCTTAATGGGGCAAATTGGTTTTATAGTCAAATTTGCTAATGGTAATAGTGTTTCAATGATGGGAGAGGAGCAATTTTCATCAAGTTGAAGAATAAAGATGATGATTACATTTCAAATGTATATGTTAAATATGAAGATTAACTTATTTAACTTAGGCCAATTGCTTGAAAAAGAACACTCTTAATTCTTAATAATTTATTCTCAAATCCCCTTTAACAAAAAATAGGATTTTTTAAGTTGATATTGCCACTGATGTTTATACTCGTCTTAATGTTATTGTGAAAGATTGGTTTTAGTTATGACATCTTCATTTTAGTCATTTGAATTTTTGTAATTTAAAATTGTTTACACAAGAAAACATAGTGACAAACTTGCCCATGATACATCATACTAATCAAATTTTTAAAGCATGTATTTTTGCAAAATAGAGTAAACAACTTTTTGTGACAAAAAATTGGTATGCAAGATAACCAATCCAACTTATCCATTATGATACCTATGATTTGATAAGTGTTCCATCAAATGACAATAATAGGTATTTTCTTATTTCCATTAATGATTTTACAAAAAAAAGACATGAATTTATTGCATGTAAAGGAAGTTTGAGATGTTTAATTATTTTAAGAAGTTTAAAACCTAAATTGAAAGACATAATGTGTGTTATAACAAAATTTTGTGAATTGATAAAGGAGATAAGTATATTTATAATGAGTTCAAGGAGTATTTTGAAGTATAGGGAATAAAGTATAAAGTCATAATTCCTTCCACATCACAACATAAGGATATTGCTAAAAGAAAGAATACATCAATCATGAATTTGATAAGAAGCTTGATAAAATTCGAAGATGTACCCAATCTCTTTTGGGTAAAAGCTATTGTATGTTTTATTTACTTGTTAAACAAATTTCCAACAAGTATTTAAATGTCACTCCTAAAAAAGCATAGAGTAGTTTTAAGTCTAGTGTAAGACACCTTATATTATTTGGTTCTATTACTTATACTCATGTTTCAGCTAAGATAAGAACAAAGCTAGATGATTAAGGAATGAAGACAATCGTTCCTGACTATAGAAAGCTAAAGGATGCAAGTTATTCAATCCTACAACAAAGAAGGTGATTGGGAGAAAAGATATGACTTTTACTGAAAATGAAATCTAGAACTTTGATGTTAAGGAGTAAAATGACTCTTTAAGATGTCTAGCTACTATTTTGTGAGAAGTGGAAACCCAAACTATAGTCCCTAATGTAACTGAGAATGTTTTACCAATTGTTGTACAAAATCCTATGCCACAAGCTTCCTAGGTGAGTGAAAGACTAAGAAGAAATGTCCAACAATCAATTAGATTACAAATTATAAAGTAATTCTTGATGGATGCTATTAATGATGATGGAGATATGGTGCATTTTGTCATGTTTGTAGATTGTAAACTTATGTCATTTGATGAGGCAATTCAAGATATAAAGTGGGTGAATATTGTGAATAAAGAAACCAAGGCAATTGAAAGAATAGTATATAAAAGCTAACAAATATTTCATAAAGTCAGAAAAGTACTAATGTGAAGTTGATCTTGAAGATAACAAGAAGTTTGGAGTCAAATAGATGTCTACTAAACTTCAAATGGATTTGAAGTTAGCTTTACTTAATAGTTTTATGAAGATATTTATTGATAATGTTTTTGCAATCCATTTAGCTCAAAATCCAGTGACATATGGAAGGAGTAAACATACTAATACTTTTTTTCATTTTCTAAGAAATTAAGTTGATAAAAAGGAGATTGAATTGAGATATTGCAAATCTAAAGATCAAGTGGTTGACATTATGATGAAGTCATCAAAGTATGAAGCATTTGTCAAACATAAGTAAATGTTAAGATTGATAGCACCACTAAATTAGGATTAAAATGAGAAGTTAAATTTATCTCATCTATATTTCTCACCCAAGAGACTTTAACCAATGGGTAATAAGCATTAAAAAGTACCTTAAATAGTAGGAACCATCCCCAAAATCCCATAATATAATTATTATAGGCCAAAATGGTCTAAACTTGATTTTTGAGAGCAATGACAATGGTTTCAAACCTGGCATTGAAGGTTAAGTTGTAAGCTCAAATTTCAAAGGATATCTAAAATAAGTTCAATTTTAGACAATTGTTTATCATTTATGATCCTAAAAGGATCTAAAATTGAAAATAAAATCCAAAAATTTAAGAAAAATTCTAAAACTTTAACAAAAGAGAGAAAGATATATTGTATCAAGAAGAGAAATTTTATTTTTGTCTAAATATTTTAGAATTTTTCAAATTTTATTTTAAGATTTTGGATTATTTAATAAAATTTTTGAAATATTTAGATATTTTGCAAAATATATCTTTCGTTTAACATTAATAATTTCATTTTTTTTAAGTTTTGGTTTTATTTTTAATTTTAGTTTTGTTTATTTTTTAATTTTTTCAATTTCAAATTTTGTTTTTAAATTTTCAAATATTTACTTTGAATTTTGAAAATTTTAAAAAATTTTTAATTTTTTTGAATTCATATTTTTGAAGGTTTTAAAAATTAAATTAAATTGATTGATCAAAATGATAAAATTAAGAACTAAACTATAGTCTTATCTGGTTCACTTTAAAAAAATGTTAGTTCTAAAAATTGGTGACCAAACTAATGAACCAGTTAGTGTATGATAAACCGATCACAATTTTTTTAGTTAATTAGTTTAAAAAATATGTAAAAAATTTAATATATATAAATGCAGTTAGAGATTATTGTCTTTTAAATTTTGATGATTCTCTTTAGGCATAATAAAATCTAGTCTTTACTCTGATCCAATTTATTTCACCTATTATCCTGACTTTACTATCTCTTTGCATGATAGAAACATACTTGATAAGCTTACTCTACAAATAAAAATTCACAATAACAAATTTGCTGAAGAATCGATACCTCTTAGTCTAATGTATCGAATCCAATAAAAAGCAATGAAATCTTCCTTAATGCTAAATCTCTACGCGGAGCTGATGACAAAGGTAAAACTATCTTTTGGCAAACTGACATGGGTAGATCAAACTTGCAAACACCAAGGAACACAAAGTAGCATGAGGTAGACTTGCCTAATACCTAAAAAATCAAAAATGCCACCATTCCCAAATCTCCTATAACTACCGAAGTTAATACAATTACCCAACGTACTAATAGAAGTGTTAGTGTCTCTTCCGTGAGACACTCGATAAGCTCTAAATCTATTTCTTTTAAGGAAGAGGACCTTCAATTAAAAATAGCTAGCTACTTGCAAAGGAGTAGGTCAGCTAGGCATCCTCTTAGTCATGCTAGATCTGGAAGTCACATTTCTAATCTTGCCGATGTTGACTTGGGAAGATAAGTGCCTAGGATGACTTACGTTGAAACATCACCTAGATCTCTTGATTCTTCAAAAGCATCAGCATCACAAGTCTAATTTTCGGATGAGTCTGAGGTAAATTCTGAGCTCAATGTCTTAGAAAAAGATTTTCAAATGAATTTTCAAATAATTAAAGATATTTTGAGAAAAAAATTTTATGCAAATTGGAACAAAGACAAACGAGAGTGGTTTCTTAAATAATTTCATAATGAAAAAGGATTAGTCATCCAATAGAAATATTATGACTAGATGACTAAAAATCAATCATATATCATTTTCTTTGACTGGTTTAATGAATATTGTTTTCAAAATAAAATCAAATACCCATGGACTTCCTTCATGGAAGAAGATGAATTGCAAGTTCAAACTACAACGCAAACATAGGAATTAATGAACGGTGCTACAATAGAATCTGTTTATCCCTCATCTTGTGAAATTTAATTTAAACATAAATGATCTATTATTTTTGCTTCAACATTTAAAATTAGAAGGGAACACAAGGATCTCTCTTCTAAAGATTTTCACAAACTTATTGAACAAAACAACTATACAAATAAAATTTTACAAACTATTGGAAACCAACTTTCTAACATTAAAGTTGTTACTACCCAAACTCCTAATTTTCAAACAGAAGCAAAAACAATTTCAGATCCTATTTTTAAACCTTTTCAAATTTCTCAAAACAATTTTGATGAATTTCACCAACCATTATTGTAAAGGTATAAGACTCTCTAGATTAAGGATATTCCTTCTATAAGTAAGGATGTACATACACTTACAGAAACATCCTTACAAAGCACTTTTGATAGTGAACCTTTTGAACTCCAAAGGATCAAAATAAAACCATTAAGGGCTCTTACTTGTATGTATTACCCTAGACCTTATGCTCCTAACTTAGCATTTGAAGAAAAACCATCTTTTATCCAAACCAAGTATAGTTTTAATTCAATTTATGAATGGAACATTGATGGATACTTAGAATATCAAATTTTGAATCTCCTTAAACAAATGACCATGGTTGTAAATGTTTACTGAACCCATAGCCAGACTTCTAATCCAACTATCGTAGAAATCGTAGTTGTAGGATTCTTTAGCCAACTCAAAGGATGGTGGGATCACATACTCACCTAAGAAGATCAAACAAAGATTTTCCACAGTATCAAATGAGACATACATCAGGAACCAATTTATGATGAACTCCACAAAACTATTCCTAATGTTGTTTCAACCCTCATTTTTTCTATTACCAAACATTTTATTGGTGACCCATTACACCTTAAAGACAAATACACTGAGCTTTTTTCAAACCTTAAATGCAAACACCTCCATAATTTTTGGCTGGACTACCTCAACTCTTGGGAGATAAGGTAAGATCAAAACTTGAAGACTTGCATAATGGTCAGATTCCTTATGATAGTCTTGCTTATGGGGAACTAATTAGTTTCATCCAAAAGGAGGGACTTCGTAACTGTGTAGATCTTAAATTACAAAAATATATTAAGAAGGAGTAACAGCAGACTCAAAGGGAACTCAAATCTTTCTGTGCTTAATTTGATGACAACCTCTACCAAAAGGAAAAAACCTAAAGAAGAAGGCCTAAACCTAAGGCTACCAAACCATATAACCCATTCTACAAAATTCCAAAGCCCATGAAAACCAAATAAATGACTAAAAAATTTACAAAAGCCTAACAACATCCACAACACATAGACCAAAATCCCAAAATCACTCGTTACAAGTGTGGCAAGCCAAGATATACCTACAAATACTGTAAACTAAACATAAACTTCAAACCTTAGAACTTACTGAAGAAGTCCAACCCAAATTCAAACCCCATTAATTGATAGCTCTTCAGAAAATGACTTTGAGTTTTCCCAAGAGAATGAAGTTGGGCTCCAACGCAATGACATTTCCAATTCTTCCTTGGAAACATCTTCTGACGACAAGCAAGTTTACATCATAACTCGCGATCAAGAACAAATCCTTGAAATTTTTGACTCCCTTGGGAATGATCAAACCAAATCCCAATTCGTTGAAAAACTCCTTTAGAGACCTTCAACTTTAAAACCCAATGAAATGTTACAATAAGTCTAGACACCTTATGACCTCCAAAATATCATCAACCACTTTAAGCAAACCAAACCCCAACCCATTACTAGTTTTAACTTGAAAATCAAAATAAACTAGTTGAAAACTAAAATCCGTCAACTTGATGAATAATAAGACAAAGACCCCCTAACACTTGTATCCTTATTGGATCTTATCTATTCAAACTCAAAGTTCAAACGACCTCTTGAGCTTGAAACACCCACTAAGACAAACAGTTAATTTCTATTTCTTTTAATAGAAGTCATAACACAAAAATGGCTGGTCAAAATACATCTCAAAATTTCTAACCAGTTTTCTTTGAATACAATAACTCTTATTGATATAGGTGTCAAGCTTAACTGTATACAAAAAGGACTTGTACCAACCAAATATTTTAAGAAAACTATCGAAGGACTTAAATCTGCTAGCAACCATTGACTGATCGTAGATTACAAACTTCCTGAAGTACAAGTTTGCCAACAAGTTATTTCTCTCCAGACTTCCTGTATTCTTGTCAAAAATCTTAAACAAAAGGTTATCCTTGGAACCCCTTTCATAAGCCTGATCAAACCTTTTAGTGTAACCCACCAAGGAATTCATACCCAAATTTTAGGGCAACCAATAACCTTTGAATTTATCCAGAAACCCCAAATCAAAAATTTAAACCTACTTAAATCATTATCTTTCCAAAAATCAATAGAAATAAACCTCTTAATCAAAACCAAAACCTTCTATCTCCATTATCTTAGATTTGAAATCAATTTCAAACATATCCAAGATTAGTTAAATCTTCCACTTATTCAAAACAAAATCCAAACCCTTACATCTCAAATTGAATAAAGTATTTGTTCTGACTTCCCAAACACCTTTTGGTATAAACAAAACCATGTTGTTACCTTACCTTATACCAAAGATTTTAATGAAAGGCAAATCTCAACCAAAGCCAGACCCATCCAAATGAATTTCAAGTTGGTTAAACATTGTAAACAGGAAATTGATGAACTACTTGTAAAAGGCATCATTAGACTAAGTCCATCTCCATGGAGTTGTGCAACTTTTTATGTCAATAAGAATGCCAAATTAGAACATGGAGTTCCTAGATTAGTCATTAACTACAAACCCCTCAACGATGCCTTGGAATGGTAAGGTATCCTATTCCAAATCAAAAGGACTTACTCCAAAGGCTGGTAAGAGCTCAAATCTTTTCAAAATTTGACATGAAATCTAGATTTTGGCAAATCCACATCCATGAAAAAGACAGTTATAAAATTGCTTTCACTATTCAATTCAACCAATATGAATGGAATGTTATGTCAATTGGCTTGAAAAATGCACCTTCTGAATTCCAACATATCATGAATGAAATATATTTGCCATATATGCAATTTATCATTAATGATGTATTAGTCTTTTCTAAAAACATTGATCAACATATCAAACATTTGCATCATTTCATTCATGTCACAAAGAAAGTAGGCTTAGTTGTTTCTCAATCCAAACTTGATCTCTTTGAAACAAAGGTGAGATTTCTTGGACATTATATCCAACAGGGTATTATAACTCCTTTTTCTCGAGCTTATTTTTTGTAGAAAAATTTCCTAACCAAATACTAGATAAAAACAACTCCAAAGATTCCTTGGAAGTCTCAATTATATTTCAAACTTTTATCCCAAATTACACCTACTTTGCAAACCCCTCCATGACAGATTATCTAGAAGAAAGGCTTCAGGACCATGGATGAAAGAGCATACTACCATTATCCAAACCATCAAAGCCCATATTAAAGAAATACCATGTCTACACCTTGTTGACCCAACCTTACCCAAAATTATTGAAACAGATGCTTTTAACCTTGGGTATGGAGGGATCTTAAAACAGGTTAAGGGTCAATAGGAACAATTGGTAAGATTTACCTTCAAACACTGGAATGAGTGCTAGAAGCGATATTCCACTATCAAACAAGAAATTTTGGCAATCATTTTGTGTATTTCAAAATTTCAAGATGATTTATTAAATCAAAAACTTCTTCTTCAAATTGATTGCCAAGCAGCTAAATATGTTTTACGAAATGATGTTTAAAATCTTGCTTCAAAATAAATTTTTGCGTAATGGCAAGCAATTCTAAATATTTATGATTTTGATATTGAATTCATCAAAGAAGATTCTAACTGTTTACCTAATTTTCTTTCAAGGGAATTCTTATAGAGAATCCCCAATGCCTAAACCATCCCATAGAAAAACTCATGCAAAAATTAAAACCTGGGCTGAGATGTGCAACCCATTAGACTCTAATAAAGACTCCCAACCAATAGCCCAAATAAGATGAATGGCTACAAACTCAAACACATCCTTCAATTCATCAATCCAAACATCACCAGACTTTGATAAAGTGAGCCCCAAAACAAAAAAATCCCTTAAAGCATGGATGGATAAACTATATGAAGATAAGTCCACAGTCAAATCAAAATGATGACGCACACCATCATCTTCATCTGATGATGCTGCCAGCAAAGTAGCATCTAAAGGTAAACAGGTAATAACCATATCACCATCAACAAAGGAAGCATTTCCAACCCAAATGATGATTAAACCATCAAGACAAGAAGTGGTTACAATCACACTAGCCCTTTCAAAATTGATTTCCAAAATCTAGAGGTGGTTATTTCAAATGCCCCTCCAAAAAAATTCAAACTAGCACAAAACTATTTCAAAAAACCCAATTTTCAAAACATCAAATTGGTAGAGCAAGGATTTTATCATGAAAACCCAAATTTGTGTGCACAAAAACTTTTTAGGACCTAGTTCTTTAAACCATGGGATCTCAGACGATCCTGTGAGTACCATAAGGCCATCCTTATTGTCACTCACTCTGCCAAATTCTAACACCATACCTAAAATAATGAAATTAGCTATTCGACCATCCAAATACTTCAAATTATTCAACCCACAAAATGGCCAAATCATCCTTCAACCCAAATTTCCTTTAAATCCATCAACTACCAAAATTCAAATTTTTATAAAGACTTTCCTTATTGGGATTATAAACAAGCATGGTTTAATGCTTTTTACTTTCAGAATTTCCAATACAAACATTCCTGGTTATTTTTCTAAAAAGCAAAAAATTCAATCTAATTCCCTTGACGGTTCGTCAACTGGTGGTCCTGGTTTGGGCCAGTCAAACAAATTTTCCCTAAACCAATCTAAGAAGGAATAACAATTTTTGAAGACAAATATACTTCTCCACCATCTCAAGGAGAGGCTTATCCTAAATTACTCCAATTTTGTTATATCTTTAGACTCATATGGTGCTGTACATGATAATTCTAATACTGACCATATCAAACTACAAGGACACCCGTCCTTGGATGAATCTACAGAGTTAAATTCTGGAATCAATTCTCCCCAGCAAGACAACAAAAGGCTCACAAACAAGGCATGCTGGAATGGTTCAACCAAAATAAAAAAAGCTCAAATCAATTAGAGGCCTCAACATCATAGTTCTGGCCTATAAATCACAATCTTAAGCTCGACTAATTGGCTTTATGTCACAAGAAGAATATGTATTTTCTTTCAGAGATACTCTAAAAAAAAGGAAAAGTAGATACTATTAGATAACTTAACTTTCACCTCCTATGACCCATTTGCAAATCATGACCCATTTGATTTCATCTATGGGCCATTACTAAACAGCAAACAAAAGAAAAAGGAAAAAGAATCATCTACAAAAAAGGATAAGGGTAAAAAAAAAAAAAAAGTAAAGAGCTTTTACCTAAACAAAGCATCTACTTTCCCAAAAGTAATTTACTTTTAATCAAGGCAAACAACTAGTAAAAGCAAATTCCCATTGAAAGCAAATTTCCCATTGAAAGATAATTTGTTTGCTTCTTGCCCACTTTCCATGAAAACCTTATCAAATGTAATCCTCCTTCATTATATAAGGAGTCTCAAACTCTCATTGTAAGCAAGCTTCTTAGACTTTCAAAGTCTAAAAACAACAAAAGGTCCATATATTCTCTAAATAAAATTTTGTAAGTTCTTATATTATTTTCATTGTTACTTAAAAGTTTTTCTTTTCTTTTTCTTAAAATAATTTCGATCTTATAGTATATCAGTTGGAAACTAGTAACTGTTCCAAATAGAACTTAGTTCCAAAATGACTTCTGGTATAACAAAGCCTCATATTATAAGCAAACAAATTTTAGAAATTTTTATATCAGTTTTTCAATAAAGTTTGTGTGATCCTGTTGAGTAATGGTGGACATATGGTAAACTAGGCTAAATTTAATGAGATATCCTTTTAGATGAATTCGTATCAGAGTCATACTACCACACATGCCACCGAGGTTTAAGTCCCAACTGAGCGCAAGATGGTAAGTTAGGAGATTAAGTGTGAATGCCATGTGTAACTTGGAGTGGTCCTAGTAGTAAGTCCCCAAGGTCAGCAGTGAGACCATTGCTCAGCTCTTGGTCACGTGGATAAACGCCCCATATGTGGATGAACACCCCTCAAGCTTCAAATGTAGGGAAAAACTCGTGCTACCATAGCGTAGTGGGATATATGATAAATTGGGTCAAATCTAATAGGATATCTTTTTAGATGAATTCACACACACACACACACACACACACACACACACACACACACACACACACACACACATAATGTTAAATACAAATTTTACAAATTCAACTTTAGTCAAAATAGTTAAACCAATTAAACTTTAAGTCTCTAAATTTTTTGATTGAATGATTAAATTAATTCTTAAAACCTTGATATTTTCTAATGATTTGTTTTACATTTTTTTATTTTTAAAAATTTTAAAAATTTTAAGATTCTTTTAAAATATCATATCATAAAAATAATTATATGGCATCTAGGATGTGACTTGTTTCATGTCATACTTGACATCAAATTTAAAAGATGTTAATAATAAATAAACTAAGTAAGTTGACTTAAAAAATAATAAGACCACTTTTGTGTGTGTATGTGTGTGTGTATGTGTGTGTGTATATGTGTATGTGTATGTATAATATGACTCTGTCTAAAAATAGTAAAATTTTGTAAGCTACTTGAGACTTCTTGCAAATTAACTATTACATAGTAGTTAAGACATGACATGACATAACTCATTGGTGCATTTCTTTCATCACTCAAATATTTGGATACAATGTATTCATAATTATCTACATATAGCTACTTCAAAGTAATAGCATAGTGCAATTTTTTTTTTTTTTTGGATTTAAGCATTCACTCATTCAAGTTTGATGTTTATAATTGTTGCTCTTTCTTAATTTTTTGAATGATGCAACAATAATTTTGTAAATAAAATATAAAGAATATTAAGAATATAAATATAATAGAAATCAAATTAAATAGAAAAATATAATGTCTAAAGTGTGTTTGGCATTGTTCTTCAAAATGTTTCCACCCTTATTTATTAAGAGCTATAGAAAGGGACTTAACATCAAAAGCCCCTATGTGCACACTACCTATAAAATTTATAGAATTTATTAAAAGTATAATTTAACCATCAATATTAGAATTATTGCATTATTTATACCATAATAAAAGACTTTATAATTTTAATAGTATACACAAAGTCAATTAGTGACTTTTTATTACTCATATGAACCTATTTGAAGGGATCTTCTATCATATAGGTTAGGTTCTATTCACTGTTAACCATGCTTTATAGACATTTGTCTCATTCTCTTTGATGTAATTTCCATTAAATTTTTGTTTAATGGCTCAGTTAAAGCATTCATCAGATTCATCTATAATTTTACAAAATCAATTGATATCACCCCATTTTTTAGCAGCTACTTTACTAATTTATGTTGAAGACAAGTATATCTGCACATAATATATACAATATTAGGACATGTAAAATTTATTAAAAGTATCAAACTACTAAAAATTTAAGCATATTTAGACTAAAATACAGAAACACTATTGTGTTTTAGCAAATGTACATTTGAGTTAAAAGAAGTTGAAACTAGTTTCACACCACAATGTTCATATTTATTAAGAAGTTTCTTTACATGATGCTCTTATGACAGAATTATACTATTAAAAGTTCTACAAATCTTCACTCTTAAAATACCATTTACTTCTCCCAAATCCTTCATGTCAAAATGTGATATAGAGCAATAACTTTGATTAACTATCAATTCCATATTATAATTAAATATAAGCATATCATCAACATACAAACATATGATAAAACAAGTATTATTTTTAGTTTCTGTATAAACACATTTATCAACATCAATAATTGAAAAACCATTAAAAATCATAACATTATCAAACTTTTTATACCATTGTTTGGGTGCCTATTTAACTTATATAGAGATTTAACAAACTTAAAAACATTTTTCTTTTGATTTGGAGCTACACAACCTTCAGGTTGTAATACATAAATTTCTTTATAAAGAACATCATATAAAAATGCAATTTTAATATCCATTTGATAAACAAAGAGATTATAAATAAATGCCACTATAATCAAGACTTTAATAGATGAAATTATAGTAATAAGAGAAAAGATATCTAAGTAATCAATATTTTTTTTTTGAGTATATTCTTTTATAATAAGTCTTACCTTATTAATGGATTCATCTAGTTTATATTTTTTCTTAAAAATTCATTTGCAACCTATAAGTTTAACTCTTGTAGGTAAATCCATTAATTCCCATTTACCATTAAAATTCAAACAATCTATCTCATTTTGTATAACTTTGATCTACATACTGAAATCACTAAAAGATATTATTTCAAAATAAGTTAAAGATCATTGTTCATTATTGGAGTGTAAAATTCATCACCAATGGTCATTTCAATTTTTTGCCTCTTATTCCTCCTCGATTTTGGTTCGTAATGTCTATAAAGTACTTATTTTTTTACTCAACTATATGAGTAAATGATTGTACTAATTCATTTTTCATAAGAAATATATGCTAAAAAATTCTACATTTTTTTTTGTCTCAATGATAATATTATCATCAAAAATATTACTCTTAATATTAAGAAAATGATAACTAGTACTTTGATTTGTGTAATCTATAAACATACAATTAAAGGTTTTGGAACCTATTTTTCTCTTTAGTTCAAACAAATATACTTTATCAATACACCCCTACATTTTTAAACAACTCAAATTAAAAGAATATCCTTTTCATAATTCATATGGAGTCTTACTTGTTTTTTATATCAAATTTGGTTCTATAAGTAACATGTAGAGAGTATTACCTATCCTTATAAGTTGTTAAGAGCCCTATAACTAACAAGTATAACATTTATCATTTTTTTTTCAATGTCTTGTTTTTCCTTTCTACTATCCTATTTGACTTCAGTGAGTAAGGAGGTGAGATCTCATGAATAATTACCCCTCTTTCACAAAAATTTGACAGCAATAGAGAATTATACTCTCATCTTCTATCTAATATGAATCTCTTTATCTATTTTCCTAACTAGTTTTCTATTTCCCTTTTATATTTAATAAACACATCACATACTTCATCCTTATCTCTCTGTAAGAACACTTTGGTGTATCTATAATAGTTATAGATGAAAGTTACATAAAATCATTTATCACCTCTTGTCATAGTACTCTTTAAATTTTTAAAATCAAAATAAACCAAGTTAAGCAATTCAATTTCTTATTGCATTAATTTGCATTTTTTTTTGGCTAATTTGGCCTCTACACAAACCTTATACTTACCCATCTCACCATGTAAATTTTCAATCAAATCAAGTTGTTTCAACTTCTAAAATAAGAATCGTTATTCTAATCTAGTATGCCATAAATCTTAAGAGTCAACAATATAAACAAAACAAGTATATACATTATTACTAATAACATCAAATACATTTATAATTAAAAGTCCTTAATTATAGTAATATTTTCTCACAAATATATCATTTTTAGTTATGACAACTTTGTTATTCTGTAAAGACACCTTTACTTTAACCTTCCCCAATAGGGACACATCAATTAGATTAATGTGAATCTCAGGGACATAATGCATATCATTTAAGGATAACACCTTTCTTGAAATGAGTTTGATAAAAACTTTGCTTTTACCCAAAACAAATGTTGTTTTGGACCTCCCATGAAAACACTTTTTTTTTTTTCTCTATCCCCTACTAGTGTATATAAGGTAAATGATGAGATCGTTCTAGTTAGGAAATTATTATTATTATTTATTTTATTTAATATTTGTCTTTTATTATTTCCAAAATAATAAGTAGAATTATATCTGTAATAGTAGTCCGTCAAGTCTATATATTTGTAATCCCCTACGACTTTTGGAATTAAGTAATCAATAATATTATCAGAGTATTTAGCTTATTGGAAGTTGATTCCCTCGAAGAGATCAATTCTAACCCTTTTATTTTTGCAAAATCCTTATTTTCAATTCCTAATTCCTATTTCAAATCCCTAATTCCTAAAGGTTCTCAACATCTAGTATCAGAACGGTGTTTTTAAGGATTTCGCTTTTGCTCCCTTCTCTACAAAAAAAGAAAAAAACAATTGTTTATACCCTTTACCTGATAACAAAAGAAAAATATGGGTATCACCAATTTGCAATCTTATAATATGCCTTTACACAACTCTTCTAATTTTGATACCAAAATATCTTAAGTTGAAGAATCTGTCAAGAAGCTCGAACAGATGCAAGAACAGATGTTAGAGTCCTTTAAGAGACTTGAGCATATAGTTCTTTCTAAAGCATAGAATGATAGTGTTGAAGGAGAGCTCACAACAATTCGTTAGACATCCACCATCCTAGAATATCAAAGTCGATTTAAGTGACTGATCAACCAATCTAAAGATTGGTCAGAAAGGCAATTGGTGGAAACCTTCATTAAAGGACTTATTCCTGACATCTAACATGAAGTTAAAACTTGTTCCCCAAGGACGATGGTAGCTGCTATCTCCTTTGCTTGCCTATATGAAGAGAGGCTAGGTGTTAAAATTCATCACCCAATTGCTAAAGAGATCAGTAAACCTACTGAGGTTAAGAAAGCTAAAGAGACAAAGCATGACACTGTGGAAGGCAAAGATTTTAGTGATGATACTGATTCAAAGCATGACACCTACAAAGATTTTGATGATGATATCAATTCAAAGTATGACACTGTGAAAGACAAAGATTCTAGTGATGACATTAATTTAGAGTTAGAAGTTGTGAAAGGCCTAGATTTCAGTGATGATATCAACTTAAAGCACGAAATTATGGATGACAAAATTTCTGATAAACTTATCATACCTTTAACTGAATATTTTAATTTGTCATCCATGAAAATTGATGAATCGTTCAAAGAATCTATGGAGATTGTTGAATTTTTCAAGGAAGAACAAGTCATTGTGGTTGAATTAAATAGAACTAATGAGTTCATGAATGAGAAGCTAACTAAACAACTTATTTCTTCAAAGATGTGTAACAAGCTCAATGTATAAGTCACAGTTGATATTTTATGACATTTTTCAAAGAGAAATTATTGTATTAAAAGTAATGTAGCATTCAATTATCATATGAGAGAAGTTGCATGGAAGAAGATGAGATTAAAGAAGACTATTGATCGAGATAAGCTTTTAGAAGAAGTTCCATGGAAGAAGGTTAGATTAAAAAAAAAATAGTTGAATGAGACAAGTCTTGAGGACAAGGCTAATTTGAAAAGCGAGAAAATGATAAAATCTTTTTAATTATGAAATTATTATTATTAATTATTTTATTTAGTATTTATTTTTTATTATTTATAAAATAATAAACTGAATTATATCCGTAATAATAATCTATCAATTCTATATATTTATAATATTTTACGATTTTTAAAATTAATCAATTAATAATATTATCAAAATATTTAAATTTTTGAATCATTTATTTATATAATACTTTTTGAATTTTATAAATTATAAAATAAATATTATCTTATAAATAAATATAATATTATTTTTTATTTTTAACATAAAATATAAATTTTTTAAAATATATATATATATATATATATTTTTTCCCCTAAATTATAGCCAAACGATCACACATGCACAATATTTTTACTTAGCAAGGCATTCGGAATGATACCACCGCAAATATTAACACCAATTAGTTTGCATTAACACGATTTTTTTTTATATGAAATAGTAAGGAGAAGCCATTGTACCAAAAAGTAAAAAAAAAAAAAAAAAAAAAAGGAAATAATGAAATAAGGTGTATAGTTATCGTGGTCGGAAGATACCCCACTACTAATCTAAATATACCAAAAAAAACAAAGTTATAGAGACAAGTAAATTGAACGTGCACCAATCGTAACTATTAATAATAGTCAGCATACTATTTTGATCCAATTAATATATTTTGTAACAAATAAATTAATGATTAAAATTTTTAATTTGTATATTCAATTTACTTTCCGTATTAGAAGTCCAGGTAATGTATTACAACCAAAAAGTATTCTGAAATTGTGTGGTGTACCCTGATGCATGGCCATTGCTTGGCTTGTGCATACACACTATTCTTGCCATTGCTCGGCCAATTCGTACCTGTGGCCTGGCAAAATGTACACGGAAAGAGACTGTTGCGTAGTATGATTTGAATACCATTTGCATTTATATGATCTGATCACCCTTAACCTCAACACTTGAGATTGTAGATTTTTCTCCGCATCTCTCATACACCACAACCACCTAAAATATCGCCTTTGCCAACTTGCTCTCTCCCCTTCGGCTTCACATGCCTCTCTCTCTTGGGCCTTTCTTCTTCTACAAAAATATCTTCAGCCATGGCTCTGAATGCCAAACCATCAGATGAGATCTGCATTCTCAAGAATAATCTGGTAACACTATGTAAAAAAGTGGATTTCTTTTGTTTTTTAATGGGTTGCGTGTGTGTAGAATTATTTTCAGTTTCAGGAACATGGTTTATTTTTTAGGGGGGTTTTGTTTTTTTGTGTTATTGGATGATTCTTATGTGTGTGAATGAAAATGGTTAGTGTTGTAATCTGCATTTGGATGATATAATGGCCGACAAGAATGCCATGGTTATGATTCCTTGTTTTCTTGCCTCTTGCTCTTGTTTTTGCCACAGCTTGACTATGTTGTTTGGTATTAAAAATGAGTTTTTTTTTTTTTTTTTTTTCATTTTGAAGTAATTCCAATATGCCAATTTGCTTTTTTTTTTTTTTTTTTTGTAGAAATTAAAAAAATGATCATAATTGTGTTTTTCCTGGTGTTTTCTTGATAGCCCTTTTAGATAATACCCTTATTATATCACTCATCTTTTTCGCTTCTGTCGTTATCTGTCACTGCTTAATTCATTTCTAAATTAATAAAATAGTAACATTTTTGTGTTCATGTTCAAGCAGGGATCTTAATAACCGTTCTCAGCCCTCCGTTTGTTCTTAAACAGCGTTACATTCTGATATAATTGTTGTTTACCAATATAATTTTCTTTTCCTGTCTTTTCTTTTTTATTTTTTTAATTTTGGATTGGTTTCTTCCTGTCATTTTTATTCTCAGAACTTTAAGAACTGAAATGGCAGATTACATTGACGTTGAATCATTGCAATGTTTCCATTGCTCTTGAAACAATAAATTCTTGTAGAATTCTCAAAACTGTTGTATCAAAGACCATTGATTAAGTCTTCTAAAATAATGTAAGAAAGTATAGGATTGCAGATACTAAGGTTTCTCTTGTTGAGTCTACAAAAGATTTGAGCTTTAAATATCACAATGTGTGGAGCATGAAGGATAATTTTCCATTTGTATGACTCTTTTTGGGCATGACTTGTGAATTCAAGTTTTTTATGACAGTTGAGTAGTTGATACAAACATTTTGTGTGGGTTGACAAGGGAAAGTATTTGTAGAGCAAGAGGCACACTCATTTTTTAACAGCATTTTGTTTTGCAAGTGACTCTGGAGCCACTTCATCATGGCAAGGGGCACATGTTATATATTGAAATGAGTTGCAATTTTCAGGCTTTGCTGCAAAACAAGCATATGCCAGGAAACAAGAACAACTGTGGCCCTCTCACACCTAGGACTAGACTGGAAAGGCTTTTGAGGGAAAGAGAGCTTCGGAGATCCAATAGGCTACAATTCTTGAATGGGGAAATAGGAGATCCTGTTAGGGAGACAGAGATCTCTGCTAATGATCCAGTTACAAGTGACACTGAGAATCGGGTTGCAATCAACGAAGAAGAGTTGTTAGAAGTGATTGATCAATTTGAAAGGCCAGATGGGCGACCTTCCAAACAACGCCTATTGGTGGTTGCCAATAGGCTGCCAGTCTCTGCACTTAGACGAGGAGAGGATTCATGGCAGCTTGAGATGAGTGTTGGGGGCCTAGTCAGTGCACTTTTGGGTAAGTGATGTATAAAAGCTCCTTCTTTAGCCAGCAATACAATATCTGCTAAAAAAAGCCTTTTTAACTTAGCTGCAGCATGCACCTCATCACCAAGTTTACCTACCTGAGATCATTTTATGATGGAGATTACGATAAACATCAACAATTTCTTTGGTGGTTGCATATTTTTGTTGGATGTTATTCTCATTCTATAATTGAAGCTGAGTTCATTTAAATCCTTGTCATTGATTGAAGGAGTGAAGGAGTTTGATGCCAGATGGATTGGTTGGGCGGGTGTAAATGTACCTGATGAAGTTGGACAAAGAACACTAACTAAAGCTCTGGTTGAAAAGGTTGAAGAACCTTCAACAAAATTTGAAATTCCCGTCCTTTTATCAGTCTGCTGTTTATGGGCTCAAAAGTCTATAGTGATAACTACTTGCCTCTCCCATCCCCTGTTTCCTAGTTCCCTCCTCTTTTATTACATATGCACAACTTCTTTTCTTCCTAACTCTGGTCTGTTGACTGCAGAGGTGCATTCCAGTTTTCCTTGATGAAGATATTGTTCATCAATATTATAATGGTTACTGTAACAATATATTGTGGCCTCTTTTTCATTATCTTGGGCTTCCTCAAGAAGACCGCCTTTCAACTACCCGTAGCTTTCAATCTCAATTTGATGCATATGAAAGGGCTAATCAAATTTTTGCTGATGTGGTAAACAAACACTATGAGGAGGGAGATGTTGTTTGGTGCCATGATTATCACCTAATGTTTCTTCCCAAATGCCTAAAAGAATATAACAGCAAAATGAAAGTTGGATGGTTTCTCCACACTCCCTTTCCTTCCTCTGAAATACACAGGATGCTACCTTCTCGTTCAGAGCTATTGAGATCCGTTCTTTCTGCTGATTTAGTTGGGTAAGTTGTTTACTTTACAGGGCAGAATTGAGTTACATGTTTTCATTCACAATTCAGGCATCATGATTCATATGGACAGATAATATGATGATGCATGAAAAAATGAAAAAAATTATTCTTTCCTTCTTTTATGTAAGGTACTTTTAGAAGTGCAATGTTTTCTGTAAATCTGTTATTTTAGATTTGCTTTCTCTATGACTGTGAAGGCATATGAAAGTATTCTTGGGGAATAAGCATTATCTAGGTTTCACCTACTTTCATCCTGCACAAATGTACTTTCCCTCAATTTTTGCATAAATTTGCAAAACCTATGAACAAGGAGAATGATTTGCAGTTGCCTTCTATGTGGTCCTGATTTAATGCAGAGGACAACAAAAAATTGTTTATCAGTTCTGCAGTTATTTTTTAAGCATTGAGGTCATTAGGTATCTAATTTCCAGATTGTTTGTTTCCAGTTTCCACACATATGATTATGCAAGGCATTTTGTTAGTGCATGCACTCGTATCCTTGGACTTGAGGGAACACCTGAAGGAGTTGAGAATCAGGGAAAGCTAACTCGTGTTGCTGCGGTATATTGTTGATCATTCATTCATTCTTTATTTATTATTTCAGCTGCATACTCATTGCTTAGAGCTCTAATCCATAGTTTAACACCTTGGTTTTCTCATGATCCTAATGCTATGTTTTGTGGTGATGGAACTACAGTTTCCTATTGGGATAGATTCTGATCGGTTCATACAAGCTCTTGAACTCCCTCAGGTCCAGGAACACATAAAAGAGCTGAAAGAAAGATTTGCTGGCAGAAAGGTTAAAGCTCTTGTCCCATGTGATGTATCTTTTAGCATATGTTGATTTGGTTTGAATCACATCTAAAATTCTTGTTTGTATTCCACTGTAGCTGCAAAAGAATATTACTACTTCTCAAGATTACTGTTTCATATGCATCTTTCCTCATGCACATCTTAAGTCAATTTGGAATATACAGATGATTCTCCTACCACTCTGGAACAAATAAAAGTAGAATATCATCCGATTGTGGTAATGTAGAGCAAAAATGGACTTTCCACCGATGTTTGCTGTTCCTGTTGATTAAACTTTTGGATAGTTCTGTTGATAAAACTTTCCTCTTGAGTCTCTGACATTCATAGTATGAACCATTGATGACTTTATTCATTTTTATGAACTTTAAACATGTTGTTCTAACCGTAGATTTTTGTTGTTTCTTCATTTGTTGTAGTTAAATAGTACTTCTCTGTTTTGAACTTTATTTGCTAATTGTTATATTCAAATGTCAGGTAATGTTGGGTGTTGATCGTCTCGATATGATTAAAGGGATTCCACAAAAGATTTTGGCATTTGAAGAGTTCCTTGAGCAAAATCCAGAATGGCGTGATAAAGTTGTTTTGCTGCAAATTGCTGTGCCAACAAGGACAGATGTGCCTGAATGTAAGTTCCTCTTGAAACAAGTTCTTTATTGTTATACGATATTGTGATGCTAAAAAATTAGTTATATAATGGTTTGTGGACAAAATTGGGATTGACATATTGGATTTTGAAGGTTGATTTGATCTTAGGTTTTAAGCATAGGAGTTTGGTTATCAGGGCAATGTTCTGAAGAAGAAAAAAAGTGATTTGGGGAGAAAAATAAAGGAGGCAGAATCCAAAATATTGAAAATGTTATTGCCTTATAACTCCCAAATGTCTCTAATTGAAAAGAAGCTATTCAAAGCACGCTTCTGGCAGATGTGTGAAAAAATTTCCCTTTGTAGAAATAAGATGGTGCATTATATCTAAAGTATCAGGATCCTAGGTACGAGCTTTATCTTTGTTTTGGTCAAGCTCTTTTCTTTGATTTCATACCCATGACATCTTCTGCTGCTTTTCTAACATATATGCTTCAAATTGGTCAATTGAGAATTTTTGTGGATGATAATCACCTCATGGTTAGTTGAGTGTTGTGGTAGCTAGTGAATGCCTTCGTTTCACCCTCTGTGTTTGGAATTTTGATGGTCTCCCTTGCTTAGCTTGTTCAGCTTTTGTTTTCCAGAAGTAATTGTTTTCCTAGAATCTATTTGCTTTTTGGTTGCTTATTCTTTCCACAAATTCTTCATTTCATGCTTTCAACTTAATTTTTGGGTGGCAGATCAAAGGCTTACAAGCCAGGTCCATGAGATTGTTGGACGCATTAATGGAAGATTTGGAACTCTTACAGCAGTCCCAATACACCATTTGGTTTGTCTTGATAACTTTGTCTTTTGCCTCTAAATGAAATGGTGAAAAAGAGACACAGCAGAGTATCTTTGTTGCTGGCTTTCCCAGTATCCACAAGATAAATATAGAAGCATGCGCTTTTACCCTTCCATGAACCTTCTTGTACTGAAATGCAACTGGATAGTTTCAACACTTTCTAAGTCTAAAGACTACTCAATTGACATTTTTTTTTTGGTTCCCATTAATTAGAGTTCCAATGTTCACATGCTCACTGATATTTTTGATAGGTGGTGGACTTCATGAAATCAAAATTTTCCACTCTTCAAGATAGTAGAGATTATAAGTTCTGTTACTAGCCTAGCTTTTTTTTTTTTTTGTTCTCTTCTTCTACTTGATTATTTGGAGATTTCTCAAACTGTAATCAAACTTCTTTATCCATCACTCATGGCATAATTTCTTTAATGGCCATTTTCTTGTCAGCTCATCATACAGATAACACTGTTTCTCATCCTTTTCCAGGATCGATCTCTTGACTTTCATGCCTTATGTGCACTATATGCTGTTACAGGTAAACTTTTAACAATAACATGCATGGTTCTATATGATTCCGTACTTGCATGATGATAATTTGGCCCAAGTAATATCAAAAATCTTGGTGAACAGTCAGTTCTGGGAATGTCAAATAATGGAGTCTCTACTCTGTGGAAAAAACAAATTGGAGAACCTTAATTGAATGTACAAGTACAATATGCAACGTATCCTCTAGCTAGCCTGTGCTGTCATTCTTTGATGTCCCTTTTCCCCTACAATTGAGAATGTGATCTTTTCTTTGTTTATTTATCAATTTTTGCATCTATCTCTTGGGATTGAGGACCTCAATTTATCTACCTGAAACTTCTGGTAATACTTGTCATACAATGAGCATTTAGTAATCTTATTGGCACTCCCACAGGGTCTATAAGCTAGAGATGTCTATATGCTAATGTCAATAATATGTCCAAGCAGTTGTCCCCTGATAGGATTCAGCCCCTTGTACAATTATCAAGAAAAATTTCCAAATTCACGGCCTCTCAATGCTTATGCTTCACTGCCCACTCTGATAAATAATAATCATCATATAAATGATAAAACTTTTGCAAAAATACAATATTAGCAGTGACAAATGATACATGATGGCATGCATCTATACATTTTTGTCTAACTGCAGTCTTTCACCATAGCATTGAATAGTTACATGGTTGTAGAAGCCCCATGCTTTGTTTTGTTAATGTTTTCTTTATCCAGATGTTGCACTTGTTACATCTTTGAGGGATGGAATGAATCTTGTCAGTTATGAATTTGTTGCTTGCCAAGCTTCCAAGAAAGGGGTTCTCATTCTAAGCGAGGTAATTGAAGCTGTTCTATTTTCTTTAGTATTGTTAAAGACAGAAGACTAGGATCTTTACAATGCAAAAGATTCTTTTTTCCAAGAATTGTTGTTGGGTGATGTTTCTTGTTTTTCCCAAGTTTTGCTAATCCAGCAATCTGTAGCTGCCTAATTAAGTTGGGATGATGGAGATTTATATCTTTTGGGTCTGTTCTTGTAGAGAAAAAGTCAACATTTCTAAAAGGAAGTGATAAAGAGAGGAAGAAAAGAAATTGATGTGGCTTCATCACTTGTATTATGTAGACATAGTTACTATAGCAGATGATATGAATTTGTATAAATGATTCTTCCATTTTTAGTTTGCAGGTGCAGCACAATCTCTTGGTGCTGGAGCTATATTGGTGAATCCATGGAATATCAAGGAAGTTGCTACTGCAATTGGTTATGCTTTGAATATGCCAGCAGTGGAAAGAGAAAAAAGGCACCACCATAACTTCATGCATGTGACAACTCACACATCACAAGAGTGGGCTGCAACCTTTGTAAGGTGGTCACCAAGTGTGCTGCTGCAACGTTTTGCTTTACTATTGTTTAAACAACAATATAAAATGCTGGAAATGAATAGAAAGAAATGAAAAGTAGAAACTGATATTACGCTTCACAAAAAGCTCGTAACTGCAGAAAATATTCTTCTTATTGCTCTTCTTTTATTTATGCTTGTCAAATGCACCAACTTGCACAAGTAGAAAGAGGTGCATTCAAAACGTGCAGACACATATACAGGTAGAGTATTCATGCTTAAAAAAGGTTAAATGCACAAAAGCAAAATCAAAATACATACCAGTTTGATTTTGTTTGATCTTAATGTCATGGTCTTGGTTGCTTTATCTGAGCTTTTCAGAAATGAGAAACAATGGGTCCTGCTTATTTTTTCAAAAGGCTTTAAAACCATTAGCAGTATGTTTACTTTTCATTAGCAGTGTGTTTATTTTTTGCCAGAGATTTCTTCATTCTTTTATCTCTCAAAAGAATAACATCAGTATATGCTATGTTTCCTGTGGCTCTCCTTGTTAAAGTGTTTGCTCAAATTGATGTAGTTGCATAGCATATTGGGAGGAAAGCATAGGTTGTGGTAGAGATGAAAGGCAGTGATTGATGTGATTGATGCTATTTCTATGAAAGCTTACATGTAGCGATAAAATATCCTCTTTTCAGCCTTTCACATTTTGTTTTTACTTTTAAATTCATCTAATGCAGTGAACTTAACGATACTGTTGTCGAAGCACAACTAAGGACAAAACAAGTTTTGCCCCTGCTCCCAACTGGAGCAGCAGTTGATCAGTTTATTAAATCCAGTAACCGTTTGCTTATACTGGTATTTAGCTTTCTCTTTTTCAATGCAAATGTGAGTAGCTATTGTACTTCTCGATCATATGTGTTTCCTGCCTCCCATCTGGTGAAGTTGTATATTACTGTGGAATAGACATGCAAAGTTGTATCAATGTGACATTCTTATTTTTCAGCACAGTATCCCCTTAATTCTACAATGCGGTGACCTTCCTTTGTTAATATCCTAATTCAGGAAACCTACTTTTATTATATTCACAACTGAGATTGACTTGGAGCAGCTGCACAAGAGTTCCTGTAGTTTAGGTTCTATTCAAATATCTAGACACTTGTGTTTGATTGAATGTTGGATGTTGTGCTGAGGAGGGTTCCTCAGTCTACTAAACTCATGCACATTAAATTTCATTTGCTTGCATTTTCTTTGAATCAGTATACTTCATAACTGTGCATCCTGACTGCAGGGATATAACACAACTCTAACTGAACCAGTGGATGCACTAGGTAGAAGAGATGGTCAAATTAAAGATTTGGAACCCAGATTGCATCCGGACTTGAGGGAACCTTTGAAGAAGCTTTGTGATGATCACAGGACAAGTGTTGTTGTCATCAGTGGAAGTAAAAGAGCTGTCCTGGACAATGTATTCTCATCCCTTCAGTTACTCTTGTTCCTCTTGCAGCTTGTATACTGTTCTTTTGCGTAATGAATTCCTATACAGAACTTTGGAGGATACAATATCTGGTTGGCAGCGGAAAATGGGATGTTCTTACGTTTTACAACAAGAGAGTGGATGACTACAATGCCAGAAAATTTGGTTATGGATTGGGTTGACAGCGTGAAGGTTTGAAAGCTATAATAAAATGAGTTAGTGTTTTCCATTTGAAGTCCTCTGGAGCCTAAACTTCTGACTCCTATTCATGATTTCAGCATGTTTTCGAGTATTTTAAAGAAAGAACACCTCGTTCTCATTTTGAGCTCCATGAAACATCCCTTGTATGGAGTTACAAATATGCAGGTACTGGACCATTTATGCCTTTCTCTTCTTTGAGAAGAAGTGATGCAGGAGTCTAGTAGCTCTTATTCCCAATCTGAAAAGTGACAAAATATATAATATTAATTTGTGTTCATGCATTTGATCTATTGATCTTTATTCCTGTGGTTTGATATGGGATTGTTAGATGTTGAGTTTGGTAGGCTTCAAGCCAGGGATATGCTGCAGCATCTCTGGACAGGCCCAATCTCAAATGCTGCAGTTGATGTTGTTCAAGGTGGTCGATCTATTGAGGTCCGACCAGTTGGTGTCACAAAGGTATATACAGCATGATTGGCTACCAAAAGCACATGCATGCTGAGAGATTTAGCAGAGTAGTGATATTTCTACCTATAAACATATTTGCATTAATATTTTACAGGGTGCAGCCATTGACCGCATTTTGGGAGAAATAGTTCGTAACAAAGGCCTGAATTCCCCCATTGATTATGTCCTCTGTGTTGGACATTTTCTATCGAAGGTATGCTTTTCTAGTCAAAAATACCCACAAGATTAAGAAACAATGTAGAACCCCAAAAGGGAAAGTATAAAAAGAAAAAAAAAAAATGGAGACAACTGAACACCGCATTGCCAGTGTGAGTGTTAGAGAAACTTTCTCCTTTCTTTAAGCATATGTAATGTGCATCTTTCTTTGTGATTGTGCTCAAAAGTGGTTCTAATTGATAGGTATGGTCTCTCAGTGACACTAGTGCAATGCATTATGAAGCATATTCTACAAAAGCTCTGCTGGATTGGCAGCTGAAGCTTTTCCTTTTCCCCTTTTTTATTGTTTCCTTTTTGGGAGAGGGGGCATTGAAGAGAGGGAGTGAGATAATTTGATCAGACTGACTTTTTCTTGTTGAAGCTTTGGAAATTCTTCTTTGCAGCAACTTTTCTCACTTCGCACTGATTATTTCTCAACTTGAATCTTGAATATAACACGAAACTATCAAAGGCCACAACACACAAATGCAAACAGAAACAAATACACATGCATGCTTGCAGACTTTACAGAAGTATATATGATGACAGTAAAAAGTTTTCATTTGGATTCACTGCTTCAGGACGAAGATGTATATACATTTTTCGAGCCAGAGCTTCCCAGTGGATCATCATCTATGATACAATCCAGGTCACCAGATCCAGTTAGGACATCCATACCAATTTTTCCCAGCACTAGAACCCGGTCTAGGGCTCACCTTAGGAAGCAACGGTCCTTGTCAACTCTGGAAAGGAACAATTTCAAAACTTCTGCTTGGCGGCCTATGGCACACGATAAAATGTCACTTCATGAGGGCTCTTCTGTACTTGATCTCAGGAGTGAAAATTACTTCTCATGTGCTGTCTCAAAGAAGCGATCTACTGCCAGATATAGCCTTGGATCACCTGGTGATGTTGTCTCACTCATAAAGGAATTGGCTGAGGCTCTTTCATCAGGCTGATTGCAGCTTACCCAATTCAAGGTGTTTTCAGTTCAAAATTGCAATTTTGTATGTGCATTTCAATTTCTAGCAATACATTTTGTAGGAGCAAGAAATTCTTCCCGTCCCATTTTTTGCTTGCATGGAAAGCTGTATGATTCATAAGGGCATTAATTTTTGAGGGGCGGTATCAGGCAACAACAAGAACAAATTACATGTGGAGAAGAGTTTATGTGTTCTTCATTTGACAATTTGCATGGGGCAAAGAATATCAGTTTCGGCTTTTCCCCATATGGAGGTTCTTACCAAGTTTGATTTTCGGGCAGCTCTTGCTTTACTTTCACATGAATGGCCTGTTTTGAAGATTCGTATCAAGTGCTAAGTACAGTAGACATTAGCCATGCGGCATGTTTTCTTGTACTAAAAAAATCAAGGCCAACTTTATGGCTTTTTCCAGAGGGCTTGAAGCCCCACTATGGCTATGATGTTTTCTCAAGTGACTAACAAAAACAGTGGAGGTTCCTACCAAGTTGCAAAAAGGATTGCTGCCATAGTATGCATGCATACTTTTTGCCTCCTCTGGCTTTCAAGTGTGCATGTGGTCTAGCTTGAAAAGATTCTGTTCCAAAAGGGACAGAAATCTTTGCAAAAGTAATATCAATAGTTTGAAAACAAAAAAAGCATTCAACTTGAGTCAGGTTAACAAGATTGAAGATGGGGTAGCTCATAAAAAAGAATCAAGTTAACTCTAGTGTTTGATCACATGGCTGTGGCTGGTGGCTGGTGGCTGGTAGCTGGTGGCAACTTGCTTAAGCAGGTAGACCGCCCTCTTTCAAGCCAAAATGAGTGCCAAGATTGAGCTCTGGCTAGACAGATTTCCACAAGGTTTAACTAGAACGTAGTCATCAATCTCCTTAAAGAAAGAAGAAGGGACAATGATTGGCACCCATCAAATTCCCACGTTGATACTATCTAAGCTTTTTGCTTTTTGAAGTTTGTTCAGGCAATTGTAATGCAATGAATGTCGTTAGCTGATCTAGCAGGAGAGGGTATTTCTTTATGTTATTGATTAAAGGAGTCGTACATATATTTTTGTTTGTCTCGTAATGCAAGTGTGCTGCATAGTATTAAGATGTTTATGACTTGACTGCTTAATTGCTTTACATTCTGGCTTGGTTCATTTTGTCTATTTACATTGGACCCTTTTCCTAACACGCGTACAAAATTCTAGCAAGATATTGCTCTTTGTATTAATCAAACATACGAGTTCATTTATCATATTGTTTGTTGGCTAAATAGCTCAAAAACTATTGGCAAGCTGTAATTACTTAAAATCTCTATAAAATTCTAGCACCATAGTTTCCTACATTGCGCGTGAAGAAAACATAACTTAAATATCTAGGGTCTGTTGGGCTAGGCTGTTAAATTTTTTTTCTATTGATTTCTGTTATTTTGATGTTTTGATTTTGTTTGCTGTATTTTAATGATGTTTGTTGTCCACTTTTGATTTTTATTAGTAACAATAATTTTTTTTTTTATTATGGATAAGTTTTTCTTCTTCTTCTTCTTTTTTTTTTTTTCTTTTTCCAAAACCACTATTATTATGCTAATTTGTTAACAATAAAGTGCAAAAAATCATACTTTAATTTGAAATAGAATTGGAAATAGTACATATATTGTTCAAAAAAGTGGATAATTTTGACAAATATACATAATAATAATAATAATAAAAGATAAAATAAAATCAACATCACTACATCAATTATTATATCATTGTCATATCTTGTGTAATCTTATCTCAAATACGACTCATCTATTGTAATTAACTCTAACTAATATTAATTGTTTTTTCACCATCATCTTCATCTTCAACAACATATTGTAAAAAGAAGCGATCTAATTGTCCTTACGTTCCAATGAAATTATGAACTACACACCAGCAAAAACAATGCAAGAAGTTTTAAATGAGCTTATTAAAGTTCTTTAGGCTTAAAGTAACCCACAACAAAAGGATCAAGGCTTGGAAAAACTTTAGAACTAATTAAAAGTATTCTAATGGCATTTTAATTCTAATTTACATATTTGGTTTGTGTTTTCTTAATAAACATTAGTTAAGAAAATTTTAAACTCTTTTTAAATCCAATTTAGCTTTTTTAGAATTTGAATTCTTTGTTTTGCTTATGAGTCTTATTGTGCTTTTTGGGATTTGCATCATCATGGTATTAAAGTAGTAGAGTTTAAATTAGGTTTACTTATCTAAATTTGAGTTTTTCTTCTTGGCTACATGTTTATCCATTTTTCTTTTGTTTTTTTCCATTGGCCGCATTCTATACCCTTTTTGTTTCTTGAATCCATAAATCCGAGGATTATCTTTTCTTGTCTTTTATTCTTGGAAAAGAAAAAAAAAATTCTATTTGATTGACTAAAATAAGAAAGGAAAGATTGTAGTTGATTCCTTTTTAGTGGAAAAATAAATCTTGTTTAAATAAGTCAAAGGGATATAAAGACTTTATCTCCTTTTAAATTGAGCATTTTAGAATACAAGGAAACCCTAAATTAAAGGAATATATTCTATTTCTTTCTAATTCTTATATGGATTTAGATCTAATTAATTTTTCTTTGCATTTTGTGGTTTAATTTTGCTGTTCTTTTTAATTCATAACTTTTATTCATTTTACTTTCTTAAATTTCTTTAATTAAGATTTATTGGAATTAGTTGATTACAAGATAACATTGATTAAAATTGTTTAGTTTAATAAAGAACTATGAGAGAAAAGTTCAATGGGGGAAAAAGGCAAGAGGTGCAAGTAATATTATTATAAACAAAAGACAAATTTATATATTGTGCAAATATAAGTGTGAGTATCATACCATAAAAGTGGAGTGAAATATATAAAGGAGTCTTATAAGGTTTTTTTTTCTAGCAATTTTTTTCAAATTTCAATGGTATTAAATAACAAAGATAAAGGAGTAGCCAAAGAGGAAAAAGTGGATGAATCATTCATGCTCAAAGTAATGCAACAACAATTTAAGATGATGAACATCATATTTGGAGAAATTGTGGATAAATTGGGAAAGCAAGACGATATCATAGCCAATTTGTATAAATGAAAACAACAAGGAAGAGTTAAAAAAGACAAGACTAAGCCTTAAATTTTAATATGGGAAGAAGTATGAGAGGTAAAGGAGGATGAAAAGATATGTTTAATAAAGGAGATAAAAATTTTGTAAGGTAGGAGAAAAAATAAGATCATGATTTAGGCAATATTAAAATAAAGATTCCCTTATTCCAAGGTAAGAATGATCCAAATGTGTACTTAGAATAGGAAAAGAAGGTTAAGTTAATGTGTAATTGTTATGGTTCTTTTGAGTAAAAAAAAAAGGTGAAATTCATAGTCATGGAATTCATTAATTATATTGTAGTTTGTTGGGATCAATTTATATGAAATTAGCATAAGGAGGAGATGAAGGCTATGATGAGGAGATTATTTGTTTCTAGTCATTACTACTATAATGATTACAAAACTTTACTCAAGGGTTTAAGAATGTTAAGATTACCATAAGGAGACATAATTTGCCATGATTATGATGCATGTAAAAGAAGATAAAGAGGTTGT
The DNA here is from genome assembly GCA_037832345.1 of Rhizophora mangle. NCBI lineage: Eukaryota > Viridiplantae > Streptophyta > Magnoliopsida > Malpighiales > Rhizophoraceae > Rhizophora > Rhizophora mangle. The sequence goes on along the minus strand of JBAPLJ010001169.1, from coordinate 817,616 downwards.
CATGACTCGATTTTTGTAAGGATAATCGTGATATAGCTAATATATTGAATTTTACCACTATGTGGAATTAGAAAATATAGTGCATATGACAATTAAAGTAAAAAAGAAGCTTAAGTAGAAGAGCACCACCACTAGATATGGATACGATTCAAGTTCCTTATCTTCATGGAAACCAAATTGCAATAAAAAGGATAACAAGACTATTTTTAAGTCTAAGGTCGAAGCACATAAGGTAAAAAAAGTTAAGAGTAGCAATGATAAGGGAATGATGGAAATCAAGTTAGCACTTGTAATGATCCATTATGCATACATAAGCTTTAATGGTAAGAGTTAAAGCTAAAAGGATGAGAAAAGCTTTAAATGGACTTATTGAAGTTATTTGGATTGAAAACAAAGCATAACAAAAGGATTAATGCTTAGAAGAACATCAAGATATAATAAACTTCATACAAGCTGAATGAAAATTTATTTAAGGAGTTTAGGCTGAATTCGAGACTTGGTCAAATAGCTTATTTCTTTTGATAAGTTGGCTGCATATTGTGTTGAGGGGTCATGCATATTAATTGATTATTCTATCAAGGATAAACTATATATTAATTTAATCTTCATTTACCTAATCTTTAGTTTGTTAAACAAGTTTATTGTTTCCTATTATGTTTTGAATTTTATCCAATTTTGGATTCATTATTCTATTTTAAGCTCTATATATAAGTATGTAGCAAACTTTTGTAAAGGTTGGCTAATTGATTTTTAATAAATTTAAAACTTTTCTTTTTAATTTTTTTAAAACCTTTAGAACTCATTAAGATTACTCTTATTAGATTATAATTCTAAATTATACATTTAGTTTGTATTTTCTTAATAAATATTAAGTTTTAATATTTAGTTGCCTAATCCTCTTATTGTGTTCTTTGGGATTCACATCACTTCTTACAATCTTAACAACCTTTTTTTTTTTAATATTGTTTTGCATCTTTTATCTCCATAAAAGAAAATAATAAATATTGGTTAATTATAATTAAGACTACAAATATAAAATTGTGAAAGATAACATGTATATATAATATTTACTCCAACAAACTTTTCTTATTGTCCATCAAAAGTAGAAATTATTTTAATGGCAAAGTAATAGCTACCTTCCATTTGTTGCATGATTTTTGTATAACTTTTATATTGATCTCTAAATCCATTGAAATTTGTTCTTCAGCTAGAGTAGAGTATATGTCCAACCAATTCTCTTACCAATTCAATTTAAATAGTCTTCCAAGCATAGAAAATAAAGGTGGTAGTTTTCCTATTGTCTTTTTTTTTTTTTTAATCTCTTTTTCCATCAAAGAAATGAAGAGGTCTTTAATTCTTTCTAGCCACTTATTATCTAATTCAGCCTCAATCACCTTATCCTTACTCATAAGAATAATTTGACTTTATTTTATCGTAAATAATTATAACAACTAGAGGATTAGGAAAGAAAAGAAAAATAAGAACATATCATGAAAGTTAATTAGCAATTACAAGACTTAAAGCAAACAAGCTTATGCTAATATAAACTTGCCAAGAGCCTTGTAAAGACTAAAACTAAATGGCTAAGCACAACAAAATAATGGAAATTACAAAGAATAATGAAACAAAGAATAATGTACAAACTCTTATATCATAAAAATATATCATTGATCTTAAATAAATATAATACTTCATGAAATTACATAATCATAAAAAGAAAAAGATGGAAACTTTTATATTTTAACTTAATTTACTCTTAAATCTGACTACTTGACCATAAGAGGTAGAACTATCTATATCCATGATACAACAAATTTCAAATTATTATGGTAGGATTGAATTTGATAGAAATTAACTAAGCAATTAATAACAAATTTTCCAAGAACTACATATATACTAAAGGCAATTAGACTCATTTATCTTCCCACCAATAATAGAAATTATAATGTTTAGTTTGGTGTTTCCTATAACATCTAGCTTACAATGATGTTTCTAATTAGTAGAAAACTAAAATATAATACTATAATTAGGTTGAAAACCTACAATAACATTTTAATGATGAAAATAAAGGAATCAAAGAGAATAAGCTCTAACATGACAAATATAAATAAGATATTCAAAGAGATTGAATCTAGATCAAAACATGCAAAGAGATAAAGCAATTTCATTTAGATTAATCATTTTCAATCTTTAATCCACACAAAACTAGAATAATCACACCATTATCCCTTAAGACTAGACTAAAAATTATTTCATACTCGATGAAAAACAACGTAAAAACTTCTAAATAGCAACAGGTAAGAAATAAAGAGGAATTAAACCTTATATCAATAGAATTTGAGATGGAAAAGAAAATAGAGCTACTAGACAAGACGAGCTAGGAAATTGGATGAAGGAGATGTTGAAATCTAATAAAATAATGAGCCAAACATCAAAAGTAGTAAGGGATTTGGAAAAAGATGTTGAAATACAAAAAGCAAGTCACAAAAAGTTGAAAGGTAGAATAAATTTGGAAAAAGGCACTAAAATACACTTGTTTCTTGAACTTAAATGTCTATTGACCAAGGAATATGGAAGATGGGCTAGAGATTTAGGAGAATGACAAAGGTAGTCGATATGAGCTAGGAAAGTACAACAAAAAGGAAGCAAGGTCTTAAAGTTATGCAAACATCAATTTTTCAAAAAATAATTACTTTTAGATTTTTTTTTTAAAAAAAAAGAATCCAAAAGCACATAATAAATAGGATTTCTAATTTTCAAATGAAATAAAAATTGAAAATTAAAAATTATTAACCATGATTTCTTTGGCTTATTTTTATTAAAATGCAAGGATAATTAATTTTTTTAATAACATGCTAATGAGAATTTTGATTTTGAAAACATTGGTGAAAATTATACATTAGAATCTTATGAAAAAAAAAATTAATATTAGTTGAAGAGAATTATAATAGTTGAATCATGTTCAAGATGGGTTTACATGAGATTAATGACAATAATAAATGCATTATTTGGTAATGCATTCAACTTGCATTACAACGAGTAAAAGTACTTTTGAATTAAAACACAATCAAAATGTTATTAGGTTATACTTCTCAAAATTGATTTTTCTCACCTTACTCACAACTCAAGTTTTGGAAAATTAATGATAAAATGTTTTTAAAAATCACATAAATTGCAATGTGTTTTTTTCTTTTATAATTTATTAAATAAAAATATCTTTAATAATTAAAAAATTTTCTATTTATGCCATCATATATTTTTTTTTTCTTAAAACTTGTTCTTTGAGAAATGGTTGAATTCAACTTCAAGCTAACACCACCAAATGCCATTTCCTTCCTCCTCCTCATCTAATTTGTTTAATTTTTTTTTCCCATTAAAGCCTTATTTGCAAAGTCAGCCCTTTCATACTCAAAATACAAATAAAAGAACATTAATTACATGTCTTCTCCTCCTATTCATCCTCCTTCTCTTGTCATTCAAAGCCTCATCATCATTTAACCTCAACCTTAAAACAAGATTTATTTTTAAAAGAATCAAAAAAGAATTGGACCCACCTAATTTGTCAAACCTTAGGCTTCTTAAATCCTCATCAATTTTTGTACATTGCACTTTTTGTAGGTTAGAAGTGGATTACCCCTAAAATGCTTATGCTAGTCACCTAAACTTTAGTTTATCATTGGTCAATTAAAAGCAAGCAACTTGTCCCATTTAAACAAAGACTCATAGGCTATTTTTTTTCTTATGTTTTTTCACTTTTATTTTTACAACTTTATGATTTCATTGTTTTTGTCCTTTCAACTTTATTGTCAAATTTTCTACTATCAATTTGCTTTTTTATTGAAGTCATCCTTCTAAGCACTTACTTGATTTAAGCCAAACAAGAGAAAGCACTTACTTAATCTCTAAACAAATTTGTCCAAATAGTGATAAAATAAGAAAAACCAAGTTAGCAAATGCACCTACTTCAATCAATCATTTTGAAACATATTAGAACAAATTCATCCAAATAATGATAAAACAAGAAAAGGTACCTATTTAAATTATTAATAACGATGAACTCACATTTTTTTACAAAGATGATTTCAAGCAAACACTAAGGCTTATTTAGGGTTTCAAACTAAGGAAACAAGTTAAGAGGAAGTGAGTTAATGAATGAATTAAAAAGGAATATGATAGAATTTTTTAGGGTTTCAAAATGAGGAAATAACTTGAGAGATATGAATTAAAGAGAACAACTATATTTAAGGCTTCTTGAAAGGATCAAGTTGAGTGGATTATTTTTCATTAAAGATAGGATTTAGGGTTTAAAGCTATAAGGACCATTTGTGGAGAGAATAAAGCCAAACAAATCATTTATCATCAAAGATTGTTTGTCTAAAGGATTTAGGTATCAACACTAAGGATCTTTTGTCAAAGATTAATTTAGGGCTTGAGCTAAGTAGTTTATAATGCAATTTTGGTGTTAAAATAATCATTGCATAAGGTTTCTAAAATTGTTGGGAAATGCTAATAGACTAACCATTACTAAAACCTTTTAATACCACTGCATTTAAACACATAAAGTGTTTGTTTTAAACCAAAACCTTAAAACTCCTCTCTCAAAGTAGCATAGGTTAAAAATTGCATTCAACCCATTCAAAACTGTTGCATTGAAATATATATGACGTCAATTCTGATCATTACTTTACAACTTTTGCCTTAAAATAGTGTGGCCTAAAAATTGCAACTTAACTCATCCAAAATTGTTACATTTAAACATAAATGACATCAATTTTAGACCATCACCTTAAAATTTATGCCTTAAAGTAGCCTGAGTTAAAAATCACAATTTAACCAATTTAAAACCATTATGTATAAATACATATGATGTCAATTTTCACTACCTAAAAGTAATATGGGTTCCAAGCCACTGGCTATAAACATGTATCACATTGGTTTTTAACTATCACCTAGAAATAGTTACATAATGGTTATAGCCACTATCTCATTATGTTCAAGCAATAAGTTTAAACCATCATCAAGAAATTGTTATTTTAAGTACTTTATGGTGTATTTGGATATTTTATTACTAGTGAAATTGACATTATAAGTATTTAATGGGTTGTGATAGCCAAGTCTACTGCTTATGCTAAAAGCAAGTCATATAATTGATAAAATAGATATATTTATCTAACACATGAATTGGTAAAGCAATTGCTGAATAATGAAATAATCATGTGATCTTTTATAGTTAAAGATGGATTAAGTTGATCTTTTGACTAAATTATTAAGCAAAAAATTAATACAAATTACATTAAAAAAAGAAATGGGACTAATGTCTATAGAGAATAGTTAAGAGTGATGAGAATTCAATCTATATGATAGGAGATTCTTTAAAGTAGATAACAAGTCACTTTTTGACTTTGTATATATTATCAAAATTATAAAGTCCCTTCCTATGATGTAGATAATGCAAATATTTTAGTGTTTGAAGTTGAGTTATATTCTTAATAAATTCTATTGTTCTTTGATAATGCACACTTAATATATTTAACAATATAAGGATAAAGTGTGGTCACTTATATGAGGTCTTAGGTAAGATCTCTAGTACTCTCATAATAATAATTTAGGTGTGCACATGACCCAATAGTGTCCAACTACATTAAACATCATGCATTTTAAAAAATATAAAGTGGAGACAAGTTCACTAATAATTATAAAAAAAATTATGATTTATAGAAATTTTTATGTTTATATACTTTTGAATATCAAAGTTTGTGCTCCTTGTTTAAGAAGGGTCTCACTTGCTTTATCACTCTTTGTTAATGACTCTATGGTTATTAAGAACAATACTAAACTTGTAATTCAATTCAAGGAGGATATGAAGAAATAGTTTGTAATGAGTAATATTGACAAAATATTTTACTTTCTTGACTTGCAAGTTCATTAATCCCAATATGGGATTTTTGTAAACGAAAGAAATTATGCAAGACACATACTTCAAAAGTTTCATATGATCAATTGTAAAAACTCAACAACACCTCGCATTCCTAGAAATAAATTGCAAAAGGAAGATAACAACCTAAAAGCAAATGAGAATAACTATATAAGTGTCATAGGCTACATTATGTACTCTATGAGTCCAAGTTTATGCATTCACTTAAGGAGACTCGTCTCAAGGCAACTAAAAGATTTCTTAGGTACATCAAAGGTACCTTTGAGCTGGAAATTATGTTTAAAGCCAACGATGAATTGAAATTAATGAGATTCACAAATAGTAATTGAATTAGGTCATTTGATGCTATGAAAAGCATTGGTTGTATTTTTTTTCCTTAGGATCATGTGCCTTTAATTAAAGCTCAAGAAAGCAACTCACTAGAGTTTAGTCCACTACAAAACCTGAATAGTAACATTTGTACTGAATCAAGCTATATGAATTAGAAAGGTACCAGTTGATTTAAAGTTAGAGCAAACAAATGCAACTTTAATATTTATCGATCATTGCTATTTCAAGAAATCCAATGTTGCATAAAAAGACAAAACACTTTAAAGTCAAGTTGCTTTTTATTAGAGAGACCAAGAAAGTGGTAAAGTTACTAGTCTGTTGTAGCTCAAAAGATCAAATGGCAAACACTTCAACTATAGGCTTACATAGACATGGTTTGAGAAATAAAGAAAAGTTTTAGGCATGCAAAATTATAACACGGAGGACTAGAGTTCCTAGTGGTGTATTCATTTTGCTGCATTGGATTGCTTGCTGCTGTTACCAAATTTTGATATGATAGTTATGTGCTTGTTAATAAAGTCAACAATCACTGTATGATTAATCTTTTTGATAATTCTACTTTTCTAATTTGAATTTCAATTTAAATTTGTAAGAAACTGCAAATTTAACAGTTCAATGTTTTGAAATTTTTATTTTGAAACCTTCATGTATATACATGGAAGAAAGTATGCAATGAGAGGCTTTTAAGCCATCTTTCACATTGCTCAAAAGGTCTCTTTCTTTGATCTCCTCCTTCTGTCAACATTGCTGTTAGTATCGGCAACTGCTAAAACCAATTAAGGAACGCAGAAACCTTTAGCTTTAAAACCATCATGGAGACACAAGTGCTACACTAAACTACAAACCAGCGCCATACATGGCTGAGTTCTCTAGTAGAGGTCCAAGTGTGCTATATCCGACCAGTCTCAAGGCAGTAGGAATAATCTTTTTCCTTCAAGGTGGAGTAGCTGTCTATCATGCTCCTACTGATAAAATTTTTCAACCAACAGCCCGACATTACAGCACCTGAAGTAGATATACTGGCAGCATGGAGTGAAGCATCCCCCCAACAAAGCTGTCAGCAGATCATTGGTCTGTTAAGTATAACATCAATGCAGGAACTTCTATGGCATTCCCTTATGTATCGGCCACAGCTGCACTTATCAGAGTCATACATCCCAATTAGAGCACCACAGATATGAAACCTGCTCTCATGACCACAGGTATTACTACACCTGAAGATCCTCATTTGTCATTTTTACAACACACCAACCTGTAATTTGTAAAGCTCTTCACATTGTCAATTGCAGCCCGGATGAACAACAATCTTGGCCATCCAATAACTGACCTGTAAGGTAATATATAAACTTCTTTCCAATTTGGGTCTGGCTGGTTCCAGCCATCAAAGGCAGCAGATCCTGGCCTAGTATATGATGCATCCTATACTGATTACATTCTCTACCTTTGCAGCTAAATAATAAAAAATGCTGACCCAAATTTCATGTCCAAAAGCATCTCCACCTACACACAATCTCAATTATCCATCAATATCAATTCCTAAATTAAATGGCACTTTACTCGTTACGAGGACTGTCACAAATGTAGGTGCTCCAAAAAGTGTGTACTTCTTCAATGCCAGACCACCACTGGGGATCTCCATTAGGACCTCACCAAGAATTCTGCACTTTGATCAAGTTAGACAAAAGAGAGACTTCATGAGAAGAGCAACAGATCCTGTCAAGGCAAACAAATATTACAAGGATGGGTATGACTTTGCTGGTACACTTGGACAGATAGTTACCATAATGTAACAAGTCCTACTGCAGTATCTTTGGCATAGGTTCTTATGGTCATTTTGTTTTATCACTTCTCCCTTTTCTTCAACACAGAATGCAAATTAAGTCCACAGCAGATTAGGAAAAGGAAGATTGAACATTGAATGATTGCAGGAATTGTGTTTATGTACTTGATAATTGATAGCCTCACGAGCTTTAACCCCATCCTTTTCTTTTCCTTCTTAATCCTTCAATTTAGTCCAAAGCTAGACACTCTTTTTCCAGAAAAAAAAATTGTCCTCCAGAGCACACTAGCGATGCTAAAAATATAAATAGTGCAAAGGTTTTAGAAGCTTGAAGAATCTCTCCTCAACTAATATGCACATCACACAGTAATCTCTTGCAAAGCTACTTTAGCAGTTTCCATACGTCAATGCTAGTTTCCAAATGCATGACCTTGCCAGGCGATGTTATAATACAAAGTGTTCACACTGCACAAACATCTTACACAATGCTTGATCGGATAACCACATACCATGCTCATCTAGCCAAATGGATGAAGAAACACTGCACTTGTTTAAATATTATTATGTTCTTGCATTCTATTTGTGTTAGCTAGAAGGTAAGCACCCTTTCCCCATTGTTCGAACAAGAAGTCAAGTGGCTGACTTCAAACTAGGAAACTTGGAATCTCACCTTTCAAGACATTAGATGGTTCTATCAAATCACTTGGCTGCCCATTTAAGTGCTTAAAGTGACAGAATAGTCATAGGCCATGATGTAGGTAGACAAAAGAAAATCAAAATTATGATATCCTAGAATTTCATTGAGTAATCAAGCTAGAGACTGCTATTTGAAAATTTTGGCGTTGGAAATTTGTGGTCTTATTATAATTATCCAATTAAACACCAGCTTTTCTCATACATATAGGGAAGCTTACAGCACTTTAGAAACAATAATGAAGCAATGGATCAGAAAAGAGGACTCGTACCAAACTTCAAATTTGTGGACCAAAATATGCCTCGTTGAAGACCCAGAAACTCATTTAGACAATCAGCAGCTGCCTTGCCATACTGCTGAAGTTGATAACTACAACCACGAATTCTCACATGGCAACCCTCAGTGATCTTCCATGTCTAACACCAAACCCACATACAAGCTTCAAATTGCATGGTTATTAATGCTGATAACTGTTAAGTAACAGTTTCCAACCAAATTGCATGCCTTAATTGATGATTGATGGTCATGATTCAGAAATCAAGTTTTGATTAGATTGTCCCTGACGCCAGTACAGGCCAATATTATTGACCAAACCATTATCCTTTATTCCATCCATTTCTTTTAATTCTGACTCTTTCACCATTAAAGTGAATATATTTCCATTTGGAAAGGTATTTTTGAAGAACTAAATCCTTCTTCTCATCTTGCCCTAGTTTCTTAAAGGCATGTGCTACTCTCCTTACTGTATCTTCATCTGGCCTCACTCCCAATTCCTCCATGTCAGCAAACACCTAGGCATCTCAAAAACAGAAGTTCAATTTACTGTATAGCAATCGCTGTTATACACTATATAAGCACAAGCTTCAAAGGAAAAGAAAGTAAAAAAGGTTTGAGCAGACAGGATAAGTTTTGTTAGTACCTCTATTATCCCACCTTCCATGCCATGATGGTCATACAAAGAGATCATCCTTGAAAACAATCGCTTGGAAATGGAGCGTGCGTGTGTATGCAAAATCATGTTCCATAATGACTGTGCCTCATCCACCCTATCATCCATATCAAATGCCAGTAGAAGGGTGTCATATGTTCCCATAGTTGTTCCTTGACCTTTGCCCAGCATCCACTTTGCTACCTGAGTGTTGCAGAGGATTACAAACCACAAAATTAAGTAGCATCCAAAACAGCAGTTTTTATCATTTGCACATGTAGGCTAAATCCCAACCTAAGAGTATGTACTCAATAGCATCAACAGGCAGAGTACAAGTAGGATAGAAATAAAGACACAACACAGTAATTATTTGTCCAATTGCAAAATCTGCTCATACAAACTTGTATTTTTACATAGGCACAGAGATAAAAAATGAAAAATCTAAGAGAAAACTATTGGCATATTCTAAAATAGGCAATAACTATTCAACAACACATCAATGCAACAATTGATGAGACAACTATGGATTGCATTTGATCCAAGAGAAATTACTCATTATTGTCAACATATAGACAACTAAACATTTTGTACTTGAATTACACGCAGCCATTGTCTCCTCTTCCTCAATATTCTCAAAGCTTTGGCTGCTGCTATTGACGGAAATTCAGTCTCCCAAGCTGTCCACTTATCTAATGCTCCATAAATAGCCTCTTTCTCATTGGGAAGCTCAGAGACCTGCCATGTCATGCGAATCTGGCTAATCAATTTCACATGTATAGTGCCAATCTTGGTATCTCCTGTAAAAAACTGGAATTTGTTGTTTAGATAGTGCTGAATCCAATCAAAATGTTATATGGATCTCCTTAATTTAGACAGACTTCAAACAAGCTACCAGGACATTAAACAATAAGAATGATAAATGAGCCTACACTTCTAATAAGGTTCAGAGCCTTTTGCCCGGATCCAGCTGAATCATTTTTCTTCCACAAGTGATGTTCTTGCTTTCCTGCCTTCTTTGCATTCTTCCTGCAAGTAATTGTTAACACTCCTCAGTGAAGCAGTTGCAGACTAAGTAATACAGCAATAGCTGTGGCCGGTCAAAAAAAAGATACGCATAAGCACAGCATTACTTTGAGACCCAGCACAAATCATTCTAAGACAAGACAAGCAAGATATTTAGAACTAAAAAAGTTTAACGAGAAATGCTAAGCTGGACACAACTGAAAAAAAAAAAACGGATGGAAAATGGGAAGCGAGGGATATCACCTATTCCCATCAGCTGTTGAATGAGGTATGGGTAGTCTGCCTTGATTTCTGAAACACTTGACATGGACAATACTGCTAACCTGCATATGAGGGAAGCTATCTTTTGAGAGAGACATTCTCAGAGTTGCAAGCCGATAAAATAAATTTAAAGGAATGGAAAATATTGCAATGCACTTACCTTTGTGGTAAGGACAGCAAACCCTTTTCTCCTCTGGAAGAAGGAAATTCTGTGACTTGAAAGAAGAGACAACAATGAGGGAGGGACTTCATTCAACCCCCTCTGAATTAAGAAGTGCACATTAGATTAAGAATCAACCATAAGAAACAACAGAATGAAAAGTGATTATTGTCTCCTAAGTTACCTGAGATATGCCCTCATGAAAGCAGACCAAACTGCTGCAACCAGAAGCCATTGTACTGATCTGCATCTTCAAGCAACAAGAAATCAGAGGGGACATGTCAAGGCAGACTGTCTATGTTGACAGAACCTCCATATAAAAAACAAATTAAAAAAAAAAAAAAAAAAAAAAAAAAAAAACTGGTTCAGGTCGAACTGAGTTACGATCAAATTGAGTTTAGGTCACTTAATTTAAAAAAAAAAAAAAAAAAAATAAAAAAAAACGCAACAACAATTTCAATTTTAATACTAAATTATCCCCAAACTTCACTGGTGCTGCCATGCCATCCACCGTTCCAGACCATAACTTCAAAGTTCAATTTTAATTGAGTTTCAACCGTTAACATTTAAATTGTGTCACACAAACCTTTCGCATTCATATCCAAATAAATAAATAAATAAATAAAATGCTATCATCTAGAAGCATCACTCAAAGCCAAAAGCAAATATCAATCACACTGGGATGGAGGACATTCATAATTGTTTTTTTTTTTCTTAATGAGAATGCATCGAGTAAATCACAAAATCACAGTAAAACGGATTGGAAAGAAGAAAGCAAGGTAAGTAGCCGCCAACATGAAATCAGTTAGAGATGAGATGACAGATGACTGTGACCTTCCGGCTATCCTTCTTCTTCTTGCCCCCAGCTCTCCAACGCCTCAAAGTTCTTATTGTTATTTACTTATTTATTTGATTCTGGAAAAAGTGCAAAGGAAAAGGAGATACGCAGGCAGGCAGAAAATACAAGAAATAAGTTATTGAAGAAGCCTTCGAAGCTCCTTCAATTCATTCATGGGATGGAAAATGGTTAGTTGGTTAAAGTGAAGTCCACCGATGATTTAAATTTAATGTTTTGGCAGATGCTGTTTGCGCTGGCTTATGGTTATGTGGTTTGGAGGAGATGGCTCGACGGTGGGGCTCGAATTACTAACGAGTGGAGAAGATGCAGCGTTTTGTTTTTGGGTTCAATAGTGATGGGCTTCTAGGCCCGTAAATGAAAAGGGCAAATATGAGGAAAAACAAAAGGGCAAGGAGTAGTACCAGAAGATTCACTTGAAGTAGAAATGGTCGTCTAGTTGGTAATTTGGATTCCGTGGATTTGAGTCTCTTCTACGTAATTTGTTTTTTAATAAATAAAAATTTATATTAAGAGTGGAGAATTAAATTATTAATTTATTAATATTAAAAAATTAAATATAAAAAATTATTTAACTAAATGATAAATAAATAATAAATTTTTTATGTGAAAAATTAAATGAGTATATTAAGCTATTAATTTAATTTTAATTTATACTTATAATAACTAATATATTTATAATATATTTTTTTTAAAAAAATAATAATAATAAAAGAGAAATATAATATAAATATGTTATAGAATAAAGTATAAAAAAATTATATATAATAGTTAAAATTTAAAAAAATAATTATATTTTACTTATTATATTTTTTAAAATTTATGAAATATATTAATATATATTCTATTAAATTATTATAAATAAAAATTAATTTTAATTATAAAAATATCTTTATAAATAGTCCAACAAACATATATATATATATATATATATATATATATATAAAAAAAATACTAAGAAGCTAGTTCTTCTTAAAACTCCTCATTTCCTATCATAATTAATTTTTCTCTTTTGTTGCTACTCAAACTAAGATTTTAAAAATTATATCGGATTAATATATTATATTAATAAAATTAAAAATTAAATTGTAATTTAATTTGATTTATTTTAAAATTTATTAAATTTAAAAATTAATTACTAAACCGATAAATCAATTAATTAGATTGTAAATTAGTAAATTAATAACAATTTTTCTAATTCAGTTAATTTTAAAAATTTGTAAAAGTTTAAGTTATTAATTTTTTTATATTTTTATTTTTTAAATGAAAGTTATATTATTAATTTTTTTTATATTTAATATTTAATATTAATTTTATTAATTTAATTTTAATTAAAATAATTAAAATAATTAAATATTAAACACTTAAATTTTCTGATTGAATAACTAAGCTTTATTCTTAAAATTTTGAGTCAAACAACTATTCTAATATACTTGTCAAAAAAAACACAGCAGTCCTTACAAAGACTCGTTATGTCTGCAAGCCAAAATATCAATCTAGTAATAACTTTTCCGTGAAATGGCCCATCTCGTAACAATGGAGACTGTTTTAATTCAAAAGCTTGGAATGGAATGTCCAATTTTTTTTCTATACCCAAGAAAAGGTATAGAAATCTGTAGTCAACGGTCCACTTAAGGAAAGAATCTCCCTGAAATGTTGACTCTCATAACACTATTTAAGGAAGTTCCATTAAATTTTGCAGCTGCAAATGTGAAGAAATCTTTGACTGTTATGTTTACCGAATTTCATTTTCAATTGCAAATCCCAACAGTTATCGGAATTAGAAAATTATCTAAACTCTCCGCATGGAAATCGACGGTCAAATAGAAGAGAGGGAGTGGAGAGGTGAATGAACCTGATAGACGACAAAAGTACGAACAGTTCGAGCATGAGAATTAGCACCAGCCCATGAACAAGAAATTAAGAAAAAAAAAAAAATCGAAGAATTCCTTGTTCACGTGTGGACAGAAGAAACAAAAAGGAATCCCATGCAGGAAAAAAAAAAAAAAAAAAACTGTAAGAGGAAGATTGAATCAATGTGAGTCTCGAGAGAGTGTGAGATTCATTAAGAGAAGGAGAGTAGGGTTGTGCTTTTCATATTGTATTTTTGTTTTTAGTTTATATACGAGAGAATTAACGTGTTTTTATAATTTCCGTTCAATCTAACTAACGATAGTTAGTGATGACTTGTATTTTGTAATTTTAAAATATATGGTATATGAAATGTAATTATTTCTTAAACTGAAGGCATTAAATATAATTTTTCTTGAAAAGTATAATAGAATGCATGTGTGGAACATTAAATTAATGAGATCTCTTTTAATACCATCAAGATTTATTTCCCCGTCTAAACATGACAGACTTTCTTACTCCCCATTTATGCCTGTCTTTGCCTAATATGGTATGTGATAGGTCAAATGAAATATCGAAAATAATTTACACAACAATGATGGCACAACTAAAAAAAGCAAAGGCATAGCTGCAATTGAACTAAAACTAATTGTATAAAATTTAATATAATAATTTCTAATTCATTAAATTTGTAAGTATTACAATAAATTTAATATAATAATTTTGTTTATTTATAACCAAAATATATGAAATTATAATTTAAATAATAATTTTAAATAATTATTATAATAATTTTATAATTTTTATACAATACTTATAAAATATATATATAATAATTTTTTTTACGTTTAACAATAATATTTTAAAAAATAAATAATAATTTTTTAATATAATATATAATAATTTTTTAATATAATATAATTTTTTTTATAAAAATATATATTAATTTTTTCATTAAATATATAATTTTTTTAAAAATATATAATAATTTTTTAATATAATACCTAATAATTTTTTTAATAAAATATATAATATTCTTAAAATATATAATAAATTTTTTAATAAAATGCACAATAGTATTTTAATAGAATAAATAGTATGTTTTAGTGGAATATACATCAATTTTTTTTGTAAAATATGCATTAATTTTTTAATATAATACATAACAGTTTTTAATATAATGAATAATAGTTCTACTCATATGTGCATCACATAAATGTACAAACATTGCTACAAATATAATTAAACTAAACAGTAGATGCAATAACTAATATTTTGGCACATCTCGCATAACGTTACTACACAATTAAGTTCTAAACTTAAAAACATTTAAAATAAAATAAAATAAAAAAACTAAATAAGTAAAAAAGATAAATAAATTACATATTAGTAAAAATTAATTTTAGTAAATATCTAATTTTATATTTTTATTTATGACTTAAAAATTTTAATGGTGGTATTAGTAGAATAGTTTGGAATTCAATATGAAATTGCACTTAGTGGATTTCAAATTCCTACTAACAAAATGCCTTGAGAATTAATTATTTTTCATAGTAATAATTTGATTATTGAATTCTTATGTTAATTAAGAAAGTAAAAGGAGTATGGATGAATTAAGATAACTAAACTTTGCCATTATGCTTTATTGAAATTAGCTTATATCATCTATGGTTCATACCTTTATTTCCTAACTCTCTTCTATGTAAAATAAAAACAACCATATAAAAAAAACTTGATAGAATTTTTACTTAGTGCCTTAATGTTCTATTCAATATTGTTAATTTCCTCAATTCTACTATAGGCTTATGCTAGAAAAATTTTCATTGCTAGTAATCCATTTCAAAGGTTATGTCATATATATGATGGTCACATGATGTAACAATACAAAGGTGCATTATTTAGAGAGATAAATCCTCATGCTTTCACAATTGCTAATATACAAAACTAAAAATGAAAAAAAAAATGAATACCTAAATGCATGGACTATATGTGCTTGTTAAGGATAAATGAGTCCTTTGCTCTAAATATGAATCAAAAGCACTAAAAACATTATTTAGGGAAAGAGTTATTGCTATGTTTAAAGGAGGCATGTCAAAATTAATGGTTAATTATGGATTTTGTTGTTATAATTTTTGGAATATTGCATAAAACTAATAGACTATTACTATGTTTGCAGTTCCATCCCTTTTTTGCAACTCTTATGTTTATGCTTTAAGCTTCTTTTGCATCAGCTTGTACATTATCCCTAATAGACTACATAAAATCTTTTGGAACTTTGACAATATCTCCAACAATTAATTTCTCTTTCAAACTAATGTGATTCACACCTTTTCCATATAGCCTCACCTTCCCAAAATGCTCCTCCCCCATAATTGCAATGAAGACATCTACATGACTTTGTTATTTGTTCCTTCTCTTTGAGTTGATTATGGATCCAAAGCAATTCAAGTTATAAGTGAAAAAATATAACATAATCTCTAGTCATACACAAAAAAAAAGGAAAAAAAAAAGAATTACTTACAATTTACTCAAATGTTTGATCTAATAGTTTATATTCTTGGTTGGCTCTTCTTTTGTGAGCAGCCTTAAATATTTTAATTCAAAAAGGGGAGTTTTTATTAGGATCTTTAGTTTTTTTTTTGATACAAATGTAAATAATGAAATAAATTTAAATAAATAAATTAAAGGTAAATTTTAGTACCACATTGTAAAAATGTACCAAATCATGGTTAAATATGAACCATAAGATCAATGCAACACATATAACCTAAATATATCAATGGTGCTTTTGCAATTTGCTTACCAATTGTTTTTAAATCCTAACAAGACTCTTTTTGCCTATAGTGTCCTATTTGCTTTTTTCAATTATTAATGTTGGTTATTGCCACTACTTGTAATCATTATTAAGGAATAATAAGAAATTAAAATATATTAATAAAAACCCAAAGAAAATATTTGGTAAATAAGGAAGAATAAGACAATATTAAACCTTTGATTCTTCAAAATTCCAATGTTGCAACAACTTTATAAATTAATCCAAAGGTAAATGAGGTAGATGGTTTCCCAATCTCTCTCCATTAGTCTTGTACTTTTTATAGTGTTGTCTCTTCAACCTGCATTTATAAGCCCTTAAATTTGCTCTAATTATAGTCATTATCCACTTTTTACCTTCACAAGAACTATATACTTATCCTACAACCATTTAAAATGTGAAAAAAATTAATTGTAATTAATAAATTTCTATAGAGATAAGAAAGAAAATTTCTGATATACATTACTCATATAAACTTTCATAAAACATTTTTTTTTTAGAATCTGACACATGCAAAGTCTTTACATATAATATCACTAATCAGACATGTTTAGCCAATGTCCCAAGAAATTTAAAAAACTTATATAGAGCTTGCTTATATGGGCCTATAGGTTGATTTTTGGCATCTAGGAAAATAGGCTTTTTATTGTCTTTACGTCTTATGTGTATTGCTTTTATTTTTTTTTTTGTCCTCTTTTTTTATTTTTCTGCATTGAAACAATATTAGTGAAGAAATTTAAATATTCAATGTAGAAATTAAAATTTCAATGAATCACATAACTAAAAAATATATCTTTTAATTACTTTGGATATTTGCTTTTTGTTGTTGTCGTTGTCTCAATCTTGCCTTTGTGGAAGGTTATGTTCCCATTTAATCAAAAGTTATCCCTCTTGATTGTTGATTATTAGAATTTGTGTGTATTTAAGGTTACTACCCACTTACACTAACAATAAGCATTGTTGGTTGTCCACTTCCTTTTGTTGATGTCTTAATTAACCATGACTCATTATTTGAAATAGAAAAACTCAATCTCATAATATTTGACCAAGGAGTTTATGTCTCTTATTGTGCATGAGCCTCTTTTATTAAAGTTCATTGTCTTAAAATACTCAAAAATGAAGCTGTCACTTCTCTAGTAAACAAAGCTTTCTTTCTCTAAATGAATTGATTTTGTATAACTAATGGTTGTCAAAAGATCATAAGGAATTAAAAATTATATGAACTATAAAGTAATAATAACAATTGTGTTTTTGACATACTATTCATAGACTATGCATATTATATTTCATAAAATCAATGAATGAATTATAGTTTAATAATGCAACCCAATAAAAGAAAAACCATCAAACACTAACATTTGAAATGAATGGAACGTCTTAAAGAACATTACATATATGAAAGGACAAATATGCATTTTAAGTCCTATTTCATATGAAAATAGACAACAAATTAGAAAATGGAATTCTATCATATTTTAGATGAAATGTTGCAAGAATATTATCACAACCTCAAAGTGAAAACTCTTAATTAACATATTAAAAATTAGAACAAGAAAAATAAATACAAAAAAACTTATTAACCTATTTTATCTAATTATTTGTATTCATTCATTCTTAAAGTGTTTCATCATCATCTAAATTGTCATTCAATTTCTCTAAATCTCTTTCAAAAGATAGATTATTTATTTATAGGTCAATTGTGGTATGAGACATGTATTCTTTTTTCAAACCAGATTACTCAACGCTACTAATGTCTCCCATATTTGAACTTTCTACATTTGGTTCCCTTTAGAATATATCTTATACACTTACATTTTCTTCTTTATCTAACCTAATTAACTCTTTAGAAATCCTATACATTACATAATAAATGTCTTTCTCAATTGGATTCTCCATATAGAAAACCTAGTGAACTTGAGATGCCAATATGAAAGAATCATTATGATAGCATAATTTGTTAGAGTTAACTCATGCAAGTCCATAATTATCATTCTTCAACTCAAACCAATCACATTTAACCACAACAACGTCAAATTGACTTCAGTAGTCCAAGTTATTAATTTTTACAATTTCCTCATAATAAGGTACTTATCCCTTCATTGAATTTTGGTATTTTGAACTAATAAAACTATTTGTTAATGTTATTAAAGTAATATTACTATTTTATGTCTTACACCTTGCATCTTGCTCCCTTGTGTGGAATCTATATTCAATAATAATATAATCACTATAACTTTGCTACAATATTAAGACCAATAGATAACCACCAAATATAAAAAGGAATCTCTTTAGTTGCAACTTGAGCTTGAAACCAAGTCGAAAAATCTTGACAATGATTTTATGCTTTAGCACATCTATTTCTTTATCGTCCACTCATTAGTTGTCTGGCTCTTTATAATATAGCTAACAATAAGCACTAGAAAAAATAATATTTTAAGGAGACAATATTCAATGATAATTTAAAGTTTAGTTTAATTTACTTAATATATCTCTCAACTTATTGATTTTTACAATTAAATAATGCATATTTATTTGATTATTCAAAAGAAATAGCCTCCAAAGTAATGATATTACCTTTCTTTTTCCCTTTATTCTTAATTGCATGACCCTTATTTGGAAATATAGGTATTTTCTCCTTCATTATTGTATTAGATTGTTGATTATATCTTATAAAGGAAGTCTTCACCCCATCATGCATATATCTTAAGCAAAACAACAAACATTCTTTAGCCAAATACCCTTCTGCGATAAAACATTTAAGTTAACTTTTATTACACACATATGATTTTAGTTTGCATGAGTTTCTTTGAATCCTAAACATCTAATGGCAATACATAAGCCCATCAAGCCTAATTTCATCAATTAAGTGTATAAGTAAAGGCATCATGATATTAAAGAAACTTGGAGGAAAAATCATTTTTAGTTAACATAATGTTTCATTAATTTCGCCTTGTCAGTGACTCAAATCTTTTAATTATATAATTTTAGTGCATATTGATTTTAAAATCAATCTTAATCTTATGAATGTCATAATAACATACTTTAGTATCATCTTCTTAAAGTAATTGGAAGAAGGTAATGCATTGATAAGTGTGCATCATGAATCTTATACATCGTAATTTTTTTCTTTTTTTCATTAACACATTAACATCTTTTATAATGATACAAAACATGGTTTTCTCCTCTAGTGTCATTAAATAGTATACTTTATATAGATAAATGTGTCAACCATCATTATAAATGACCAATTAAAGCTCTTTTCTTATACTTAGACCTATAAATCAAAATAAACTTTTGCATGATCCTTTGTTTTACCAAGAATGTCAAGGATAGTCCCAAGAATGTTGTCATAAATGTTCTTCTTTATATACATCACATCTAAATTGTGATAACATTTATTACTCTCTCAATATGAAAAACAAAAAAATATAGACTTTTTCTCCTATAGACTATCAAAGATTGTCTTTTGCTTCTTCCTAAATTAATTATCAAAGTTAAAAAAAAAAAAAAACTTTGCTATAATCTCTGACCCTAACAAAGGAGTTGGAGTATTTTTCAACTATATCTTACCACTAAAAATTTTTTTATCTCTTCTTTAAGGGTGTTTAACATATAAGAACCTAGAATGATGCATATAACATATTTTCCTACTATGATACAAATATTTAGAAGAAGTATCATAATTATATGTAGGGCATGCTCACTTTCCCTTTGTACTCTACCTTAAAAACATTACATATATTGGAAAATCACTAACAATCCATAATAAGACTACATGCATTTAAAAAGATTACTTATTACGTGCATCATATGTCTTTAAACTATACTCTCATAACTCCTTTAGTTCTTCAATTATTGGATACAAAAGCACATCAATCTCTCTTGGGTGAATTAAGGCTGAGAATAAACATACTCATCATCATATATTCTAGTTTCATACAAAACTATGGTGCTAAATTGTAATTAATAAGTACAACTAGTCATATGCTATATGCAATGCTTATTGTTTGGAATGGATTAAATCCATTACTACTCAAACCTAATCTCACATTTAGAAGTTCCTTTGCAAAAGATGAATGCAACATATCAAATTCTTTTCAAGCTTCACCATCAACAAGATCATGTTATCATCTATAAGTCGATGTTTTACATGCCAAACCATATCATTTGCCATTTTTGGGCACATGAAATGCCTTCAAAGTCTAGATTTCATGCTTTTTCATGCTTGTTGCAAAAAACATATAATTATTGGGACATGCATGAATTTTTTTGTAGTTAAGTTCTAGTTCTTTCACTGTAGTTTTAACTTCATTAAATAAGGCTATGGAGACACTTAAGAACCTTAACATCAAGGAATGCCTCCTTGATTAATTCCAACATATCTTTAAATATTACATTACTAAGCCTATGGAGACACTTAAGAAGATATAATCTAATTATAAATGAAAGCCTCAAAAAGGTCTTACAACCATGGCATAATCCTTGTTATATTTCCTCAACTAACTTGTAAAACTTTTAGCTTGTTTATCAAGACTATCCCCAACATTGTCAAAATCTACTAGTTCTCTCACATCCCTAAAGGTGTCATTTAAGAGTCCATCAATAACACCATTATTATCAACTTTAATTTCATCATCATTTATTACCTTACTTGAAAGTGGCCTCTTACCATAGAAAATTCATATCTTATAATCCTATATGAACCCATAAATAACTAAATGTTTATAAACCATAACTTTATAATATCAATAATAACAACTACTTTTTATGCAAGGACAAGATATTTCATGTCCTTCTACAGCTCTAAAAAAGGCTTATTTAAAAAATCTTTAACTTTTTTTTTTATATTCATTACTTCATCTATCAAAATCCATCTATCTTCTATCATCCATGTTGATCAAGCAATTTTCAATCAAATAAAGTTAAACAAAAATGTGAAAGTGTACATAAGAAAAAAAAATCAAAACAAAAGAAAATTAACAAGGTATATTTGTCAATTTTTGCTTAAATGGAAATCAATTCAAAAACAAGAAAGAACATTGCAAAAATTGGGGCAATGATCAATAAGGGGAAAAACAATTCCATTTTGGTTAGTGATGAAAGCAGTGCAATTAAAACTCATACACCAAAAATGTTAATGAGTTACTTAGCCACACCGCCCCTTCCCTTCCCCCTCCCTCATGCCTTATTAGCATTTTTTTTTCCAAATTTTATTCAATTTCATCATTTAGTGTACTTTCTATCATGTGAACTCAAAAGAAATTTTCATGATCTCGTTAAAATTTTTTTCAAACCATATTCTTTGGTACATTTTTTCACTTATCAAAAGACTCTTCTTATTGGATTATTCTCAAATGTCATTCATATTTTGTATTTGTTTAAAAGTATGCATATCCAATTTGGTGATGTCTCTTATAATCAACCATGTTATGCATACATTCTTTTATCTTATAGCATATTTTGTTAAAACAAAAAAGATTTCTTACTTGGTTAATCCATATATTTATAACACATTTTGTTAAAGAAAAATGCATATCCAATTTTACTAGATAAAAGTCATAACCTTAACTAAATTAAAAGAAATTGACTAAAAGTGTAAAGTTTACACATTCAACAAACAAAGCTCTCTTTAATTATATTTAGCACTACAAAATAATTGTGAACACCTATAAAGGTCACACACTTAAAAATTAAAGGAAAGCCCAAGTAACCAGAGATAAAAAGGATCCACCACATTAATAGCTAAGAACATAGGATGACAATATGAGGGTGTTGGTGGTGGTAGCCAATAGAGCAAGGCTGCTAATTAAGGGCTTAAGCCTTAAGCACTTTGAACTCTAAAGCCTTGGATAGTCCATGTGAGAGTTGAGAGACACAAGCAGCGATGGTTCCCAAGTAATCAAATCTTCCTTATGGTGGTCAATAGGGAAATTAATAAAATTAAAATGATAATATTTGGCAGTTGCGAGCAAGCACAAATTAGGCAAATAAAAGGAGAAGGGAAGGAGGATGACGATGATGACGACGACTAGGATTAGGTAGGTGGAGTGATGGTTAAGTATGAATTTGTCAATTTGTTTGGTATAAGGTGGTGGCTATGATGACAATATGAACCTAAACAAGCTACCACAAATGGAATTAGATTTGAATCAATGGGTTCACAATGTAAGGGTTTTTTATATAAAAAATCGTTATTTCAAAATTTAAAAAGATTAATACAACAATTCCAGATATATTTCTTTTTTTGAAAAAAAGGATAAAATAATGGTTCTAAAATGTTGCCTTATCCTTTTCTTTTTATTTAAAAAATAAATAAATAAAAGATGAGGCATTGGTTTGACATCATTGCCTTATCACTTTGCAAAAATTTTAGAGATGAAATTAATCTCATACTTTGTACAAGGTTTGAGGTTTATTTTTACATCTGATTTTTTTTGGAGATAAGACAAAAAAAAAAAAAAGTCTAAAAATGTAAAGAAAATTTTACAGGCAATCGATTGTAATTATCCTATAGACATTTTTTCTTTCCAAAAATTATAAAAGGCATGACTAAATTGTTAGGTTTTGTAGCTGGAGCGACTCTCTCCAACACGGTCTTTTGAGTTTTGATATTTTTACTAAACACCCTTTTAATTATGGTTTGCTCTAAATTCTAGTTTCACAAATGCGGCCACAACTCCTAATAGTGTCTAAGATTCCTGTGGTTCTTTATTTCGGCAATTTAAATCTCTATTAGGACATCGTTAACTTCATCTATGGAATTTAGTAAAAAAAAGAAATTATTTTAAATATATTTGATATTTTTTGTTGAAATAATTATAATGTCATTTTATGCTTTTGATTTAAAAAATTTAAACATATATGAAACTACTCTATTTTGACCAAATTCTGTTGGTAAAATTAAGGAAATTCTACTAACAGAAATTTTGAGTGGCAAAGTAAGAGACAATGCGGTCTTATAGTGCAAATTCATGCTCCAAGAAGGTGTCTATGAGACACATGAACCTCCTACACTCTTTATTATCAATTTAGCATAAAATTTTTCATCATTTGTGTTTTAGATGAAACTATGGTGATGAAAGGAAAGTAAAAATTCTTTATTTGGAAAAAGTGACAAGTAAGGGAATGTATATGTCCTTAAAATCATATATTACTTTTTTCTCATTAAATAAATTTATACAATTGACATTAATTTTTATTATTACTTAATCAAAATAACTTTGATATTCCCCATTTCAAAATAAAATAAAAATGATATATTAATTTTAAAATGCTTGATATACTACAACTATCTTTTTTTTTTTTTAGCATATATAATATGATAAATAGAATAAGTAGAAAGACCAAAATTGTATTTGTTAAATTGGGCTAAATAAATCACTTGTTCTCTTCCCAGAAGTGGGAAGAATGAAACCATGTTAGGAGAATAAATACTTAAATTTTTCTGTCCTCCCTCAATTCATAAAATATAAAACAAATAATAAAACTCTTTTCCTATCTATTTTCTTCTATCTACTACACTTTTCTCTCTCCCAAACCAAGTGTTACCATCGAATAAACGTAAAAAAAAGGGTCGTTTCAAAACACTACTATCACATTATTGGATCTAAACTTTGGTAAAATATGCACATATCTATCTTTATTTTTAAAGAGAATTCATTTATACAATTCAATTTTTTATAATAAAATAATCTTATTCTTGGACAATGTGGTTTTTCCATTAAAGTTTCTATCAGAAAATTTAAATAGCAATGGAGTCCACATTGGCCCATAAATCTCCGAATGACTCTCATATCGTCAAGTGTTTTTTTCTTTTTTGGTCAATTTTTCCTTCAACTCCTAAGTTGACTTGCCACGTAGGTTTAAAATTATTCGACACACATAAAAGGACTCGATCAAATGTCCATTGAAGAAGGATACACAAGAAAAGAAAATGCCATGTGGACCATTGTTCCAAAATAAAATTTTCCCATGTTTCAGATTCACTTGCCAATTACCTAATCAATAATTGAATCCTGCAGTCGCAAGCCATAGATAATAAATCTCTTGGAAATCAAAGTTAAGGGTTAAAAAAAATGATTATGTGATATTTGAGTCTATTACCTGAAGTGAGTGGAAAGAATGATATTTGGATTGAATGCTCTCAAAATTACCCGTAGGCATTTTTTTCACAAAAAAAATAAAAATACAAATGATGAACAATTGAAGATCTCTATGGATTTCTTGGCTTTTATAAAATCAATCTAAAAGATAATTATAATCAAGTTAGTTATAATTATTCAGTGGGGTTTGCTCACTTCAATCAACAAAGCTTATAATGTTAAAAAAAAAAAAAAGTTAATGTGATACGACTCATAGGTCGAAATAAAAATTTATTTATTGATGTTTTAATCTAATTTTATTTATATAAAAATATTATATAAATATAAATAGTTAAAAAGAGTCGAATTATTTTTTTTATATAAAATAAAAAATTTTAAATCTAACTAAGTGTATAGTCACATGTCAATTTACTACTAAATCTTATAAAAAAGGATATAAACATCTCACATAAAACCATTGTAAAAGAGGACATGTGTGTTATACTCAAAAGATTTTACTTTTTTTTTTAAAGAGAGAATTTTATTTTTTATTCATTAAAAATATTTTAAATATTTTACTTGATTATATTTTATTATTTTTATTTGACTCATAAGATATTCCTAATTTTATTATCTAAAGTCTAAACACATTGAATATTAAACGATATCATGCGAATAAATTGAAAATAAAGTAAATTTTTTTATTCAAAATTAAGTAAAATATAATTAATTGGAGAGAGGAGTTCCAAACAGAGGTAGGAACTAGATTAACAACATTGACGGCGAAGAAGGAATTTCCTGATTCCTTGAATGGAGATCCAGGCATACTTTACCATTTCATGTTGATAGATGCCCTTCTATATCAAAGACTCAAAGCTTAGTACCAAAAACATAAAATGCTAACTGCAGAGGGATGTTTCTACAAAGAACATTTTCTTATTCATGGTAAAGCCGACTGAATTTATGATGCTCAAAGACTTTTTTTGTTCTTTTTTTTTTTAACTCTCTGTAAAAACCAATGCAAATGCAAAGTGGAAATTAAGGGGGAACACATATGCAAAGAATCCTTAACAAAGCCAACACTTTGCTTTTTACAAAAACTTAACACTCTTGGTTTTGCCATTTTTGCATGGTCTTTTTGCAAGTATCTCTACTAGAAAGGCTGCATCACTGGAATCTAGTTAATTTATTATGACACTGTATAGATAAAGGACAATGCATGTTGATCTATGAGTTCATATGTAATCAAGCCTTCTATATGGTTAGTTAAAAAGCCCAATTTAATTAAATTGTTATCAATAAGTGGGCCTTCATATTTTATTGTTGCTGCCAACCTTTATTATGAAAGAATAAGGTTAATTCGAAAGTTGACTTAAGATAAAATATAATTAGGTCTAAAAGGGTGTTCGTTAGCCCCTTAAATGGGAAAATGCAACTATAGGTAATATCTTGTACCAATATTTCGCATAGTTTTGGCATGTAGGAGTTGCATTAAAGGAAATAAAGTTGATGTGTGAGGCAATATGCATGACAACAAAGCTGAAGGAAGGTACATGTGGGCTATGGCATTGGTAAGGACTTGGACTCGAGGAAATGAGTGACATTATTGCAACATTATGAAAGCCTTGGTACAGTAAGTGAGGGCATTAACTTCAAGCTGGGAAGCCATTTGAGGCATTGGTTGGTGTGGCAGCATACGATAGTGTCACTAGCACAAGTTGTTGAAAGGGTGTGACTGATTAAGTACTTTCATGTCTTCTCTTGCTAAATAGCCAAATTTCCTAATACTCTTCAGTAGTATGCATGACACACTTGAGATTTAACTAATGTTGGGACATGGACATGGGTCAAGACCAATGATATGCAAACAAAAAGGCAAGTTTGCTAACAAGTGCACGCAGAAGTGGTTATAGCATCATAAGAGTTGGCCTATGACTAGAGATTTGAGCCAACAACAAGCAATCCCTTTAACATGCATGAGGTAGGTGTGCATTCATGGGTTACATGATGCAAACAAAGGGCTAGCAAATGCAAATAGCATCAAAGGTTGTTGATGTACAAGCTCAAGCTCAAGTCGATGTGCAACATTGCTAATTGTAGCTTAGCATAGGCTTGAAGTGTGGACCAAGCAAAGGAGCCTCCTGCACCACAAAAATATGAGAGCATGAAAACAAATTTTCCTAATCCATAGGGGTATGATTTGGTGATAGAAGTGGCAAGTTAGGGATGGTTATCCAAGTCAATGTGTTGTTGTGTTCTCCTTTCGTATAGACAAACATGGACTATTAAGGAGATAATCTAATAAGACCTGAGATGTCACTCTTTCCTTCAATAAAGTAGCAAGAAGTTGCTAAGAAGTGGGGAGTGCTCTCAAAGGAAAGGAAACCCACTAAGCATAATTGGCTTGATAGCTAAATCATGTATGACCTTAGGTAGTTGGGGATGTCAATTATTATCACTATAAATAAATGTAGTTTAGTAGCCAAGGGTCACACGTACACACAACACATGAGTAATTCAATTAGGGGAAACACTTAAGTGAGAGGCAAGGATAAGATGCTTAGCATTGTATTCCTTTGTATATTTTTAGAAAATAAGTAATAGAAGGTTAGAAAGGTTCCTGTAAATATTATGTGTCTATTTGCTTTTCTTGTGTGCAAATTATGTGAAAATGTTCCTCATTTTTTATGTGTAGATTAGGCTAAGACCAAAAGGGCATCTTTCTGCCATCACTTGACTGAAATTTTAGTTGAACAATTTGGCCATGTGATAATTGGTATCAAAGCATTGTTTAACCTATGACTAGTGGATTGGGTTTTGATGTGATGCAAGAATGAGTGTCCAAGATTGAAAAAGCTCTTACAGTGGTCCAAGAGGAGCAAGCTCTTTCAATTCTGGCAATGATTAATAAGTTAGAAAAATGGATACATGTCTTAGAATCCAATTATAATAGTCTTTATTCTTCTTGGGGTTCTCATTTTGGGGAGGTGCAACAAGACATTGTTGTCATCAAGAAAGTGATAGGTAATATACCTAGTAGAGGGATAGAGGGTTCAAGGAAGATGAGAGTTCTCAAGCCCAAGGCCTTTGCGAGTGATCATGATGCAAAAGTGATCGAAAACTTCATATGGGATATAGAGTAATACTTCAAAGCTACTTATATGCCAAATGCAGAGAATGTGATGCTCACTAGCATGTATCTTGCCAAGAATGTCAAACTGTGATAGCAAATAAGGCTTAATGATGATGCTAACACAAGCAGACCTTGAATTGAGATGTGAGATGTGATGAAAAAAGAGTTGAATAATCAATTCTTGCTTTACAATACTTAATGCATTGCAAGGGAGTCACTGAAGAGATCAAACCATAATGGCATGATGTACAACTATGTCAAAGAGTTTAGCTCCTTAATGTTGGACATACACAACATGTCTAATGAGGATGAGCTCTTCAATTTCATGTTAGGGCTCCAACTTTGGGCACAAATTGAGCTAAGGAGACAAGGTGTGAAAGATTTGTCCTCCACATTTACTTTAACTGATGGTTTGGTCGATTTTTTAATCAACACCTTTGATTCTTTGAGTAGCAAGCAACCTAAGGATAAGGGCAAGAAGAAGAAAGAGGACTCCTGGGAATGCAAATAAGGAGAGCACAATAAGGAGAAAGGCAAAGTTGTTGCTCTGGACTAAGGTAAAAGTAAAACACAAGTTGGTAGTATTATTTGTAATGGTCCTTACAAGGCAAAATGAGTGTTCAAAATAGGAGAAATTAAGTACCTTAGTGGTAGATAAGGGTAAAAGTGATGCAAGTTCAAATGATGATGCCCCCTCCCAAGTTAATCCCTTACAATTAATTAGTGTAGTGTGTGTTGAATGGGTTTAGCAACTTGACTTGATTTATGTAAAAATCAAGATAATAAGGTAGGAACTGTTGGTGATAATGGATTATAGTGCAATGTATAACTTCATTACCAAATGGGGCAGGATCACTTGGACTTTAAGTGAGTAAAAGTAGTTATTGGGTAAACACTGTCTACTCAAAGGCTCATGATGTAGCAGGAACAACAAAAAAACTTGAGGTAACTCTTGATTAATGGAATAGAAAACTTGATTTCTCCATAATGTCGTTAGATGTTTTTGATGTAATTCTAGGGATAAAATCCTTTGTGCAAGCAAAAATTGTACTAATGCCCCATCTAGGGGGGCTTGGTTATCATGGACAAGAAACGTCCATGTTATGTGGTTAGTGGGAAACGTCTCCTACCAACTAGTGAAGGAAAACTTGCACTGTATTATCTACCTTATAAATGCAATAAGGGTTAGGAGAAAGAGATGTAAAATACTTAATGATTTGAAAGTGAAAGAGTTAATGTTAGCAAAGGTAATTGCTAACAAGTGTGTTGTGAAAGGGAATGCAAGTCTTAAGGTGTTGCCTAAACCTCTTTCCAAGGAGCACACTATAAATCACAAGTGAATTTTGCATAATTGGAAATTATAAGGAAAGAAGCATTGGTTGCCAGGAGGGCATGTGGCTTTGATAGAAGCATTATTTGATTAAGCCTAAAATGATGAAAAAAAAGGCATAGATGATAACAATTAAGGGCAAGATGCTTTGCAAATCTTCTTTAAGGTATGCTTATAACATTAAAAATATTGATAATATGGATTATGTTGCTTATAAGTGGTAGCAAGTAGCCTAGAAATTTTCAGCCCTAGAAAACAAGGCTAGTTGGGATTAGGAGGTGCAAAAATGGGAAAGCTAGGTAACCTTATCAATAAGGACTTTGGTTTCAATAGGTAGGGGTGGTTTGTTAGCCCCTAAGTCCCTTGCCAGGGAAATGCAAGCATTGGTATTACCTTATACCAATTTTTTGCATAACTTTGGTGTGTAGAATCATATTAAAGGAAATAAGGTGGAACTGTAAGGCAATGTGCATGGTAACAAAGCTGAAGGCTATGACATTAATAAGGACTTGGACTCAAGGGTGCAAGTGACATTATTGTGGCATTTGAAAGCCTTGGGACAATAGAGTGGCATTAGCTTCAAGTTAGGAAGACATTTACAGCACTTAGTTAGTGTGACAACATGCGACAATGATGCTAGCGCAAGTTGTTGGAAGGGTATGATTGATCAAGTGCTCCCATGTCTTCTCCTGCCAAATGGTCAAATTCCTTAATGTTCTTTAAGGGGTATGCATGACTCACTTGAAAGCTAGCCAACATTAAGGCATGAGTAAAGGTCTAGACTAATGATATGTGAGTAAAAGACAAGCTAGCTAATAAATGGGCACAGAAGTGGCTATGACATCACAAGAGCTGATGTACAGCTAAAGATCTAAGCCAATAACAAGTGGTCCCTTCAACATGCACAAGCTAGATGTACATTAATAAGTTATATACTACAAACAAAGGGTTAAAAGATGCAAACAACATCAAAGGTTATTAACACACAAGCACGAGCTTAGGTTAACATGTGGCATAGCTAATTGCAACTTTGGCGTGGCCTTGGAATGTGAACCAAGCAAGGGAGCCTCATGCACCACAAAAATAGGAGAGCATGGAGGTAGTTCTCTTAATCTAGAGGGGCATGTTTTAGTGGCAGAAATGACAAGTTGGGAATGGTTATCTAATTCAATGTGTTGTTGTGCTCTCCTTTTGTGTAAGAGACCATAGGTTATCAAGGAGATAATCTAACCAAATAAGACTTAAGGTGTCACTCTCTTCTTAAATGGGGTAGTAGGAAGTTACTAAGAAGTGGGAAGTGCTTCTAAAGAAAGGAAAACCCACTAAGCATTATCAGCTAATTCATGTATGATCATGGATAATTTGAGGTATCAACTATTACTACTATAAATAAATATAATATGATATCCAAGAGCCACATATATACATTCACATACACACAACACTTAGTGATTCAATTGGGGGAAATAATTAAATGAGGGGTAAAGGTGAGGTGCTTAGTATTATATTATTTTGTATACTTCTGGAAAAAAAAGTAATAAAAGATTAAAAAAAATTATGTGTCTATTTGCTTTTCTTATGTACAAATTTCATAAAATGTTTCTTATATTCTCGTGTATCAGTTAAACTATAACCAAAAAGGTATTTTAATACCATCTTTTAGTTGAAATTTTGGTTAAAAAATTTAGTTGTGTGACAATGTTTGTGACAATCATAAGAAGTGGGCTTATTTGATGCAATATAAACGAATTTTTTTTTATTTAATAGGGCTTTTCATTGGAGTTTGGACTTTTTATTTTTCAAAGTAAAAAACATGCATGGATTTATATAAACTATTTAATCTTACTCACATGAAAAGGCTTATATTCCTTCGGCCCTACTAATATATATATATATATATTCTTAAGTGGCGTAGCACATACCTTTTAAATATTCAATTATGTGATTAACAAAAACATCATTTGCATACAAATTCTAAGTAAAATTAGTACTAAAAATACATTGTCTAAGATGGCTTTTGAACGGTGAACATAATATGTTTTGTGGGTAATAAATTATAAATTTTATTTTGTATTAACAAATCTTCGAAAGATAAGAAAATTAAGATATATATTTTTTATTTACCATGACAACAAAATCGATGAGAAAATAAGACATAAAAAGAATGCTTGAGAGTCTTGTCAAATTTATTTAATTTCTTAAGCTATATGAAAATCCACTGCAAAAAATCAAGAACAAAAATTAAAAAAAAAAATTCAATATAAGTCACCTAATTTAGTCAATATTTGCAATTGCAAAATACCTAAAAGAGTAGTGGCAAGCAATTTGTCTAGTGGGCAAAGCAAAGCAATTTTAGTCAATAATAATAAGAACATGTTGTTTGCTTATCGTAAGATAACCTACTCTAAAAAATCCAAGGTCTTGTCCAAAATGAGACCCACTTGTCTTTTGCATGTGGCATTACGTTTTTGGACCATAGAGGTTATTGGGATTATCAGTCTTCAAAATAACACTTTATGCATAAGTCTTATCTTGTGAAGACTTATGTCAATTAATGTGTTTTTTAGTTGTTTTTCATTTTAATCGTACTAAACTATTATAGGATCATTGTCTTGGCATATGCTCTAACATTATTTGATTCCTCTACTTTTCCTAATCTCTTGTTAGTCTCTGTATCAAAAAGTATAATAATAGTCTTAGTGGGTTAGTGGTGTATTTCAATTAAGTGCCTTAGTGATTGATAAGGGTAAAAGTGATGCAAGTTCAAATGATGGCATTACCTTACAGGTTAATTTCCTACAATTGATCAATGTAGTGCGTGTTGAATGGGTCTTGCAACTTCACTTGATTTATGTAAAAATCAAGATAGGAAGGTAAGAGCTACTGGTGATGGTGGATTCTAGTGTAATGTACAACTTCATTACCAAATGGGTGGTAGGATTGCTTGGACTTTAAGTGAGCAAAAGTATAATGTTGTTAGATAATTTTGATGTGATTCTAGGGTTAGAATCCTTTGTGCAAGCAAAAATTTCACTAATGTCCCATCTAAGGGGGGGAGGGCTTAGTTATCATGGATAAGAAACGTCCATGTTATGTGGTTGGTGAGAAATAGTCTCCTACCAGTAAGTGTGAGAAAACTTGTACTGTGTTGTCTACCTTACAAATGCAACAAAGGTTGGGAGAAGGAGATGTAAAATACTTAGTGGCTTTAAGAGTGAAAGAGTTAATGTTAGCAAAGGTGATTGCTAATAAGTGTATTGTGAAAGGAAGCGCAAGTCTCAAGGTGTTGCCCAAACTTCTTTCCAAGGAGCACACCTCAAACCATAAGCCAATTCTGCACAATTAAGAATCATGAGGAAAAAAGCATTAGATGCTAGGAGGCCATGTAATTTTGATGGAAACACTATTTGATTCAATCCAAAACAATAAAAAAAAAAGGCATGGAAGATAGCAATTAAGGGCGAGATGCTTTGCAAATCTTCTTCAAGGTATGCTTATAACATTGAAAATTTGATAATATGGGTTATAATGTTCATAAGTGGTAACAAGTAGCCTTGGAATAATCTACCCTACAAGGCAAGGCCAGCAGGGATTGAGAGATGCAAAAGTGGGAAGGCTAGGTAACCCCACCAACGAGGACTTTGGTTTCAATAAGTAAAGGTGGTTTGTTAACCCCCTAAGTCCCTTGATCAAGAAATGCAAGCATTAGTATTGCTTTATACCAATTTTTTGCATAACTTTGGCATGCAGAGTCATATTAAAGGAAACAAGGTGGACCTACAAGACAATGTGCATGGTAACAAAGTTGAAGGAGGCTACATACAGGCTATGGCATTAACAAGGACTTGGACTTGAGGGTGCAAGTGACATTGATGTGGCATTATGAAAGCCTTGGGACAATAGAATGGCATTAGCTTCAAGTTAGGAAGACATATGAAGCATTAGTTAATGTGGCAACATGCAACAATGATGCTAATGTAAGCTATCGGAAGGGCATGACTGATCAAGCATTCATATGCCTTCTCTTATTAGATGGTTAGATTCCTCAATGCTCTTTAGGGGGTATGCATGACTCACTTGAAAGCTAGCCAACATTGGGGCATAGGTAAGGGTCTAGACCAATGATACGTGAGCAAAAGACAAGTCAGCTAACAAATGGGCACAAAAGTGGCTATGACATCACAAGAGTTGGTGTGCAGTTAGAGATTTGAGCCAACAATGAGCGATCCCTTCAACATGCACAAGCTAGACATGTATTAACGAGTTACATACTATAAACAAATGGGTAGAAGATGCAAACAACATCAAAGGTTGTTAATGCATGAGCATGGGCTTAGGTCGACGTGCAACGCAGCTAATTGTAACTTGGCATGGTCTTGGAGTGTAAACTAAGTAAGGAAGCCTCATGTACCATGAAATAGGAGAGTATGGAGATAGATTCTCTTAATTTGTAAGGGCATGATCTAGTGGCAGAAGTGGCAAGTTAAGGATAGTTATCTAATTTGATATGTTGTTGCATTCTCCTTTTGTGAAAGTGAACATAAACTATCAAGGAGATAATATGACCAAATAAGACTTAAGGTGTGACTCTTTGCTTGAATCGGTAGTAAGAAGTTACTAAGAAGTGGGGAGTTATCTTAAAAAAAAAAAAACCCATCAAACATAATTAGCTTATTAGCCAATTCATACATGACCATATGTAGTTTAGGGTGTCAACTATCACCACTATAAATAGATGTAATATGACATCTAAGGGTCACATTTATACATTTGCATATACATAATATTTAGTAATTTGATTGAAATAAATATTTAAATAAAAAGTAAATGGGAAGTGTTTAGTATTATATTTTTTTCTACACTTTAAAAAAATTAAAAATTAAAAAAATTCTTAGAAGTGTTATGTTTATTTACTTTTTTTTTTACCTCCAAATTATGTTATATATATATATATATATATATATATATATATATATATATTTTTTTTTCTTTTTTTGTGTTCTTGTGAGTAAATTAAAATGAAATGAAAAAGGTATCTAGATATGATCATTTAGTCGAAATTTTGATTAAAAAATTTAGTCATGTGACAACGTCTATGATGATTATAGGAAGTGGGCTTATTTGATGCAATATAAACAAATTTTTTTTATTTAATAAGGCTTTCACTAGAGTTTGAATTTTCTTTTTTTTTTTTTCAAGTAAAAAACACGCATGGATTCATATAAACTATTTAATCCCACTCACATAAAAAGGCTTATATTCCTTTAGCCCCACTAAATTCCAAACAATAAAAGGAAATATATATATGTACCACTTTTAACAGGATTGATAAATATGATGAAAGCTTAATGAAAATAATGAAAATAAATTGACAAACTAATCAAAAACTGATCTAAGTACTTGGCGTTGTTTACACCAAAAGTCGTTCCAAGATTAAATCCTACTGGGAATAGTTATTGGTTTCTAGCCGATATACTATATTAAGACTGAAATCATTTGAAGATAAAATTTTGAAATATAAATTATAAAAGAACTTACAAACTTATAAAGAGAGAGCTTATAATTTTCTTGGGAATGGATATTTACAGGGAATATGAAAATGGTGAAGGAAAATACAAAATGATAAGCTTGTTCGCATATGAAGTTTGGCTTCTCTTTTATATGAGAAAAGAAGTGTACAGGAGTTGGATGAGCTGTATACCTAGACAAGTTATCTTTTGGTGGAGTTGGCAAATAGCTAGGAGTGGAGTGCAGCTTTTGGTGAGGTTGGCTGACAATTTGGTTGTAAAAGTAAAGTTACTACATGTCGATTAATTTTTTATGACTTTACTTTACATCTGTTGTTTGTCTTTTTTTTTTCTCTTTTACTTTTGGCAAAATCTTTGACTAATGTTTGTTGTATTTGTTGAGTTGATGAGTTGGCTTTATCAATGGGTCCATAAATGTAGTTAAATGGATCATGATTAGCCAGTGAGTTATAGGAAGTGGAGGCTGAGCTGTTTCCTAGTTGTCGTTCAGCATTGGCGAGAGTTTGTTCCAAAGAAGAAATATATTCTTCTTGAGATTTGGATCACGTCAGCTGGGCCTGCATTTGGGCTTTATAGGCTAGGAATTGAGAAGTGGAGGCCTCCATTTGATTAGATTTGTTTGGATGCTATTTAAACCAATCCAAAATGCCTCTAGGATGAGCCTTTTGTTAGCAGATTTTAGAGAATTGATGCCAGAACTTAACTTTGTAAGCTCATCCAAGTATTGGTGTGGCTATTAATGGATTAAGATGGTATTGGAAGTCCCACATGCAACACCAAGGCAATATGAAATAATAACAAAATAGGAGAAACATAGGATATGCATTCTCTATTTATGAGAGAGAATATTTACTAGAAAAAATTTGAAATCCTTCTTGGATAGGTTTAGGAAAGATCTAAACAACAAGGTCGATCCATGACCACCATTGCACAAATCAAAGGGGCAATTTGATGATAGTTTAAGTTTCCCAGAAAAATAACTAAGAATGTTTAAATTGTGAATTTTGGAAATAAAAGGAATTAAACCATGCTTGTTTGTAATCCTAATAGTTAAAATATTAGGTAACTTTGGAGTTTTGATAGACTGACGATTTGAATGAAATTTGGGTAAAAACATGATTGCGTCATTTTGAAGGATGAAGGACCTAGATAATTTGCAGGGTTAAGTACCCTATTTCATTATTTTGTGAGTGATGGCGAAATTTAGCAGAGTATGTATCAACAAGGATGGTTTTGTAGAAACTATGGGGTCAACGAGGATCCCGGGGTTTGTAAAATCAATCTTGAAATATATTTTTTGCACACTTACGAGGATCATCATGGTGATATCCTGCTTCAACAAGTTCAATATTTTGGAAAGTGGATTTTTTAAAATAAATAGGTGGGAAAGATTTTTAAAGGGCTTTAGAAATGGCCACCTTTGGTTTTAGAAAATCAATTTGAAGTGGAGGAACCAGTGATACCTCCTTTTGTGACGGTAAAACCATCATTTGTTTGGGAAATGATAATGTTATCACCTGTTTGCCTTTGATAAAGGCCTTTTGATGTTCACGGGCTTCTGGTGAGGAATGCAAAGTTAGTCTTCTTTTGGATTTGTCTTCATTGAGTTTTGTAAGAAAAGCCTTAAGGGTTCTTTTTGCTATTGGACTAGGTTGGTCGAAACTTGGGTCAGAAGAGTAAGATGATTTGGAAGATTCGGTAGAAGCTTGTTTGCATGGTTAGGCCATTAGTTGGGAATCACAGTTAGAGTCTGAGTGACTGTAAACATCAGCCCAAGTTTTATTTTTTGAGGTTTTTTTTTTTTCGAGGCATGGCTTATACCTTGTAAGTATTCCCTTGTAAGAAAATTAAGAAGGCTATTAGAAGAACTTTTGATATATTTGATATCAAAATCGTAAATACTCCAAATAACTTGTCATCTGACAAAAATTTGTTTGGAAGCAAGATTTTGAACATTCTTTTGTAATACAAATTTAGCTACTTGGCAATCAATACGTAAAAAAAACTTTTGATTTAACAAATCATTTTGAAATTTTGAAATGCATAAAACAAAGGCCAAAATTTCCTATTTGATGGTGGAATAATTCTGCTAACACTCATTCTAGTGTTTCGAAGTAAATTTCACTTGCTGCTCCTTTTGATCCTTTACCTGTTTAAGGATCCCTCCGTATCGTAGGTTGGATGCATCAGTTTTTACAATTTTTGGTAATGAAAGGTCAACTAAGTGTAAATAAGGTAAAGTGTTGATCTGGACTTTAATGGTTTAGACAAGGCGTGAGAGATCCTTATTCCAAGGTTTTGAGGAATTTCTTTTAGATAGGTATTCATGGAGTGGTTTAATGATAAGGTGAAGTTTTGGATAAAAGTCAGAAACATAGTTGAGGCTTCCAAGGAATCTTTATGTTAGGTTTTGTCAATGAGTTGGTCTAGAAATTTTTCTGCAAAAACAAGAGATCTTGAAAAAGGGCTGATAATTCCTTAGGAGATGTAGTATCCAAGGAATCGTATTCTAGTTTGGAAGAAATCCATCTTAGATCTAGAAATAACTAAGCCTACTTTCTTAGTTCAATGTATGAAATGATGCAAATGTTTGATGTGTTTTTCAATATTTTTAGAAAAGACAAATACATCATCAATGCATACGATTATGAAATGCATACATGAAATGTAGATGTCATTCATAATGTGTTGAAATTCAGAGGGTGCATTCTTAAGTCCAAAAGGCATGACATTCCATTCAAATTGACCAAATAGGATAGTGAATGCAGTTTTGTAGCGATCATTTTTGTGGATTTGAATTTGCCAAAATCCAGATTTCATGTCAAATTTTGAAAATATGTGAGCATGCACAAGTCATTGAAGTAAATCTTTTTGTTTAGGAATAGGATACCTGATCCATGTCCAAACTCCCTCCGAGTTTGTTGCTTCTCACATTTGATCTGCTTCTATAAATGAAGGTCATTGTAAACCTGTAGTCCTTCCTTTTGGACGAAGCTTGTTAGTTCTCCATAAGATAAAGCATCATAAGGTATTTGCTTATTATATAATTCAGAAAGTTTGTTACGAACACTTTCTCCCAGAAGTTTTGGAAGACCAGCCAAAAATTTTTCTTTCAAAAAGGGTTAATTTGCATCTTTTTATTGCATAACACGGGTTATGAAAGTATCTTTATACCACCAAAAATTATGTAAATATTTACACCTTAAGTTTGAAAGAAGTTCAATACTTTTATCTTTCAAGTGAGAAGGATCACCAATAAAATGTTTAGTAATTGTGAAAATAAGAGTGGTTACCGCACCAGGAATGAGATTTTGATGATCATTAAGGATGGGTTGCCCTTTTTCATTGCATTTAATGCTAGAGAGTATTTCATAGTGGTTTGCTGGGGCAAGGATGTTATCCCACCATCCTTTAAGTTGTCTTGAAAATCTTACAATAAGAATCTTTACAATCGTTGGATCAAAAGTTTGACTATAAGTTCGATAAATGTTTGTAACCATAGTCATCTGTTGGAGAAGATTTAGTATCTAATATTCAGAAAACCCATCGATGTTCCATTCATAAATTGAATTGGATCTATATTTGGTTTGAACAAAAGAGGGTTTTTCTTCAAGAGCAATATCAGGGGTAGTTGGTCTAGGGTAATACATTCGTGTAGGGATCCTAGATGGTTCCAATTTTACCCTTTGAATTTTGAAGGAAGAATCGGAAGAAGAATCAGATGAAGTATCATGATTTTGGAGAATTTGCAAAGTTTTACTAGAGGAGCTCTTGTTCTGTAGAGCCTGGTACCTCTGAATTAATGCTTGTTGAAATTCATTTGAATTATTGTCAGAAATTTGAAAAGGTTTAAACATGGGCACAGATATATGTTTAGAAATAGTCATATCTTCTTCTTTTATCTTTATAAAAGAACTTGTAATAGATTCGATATTGGAAACTTGATTTCCAATGGTTTGTAAAATCTTATTATATAATTGTTTTGTTCAATAATTTTTTGAAAATCTTTTGAAGAAGGGTCTTCATGTTCTCTTCTGATTTTAAAAGGAGAAGTAGGAACAATAGATCCTTTATGTTTAAATTGGATTTTGTAGGATGGGGGATGTACTGATTCTATTTTAGAACCATTTATCAGTTCCCATTATTGCATTGCAGTATGCATCTGCAATCTTTGTTCTTCCGTAAAAGAAGTTTAAGGATAATTAAATCCCATTTGAAAACTATATTCATCGAACTAGTCAAAAAATAAAACTATTTTTTCTTCTTTGGTCATCCAATCATAATAATTCCTCTGGATGACCATTCATGTGTCATTTTGAAATGTTTCAAGAAACCATTTTCTTTTCTTTTTGTTCCATTTAGAATAAAATTTTTTTCTCAAAATATCTTTGTTGATCTCAAAACCATTTGAAGAATCTTTTTTCTAAAACATTAAGTTCAGGGTTTACCTCAAGCTTATCAGGGAACTGGACTTGGGAGGCTGAAGTTTCAAGATAATCTAGTGATCTTAGCAAAGTTTCATTATATGTTGGCCTAGGTATTTATTTATGTAGATCAATACCAGAAAGGTTAGAAGCATAACTATTTGTCCTAGTATGACTAGAAAGGGTTCTTGCTGAATTACTCCTTTGCAGGTAATTAGCAACACGGGATTAGAGATCATCATTTTTAAAAGATGTAGATCTGTAGCTAGTGGAATGTTGTGTAAAAGAAACACTAACACTTCCATCATTATGTTGGGTAATCCTATTGAGATTGGGATTAACAAGAGGTTGAGAAATGGTAGCATTGTCGATTTTCCATGTATCTAGGAGCTCAACATCGTGCCATTTGATGTATTTTGGAGTTTGGAAGTTGGATCTTCTCATATCCATTGGCCATAAAATTAATTCACCTTTGTCATTAAGACCACATAAAGTCTTCATGTGGAAGGAAGATTTCATAGCCTTGTACTGTATTTTATACATCAAACTTAGAGATATAGAACATTCAGTAAAATAATTATTATGGATTTCAATTTGTATAGTTAAAATATCTAAAATGTTTCTATCATGCAAAGAGACAATAAAATCAGGATAACAATTGAAATAAACAGGCCTAGAGAAAAGATTAGATTCAATAATACCAATAAGAGAATCATTAAAGTTTAATAAACGACAATCTCTTAATGTAGCAAGTATCAATGTATCAAGTCTTTCTCTAAAAAGTGGTTTGATGCCTATTTGAACCATGCCTAAATGCAAATAATTGTAATGCTTTTGATGATATTTTATGGAATCATAAGAAAGCAGTTTAACAGTTTCAATAAATCTAGAAAATTGATAATCTCTTTCAATAATTTTGATGGTATAGTCAGTTTTCCTGAAGATATTGAATTTAAAAGTTTTGTAAATTTGTTTTTTTAACAAGTTTGGGAATTTGCCAATTGTCAATAGATTTGTCAAAGTTTTTAATAAGGATCTCATCATGATTTAAGGTTCCAAAAGAAAAAGCTTCAGAATCATGGCCAAGTGTTTGAGGTAGTAAAGTAAAAGTAAACATGCTTACCACCAATCAAAATATACCTATAGATGAAACTAATTGTGTGATTCGTAGATACTAGCTTAAAGTACTCCAACGGTCTTGCAGCCTAGTACGCCCTAAGTGGATGATCTACTCACATTTATCTCATACGTATTTTGCTCAATATACTAAGGTTGAAGATAAATAGTGTTTCCCTCTCCTTGTCTCCCCCTTACAATAAACTGGTTGGCCTAAACCCTAACCTGGCTCTGATACCATTTCATCTTAAAGGATATCCCGTTAGATTTGGCCCAGTTTACCATATATCCCACCACGCTCCTATAGCGCAAGTCTTACCTTACATTTCAGCCTGCGGGGCATTCGTCCACGTACAGGACACTCCGGTAGTGTAAGTCTTACCTTACATACGCTCCGATAGTGCAAGTTTTACCTTACATTTCAGCCTGTAGGGCATTCATCCATGTACAGGGCATTTATCCACATGGATATGGAGCTGACCAATGGTCACACGGCTGACCTCAAGGACTTACTGCCAGGACCACTTCGGCATTCATCCACGTATGGGCCTGGAGCATTCATCCAACGGTCTCACTGCTGACCTCAGGGACTTACTGCCGGGACCATTCCAACCACCGTTTACCATATATCCCACCACGCTTCTGTAACGCAAGTCTTACCTCACATTTCAACTTGTGGGGCATTCGTCCACGTACGGGACACTCTGGTAACACGAGTCTTACCTTACATTTCAGCACTACAGGGCATTCGTCCACGTATTATGCTCCAGTAGCACGACTCTTACCTTACATTTTAGTCTACGAGGCATTCATCCACGTACGGGGCGTTTATCCGCATGGATATGGAGCTGACCAACGGTCTCACTACCAACGTCAGGGACTTACTACTGGGACCACTTCAGCATTCATACATGTATGGGCCTAAAGCATTTGTCCAACGGTCTCACTGCCAACCTCAGGGACTTACTGCCAAGACCACTCTGGCTGCCGTTTACCATATATCTCACCACACTCTTGTAACGCAAGTCTTACCTTACATTTCAGCCTGCAAGGTGTTCGTCCACATATGGGACACTCCGGTAGCATGAGTCTTACCTTACATACACTCGTGTAGCACGAGTCTTACCTTATATTTTAGCCTGCAAGGCATTCATCCACGTATTGGGCGTTTAGCCACATGGATATAGAGCTGACCAACAGTCTCACTGTCGACCTCAAGAACTTACTACCAGGACCACTTCGGCATTCGTCCATGTATGGGCCCGGAGCATTCATTCAACGGTCTTACTACCGAGACCACTCCAGCATTCGTCCACGTATGGGCCTGGAGCATTCATCCAACAGTCTCACTGCCAACCTCAAGGACTTACTGCCGAGACCACTCCGGCTGCCGACCTTAGAGACTTATTGTCGGGACCACTCCAGCATTTGTCCACGTATGGGGCGTTTATCTACATGGCCTGAAGCTAACCAACAATCTCACTGTCAACCTCAAGGACTTATTGTCGGGAGGCTACCAACCTCAGGGACTTACTGCTGTCATTTACCATATATCCCACCATGCTCCTGTAGCGCAAGTCTTACCTTATATTTCAACTTGCGAGAAATTCGTCCACATACGGGACACTCCGATAGCGCAAGTCTTACCTTACATTTCAGCCTACGAAACATTCATCCACGTACGAGACACTCTAGTAGCGCGAGTCTTACCTTACATTTCAGCCTGAAGGGCATTCATCCACATATGGGGCATTTATCCACATGGATATGGAGTTAACCAATGGTCTCACTGCTGACCTCAGGGACTTACTGTCGGGACCACTCCGGCATTCGTCTACGTATAGGCCTAGAGCATTCGTCCAACGGTCTCACTGCCGACCTCAGGGACTTACTGTCAAGACCACTCCGGCATTCATCCATGTATTGGCCTGGAGCATTCGTCTAATAGTCTCACTGCCGACCTCAGGGACTTACTGTCGGGACCACTCCAGCTGTTGACATCAGGGACTTACTGCCAGGACCACTCCGGCATTTGTCCATGTATGGGCTCATCCATGTACGGGGCGTTTATCCGCATGGCCTGAAGCTGACCAATGGTCTCACTGCCGACCTCAGGGACTTACTGCCGGAACCACTTCGGCATTCGTTCACATATGGGCTCGTCTACGTACAGGGCGTTTATCCACATGGCCTGGAGCTAACTAACAATCTCACTGCTGACCTCAAGGACTTATTGTTGGGACCACTCCAAGTTACACTTGACATACATATTTAACTCTCAACACGTGACAATTTATAATTAAACTCTAAATTTACCAACTTAAGTTTAATTGAGACTCGAACTCCAGTAACATGTATTATAATATAACTTTATTGCTATTTTATTTAAAAAAGATATTTCATTAGATTTTACCTAATTTATTTTATATATATATATATATATATATATATAAAAGATTAATTAGCTTCAAGGTATTTGAATTTAATCGGG
This sequence comes from Rhizophora mangle, assembly GCA_037832345.1. NCBI lineage: Eukaryota > Viridiplantae > Streptophyta > Magnoliopsida > Malpighiales > Rhizophoraceae > Rhizophora > Rhizophora mangle. Next base: position 774,883 of record JBAPLJ010001169.1, on the reverse strand, counting down.
ATTATCAACCTTTCAATTGGTAATTTTTACATTGTACCATTCTATCTTACATACGCTTCAGACAAACTTGTGCGTTATGTCAATTAATGTGTTTTTTAATTGATTTTCATTTTAATCGTACCAAGCTGTTATAGAATCATTGTCTTGGTATACGCTCTAACATTATTTGATTCCTCTGCTTTGCTTAGTCTCTTGTTAGTCTCTATATCAAAAAGTGTAATAACGGTCTTGGTGGGCTGGTGGGGCTGGTGGTGATTTTGTCTTAGTTCCTCTCTTTAATTTTAACATTTTTACTTTCGTATATATAATTATGTGTGTTTATATTAATTTAATAGAATCGGATTTCAAGTATCTATAACTGAAGGCTAACACATGGATATTAATATGTACATCCAAGTAGTGTAAACGAGTGTGGCACGTCCAACATGTACAAAATAATAATAATAATAATAATAACAAAAATAAAAATATTTAAATAAATATGTAATCACACTAAAATTTATTGAATTAAAAATAAAAATATTTACAATAAAATAAGTGTAATATTTATTAGAAATAAATCGTGAAAATAAGATTTGTATTGGTAAAGATTTATTTAATATAAATCAATAGATAATTATATTAAAAAAGAAAACTAAATTTAAATAAATTATATAAAAAATATAAATTTAAATTAACTGAAAAATTATTAAAAATAATTTAAAATAATTAAATTTTATAGTTAATTTTATACACTATCAAGCAGAATAATGAAAAAAAATATAATTAATTTTAATTAAATTTGAAATTGAGACTTCATGGTTGTTTTATCAAGTAGTGTAAGTATATTCAACAATATATTTAAGAAGCTCTACCATTTGGACTCATTAGACGTATGGCCTACATGTAGTTATGGTCCTCTGACAGAGTATACCGAAGGAAAGTGGGAAGAGGGCTGGAATCAGTGGAGACACTTGGCGTACGCGTGTAGGAAAGATGCTCTCCATGTCTGCATGTTCTTGGGGAGATTCTTCGTGCCACCTGATGCCAAATACTCCCAAAGAATCCAACAATTTTCCCTCTCTATCGTAACAATGAATACATCTGAGAGAACTCTCAACTGCCGGTGCTTTTGTATTAGTGGACTTCTATCTTCACTCTCTTTTCATCTTTTTTTCTCCTTGCGTCGTGTGTACGTATTCACATGTTTTTATTCCATCAAGTTTAATATTTTAAAACTATAAATGTAGTATGAATGAAGTTCTTTTCTTCAAATATGTTGCCACTTTGCTTTCTAATTACAATTGGTTTCAATATATAATACAAACGGAAAGAGAATTAATAAAATATTAATATACAAATAAATTATAAATTTTTTATATTTTAACAAATGATAGAATGAAAGGAGAGAGAATTTTTCCATTTTTAGTTATTTTTTATTTGCTTATATTTTTGTTTTTGAATTTAAAATTAAATGTCACATGTGTTATATAACTTTATTAAGATTTGATATCGACATATTATGTTAAAGAATTTAACAGTTTTTTATTTGACTAAGTTAACAATAAATACATTACTAAATTATTATTTTAAAAAAATTTAGATTTATTTATTAAAATATTTTATAATTGAAAATTTATTTATATATTAATCTTTAAAAATTTTATAGTCATGAATAATAATTAAGAAAACATTTTGTATACTAATAATTACTTATAAAATCCTTCTAAGTATATGTGGCAGCTGCATTGAGTTAATATTTCTATTTTCAAGTTAAAATCAAGTGTCGGAATATATATATATATATAGTTTTTTTGGTTTTTTCGATGGACTAGCAGCTTGAGGGTTTAAGCGACGTGGGAAGAGTGGGCTCACTGCTCAAACCGGGCTGATTATTCCTACGAGCCCAAATGAAGGTATTGACGGCTTGGCGCTATTGAGACATTTATTGTACAAAAGTCTTATAATTAATAAGTAGGCCTCTCAGATTTATCAACCAAAAATCAGAAAAAAGCAAAAAAAAAAAAAAAAACGGCGGTTATTGATCAGATGCTTTGATTTCCGGGTGGATACCATTTTCTTCGTCTTTTTATTGATAGACTGCGTTTACTCACGCGGTTAGTCAATTTTTATTTAGATAACTTGATTTTAATTATACTCTAATTTAATTATTTTATTATATTTTTATATTAAAAAAATTATTAAATTATAAATTATATAATAAAAAATATATTTTTTAATTTTTATAAATTTTATATCTATTTTTAAAATTAAGATACAAAATGTAAATTCACAACCTGTTGACTGTTTACAAGTGACTCATCACACTTTGTTAAGCAAAAATTCAACAACCAAATTAAGTCACAATCAAGTTAGGCTAGTGGTTACAGTGAATCTGGACCTACTTGGCTTACACCTACCGTCCATGTATTTCAATATTTATATAAATATTAAAATACTATTATAAATATATATATATATATATATATATATATTTTTTTTTTTTTTTTCCTCCCTACTTTCTTTTCAATTTTTCAATATTTATTGAGACGGTCCCACGCAACCACTTGTCTCTTTCTATGCTGACTCATGATTTTTGAATTTTAAGTTGTAGTAAAGAGAGCACGACATTGAGTCTGACTTGGGTTAACCCTCCAGTAAAGATTCACTGGATCTTAACTATAGCAAAAAATAAAGTAAATTCATCGTTTATGTCCTCATTCCCTCGTTCATTGATTCAAAATTAACATCCTTAAACTGGAAACTTTAACTAACGGGGTGTTCCCCTCGAAGGCATAAACTAGTGAAATATTTTAAATAAAATTAAAGTTTATAAAATGATGGGTATTTAAAAATTTTTACAGTGTAACATTATATTTGGTGAATGTATCTAATTATTATTTGATTAGATATAAAATATCATTTATACATCTTAATTCTATGTAACAAAGGCACCACCTTAACTGGGGTGCAATGTCCTATTTTACACCTTTTTTTTTTTGTCGCTGAGGGGTCTTTCTCACGCTTTCCGCCTTTGAATAAGACTCCCTACTGCAAGCTTTGGACAGCGCAGGTGTGGGGCCTTGAAAAATTAGAGCAGTTCCAAAACTTCCGATCAAATCAGAGGAAACCAACAAGCAAGTCAGGTCGACCAACAAGCAATTAAGATAAATATGAATGCATGAAATTAAGAAATTTAATTTCTTTGCCAATTTATTTGCAACTTTTCTTAACTTATGTCATCTCAACACATATCTTATATTTATTCAAACTAAGAAATTTTTGATTGAATTAAGTTATTTTATCTTCTTTAATATAATAATTATTGACACATCTTAATATAATATGTTACAAATTATAAAAATTAATAATATTAATAATGGAAGTTAATGCATTTTCATTATTGATAATATAAAGTATATTAAAAATAAAAAGTTTTTAGTTATAATAATTCTTTCTCACAAATATATTATTTTTAATTATAATAATTTTGTTAGATTTAAAAGAAATATTTATTCTAATCTTTCCTAATAGAAATATAGAAATTATATTAATACAATGTATGAAATATAAAATATATTATTTAAGGACAATATCTTTTTATATTTGAGTTTGATAAGGATTTTGTCCTTAGTTAGAACAAATGTTAAAATTTTCTTCTTCATCTCTTACTAATGTGTAGGAGATAAATATATTTCTATCCTTATAAATATGCATTATGACACCATAATTTATTGTCCACTTAAGTCAATAGCAACATTAACTTGAAAATGATTGTAGTGATAACATCCACTTCCATCAACTTTCAATTTGATTTGATAAGTATGTCACTCCATCTTTTATGTTTACATTAAGGGGTATTATGCCTAATTTCCTGCACATATGGCAATATCTCTTTTGTTGAAGGTTAGATTACTAGTCTTAGACTATCATACAATTGGAACTTGTTCTAAATTTTTTTTTTTTTCGGTGATGGTGATGATGCTTGTGATGGCTTTCGTCTCCTTTTTCTTATTCCATTACATTTTCCTTTGATGCTATCTCTTTCACCTTTGCTCTCCTCATTCATATTTCATTCTTGTCCTTAATTAAGATATACATAATTGCATCCTTTAGAGACATATGCTTCCATTTGTGTTTAAGTTGCTACTTATAATCATTCCAAAATTGTATAAGCTTTTTAATGAGCTAACTTGCTATATACTCTTTTAGTAGCTTGATGTTTTCATTCTTCAAGTTATCTAATAACTCATGATATTCATTGATTTGGTCTTAAACTCTCCTTTCATCAAACATCTGAAAATGTAAATGACTAGCAACAATAAATTTTGTATACCATCATCCTTCATTATATATTTTTGTATTCATTTTCTTTTATATTTTTTTTCTTTTTTTAAAGAACAATGTGCATCACAAAGATCATTAGATAATGTGTTTGTGACAATGAACTTTATTGGCTTATTCCCAAATAGGAAATATTTTATCATAATTATCAGAATCAAACTTTCGTTAGGGTTTAAAAAGTGCAAAAACAAATTGTAGAATATCTAAAATTGAAAAAACATGTTCTTACTATTATTTAAAGTAAGAACCAATAAAAATGTAAATATTGGAGGTGTTAGGCAAGAACTTGGGAGTAAGCAAAATTGATTAAGTTTAAGAAGGAATAAAAATAGATTGATTAGTAGAATAAGTAGATTGACTTGCATTTACATCAACGATAACAAAAGCAGAAAATTAACATTAAAATTGTTATAAAAAATAAATTCAAATGAGTACAAAAGAAATAAGTATGCAAACAAAATGAATTAATTTGAAGCATCAAATGCACTACTTTTAAGGATAACTTTGTCCTCATTGATGAGTTTTCATAGAGCAGTAAGTTACAAAGACTATTCTCTAAATATACAACAAATCTTATTACTAGTATAAACTCTATAAGTAAGGTAACATAAACAACTCTAGCTTGTTAAACCCTACAATTTCTATTAATTAAGGTACAAAGTAAATAAGAAAATACTTATATTCTTTTAAAAAGAAAAAAAGATATACTTTTTATATTATTTCTGATTTAATGTCTCATAAAGATAAATATTAAGGATAAAGATGATAACTGATGGTTATGGTTGGTAGTTTTATTAAGGCCTTAAAATGTTTTGGCCTAAGGGTGAACTATTCAAGGCTAATCCACTTTGTGGGTTTGCATTGGGATTTTTATATTAGACTTGGATTTAGGCCATTCATATTTGCACAAGACTTTCCTTAGGTCTTTCCTTTTAACATTCCCTCATATATTTTAAAAGGTTAAATTTTCTTAGGTTTTATTAAGAATATAATACACCATCATTGGTGTCTTTTGGGTCATAAACCAAAGATAAGGATGTATAAGTTTTGATATTTAGAAGTATACTGAAATAAGAATTTCTATAAATCATAACTTCTTAATGAATATCAATGAACTTAGCTTTATATTATATTCTTTGAAACAATATTGTTTGATGTGATTGGGCACTATAAGGCCATGGACATGCTTGGTTTATTTTTATGAGAGCTTTAGAAATCTTGCTTAGGATCTTATAAGAGTAGCCCCACTCTCCTCTCATATAGTTGTATCTATAAAGTGTACATTTTAGTAATACACCACTTATAAAGGTTATAAAATTCATTAAGAGTATAACTTTACTTTAAACATTGGAATTTTTACACTATCAACACTATAAGAAGAGACTTATAATTTTGATAGTTCATATAAGGTTAATTAATGACTTATTATTACATATATAAATCTATTTCAAAAAATTTCCTATTATATAAGTTGGGTTCCCATCACTCATGGCTATTCTTTATAAGCATTAGTTTCATTCCCTTGTTGTATCATTCATCATCTTTTTTCCTAGTGGTTTAGTTAAAAGATCAACAAAATTCTTTTCTAACCTTATAAGGTTAAGTTATATTATTCTGTTAATTAGCAACAACTTTACTAATTTATGTCTCAAACTAATATGTATGATTTTGCTATTATGTGACTTGCTTTTTGCATGAGTATAATGGCTTAGCTATCACAACATATTGATATTAATGATGTCGATTGTATCTACAATGGAATATCTAACAAAAGAAATTCCTAAGTCAATTTGCCTCTACATTAGCTATCTTTAAGCATATAAACTTGGATTTTATGGTAAACTGGGTAATAATTATTTATTTAGCAGAATTTCAAGTAATTATTTCACCTTTAAGGATGAGTACGTAGCCATTTGTAAATTTTATTTCATCTAAATTAAAGATTTAGTTAGCATCATTACATCTTGATAATATAGTAAAAAATTCATTATATAACATACTTCAGTTCATGGTACCTCTTAAAATTTTCATAATTCTTGTCAAGTCATTCCAATGATCATAATTTCAATTATATGTATATTTATTTAGTTTACATAAAGCATAAGCAATAGCTTGACATGTGTAATTTATTAAATATATCAAATTACCAATAATTTATGCGTATTTGAACAAAGATATATATTTATCAATATTTTTCAACAAGTTTATAGATACATTATAAGGAGTAGAGACAAATTTGATATCAAAATATCTAAATTTTTTAATAATTCTCTCTATGTAATTCTCTTGTGATAGAAAAATACCAACATGAGTGATAGTTGTCGTTAAAGTTACAAAAATTACAAACCTTACTCTCAATCATGTAACGGTAAATAGTATGAAAAAGGGTTAATCCCATAAAAAATACTATCAATTTTATTCCAGATAATTAATCCAAAATATACTAATATAAATTGAAGAAGTGATGTTGAATTTTGACTTTATAATAATTAAAGTAAACTATTTGATTAAATATAATAAATTTTAAAAATATCAATAAACAAAATTATAACTCTAAGTTCATTTGCAATTATGATATTTGATATTTTTGATTATCTATAATACATTGTCTTAATTTTATTGAAACTATTAACTTTAGATAACAATAAGTTCTATTATTTAAATTCTCCCTTATGTAGTCATTAAGCAAAACACCCTCTCCACTTAGACTTTACTCATTATACATGTAAAACAAGCTTTTTATAATGATATACTGGTAGCCTTAGGAATTAAGAAAATAGGTTAATACAAATAATAATCATATAAATTTAGATTATTTAACCTCTACTAAATTATTTATAACAATAAGATGAAAATTTATTTGTAATCCTTTACTATTAATTGCTACTTAGTGGTTAAGAATATGATAAATATATGTCATAATTCTTAATTCTAGTAATTAATATTTGTTTATTCAATTTAGTAGACCTAACCACATCAATTGATCAAATTATCATTCAATAGTATAACTAAAAGAACTCAAATAATTCTAATAAAAAAGAAAATAACATGGTAAAATAATTTATTTCTTCAATATACCAAATATTTTAAAATTCCTTAAAACTACTAAAAACCCTTAATTACATATACTTAAATAAAACCAAATTTTTACTAAACCTTTGTTTACCGCCCTCATTGCATATATGTCTCCTCTCTCTCTCTCTCTCTCTCTCTCTCTCTCTCTCTCTCTCTCTTTTTCCTTTCCTGTAACTAAAAAAAAGTACTTATTTATATCTTAAAGAATGTACATAATTACCATCAATAAATCCTAAAGAATGAAAGTTTCTTTAATCTTTCATAATTTTTGTATTAGCTTTCAAGTGATTTCCAAATAGATATAGCTTGAATTCATCAAAGTTATGTCCTTTTCATTAACTTTTCAATGCATCTAATCATATCATAAAAAAGAAAAAGAAAAAAAGGTACAGAGATGAAGTTATGAATCAAAAATTAAGACTAAGTTTATCCAACTTATAATAGATTCTACTACAACTTCTTAACTATTTTTAGACTATTAAACAACGTATCTGCACTTAGGTGTTTTCTAACAATTGTAAGCTTGAATGTGAACTTCTATCTAGGCTTTTAAATCACCCAATTTGGTTGTCTAAAACTCCAATTATATCCATTTAAATACTTAATGTTTGTGTACTTGAATTGAGATTTAGACTTCAATTTTCTGTCTTGTCTTTGAAGTAACATCTCAAGCCCCAAATAAATTCAAATTTGGGCACATAACTCCAATTTGGAAAACTTGAAATATCTAATACAATTTCATTAAAAATTGTTTTTCTAATATAAACCTTTTGAGTTCATAAAAAACTTTAAAAAAAACGACAAAAATCAAAATAGTAAAATGTTAAAATTTTGTTTATTAAAAATACAAATTCTCAGAATTTTTCCAAAATATAACTAAATTACAAAATATAATATAATAAGTTTAAATAAATATAAAATTTATTAAAAATTACTAAATATAAAAAAAAATAAATAAATAGTTTCTCCCTTGTCATGAGCTTTAGTAATCTTCACTTTTAAATTGATATTAACTTTTTTTTTTAAAATCAATTATGCCAAAATATAATGTAGGTAATGATTTTAATTGATTATTAGTTTCATATTAGTGCTAAATAGGAACATATTATTAATATATACATACATAATAATATAAGTATTATTTTAAATTTTTGTATAAATTTTTTTATCAATACTAATAATTAAAATATTATTAGATATCAAAATATTATCAAATTTTTCATATTATTATTTATATGTTTGTTTAAACCAACGTGGAGATTTAACAAAATTACCAATCTTTTTTGTCTTGAATAAGAACTACACAATTGGTAAGTTATAATATTTAAATCTTCCCATTAAAATTATGATATAAAAATACAATTTTAACTTTTATTGAATAAAAAAAATTATAAATAAATAACAATATAATTAATATTCTAATAGTCTTGTTTTTAATATGAAATAATTTTTTTTTAAAATTCTTTATTTTCAATTAAAAAAAATTCTCAGCATACATTACATATCACAGCGCCCTAGTCTCTGAGACCGCCTACTATTTTCACTTTAAACACAACTAAGGTTCCTTGCTTTTCAACTTGCACCCGAGACATGGCAGAAGGATTACTTTTCAGCGTTGCAGACGGAATTCTTGGAAAATTGGGCTCCTTGGTTCTTCGAGAGATTGGCCTATGGCGGGGTGTCAAAGATGAGATTGAATTACTGCACACAACTGTTCTCGGTGTCAAGGTCGTACTTTTTGATGCAGAAGATCGGCAAGCACAAGGTGATGACCGAGTGAAAGATTGGTTAGACAAGCTGAAAGAAGTCTTGTACGACGCAGATGACTTGCTGGATGATTTTACCGCAGAAGTTTTGAGGCGAAATGTCATAGCGGGGAACAAAGTGACAAAGGAGGTACGCCTTTTCTTTTCTAGTTCAAATCAGCTTGCATATGGCCTAAAGATGGGTCATAAAATCAAGGAAATTCGGAAAAGACTAGATGCTGTTATGGGGGTCGGAATGCAGTTTAACTTTCAGCAACGTCCTGTTGACATGTCATCGTTTGTGATGGCTCAGAAAAGAGAGCAAACACACTCCTCCGTCCCTGAAGTAGTGGTTGGCAGAGAAGTTGATAAGAACGCAATTAAAAAACTTCTTTTGTCAGAGAGCTATGAGACTAAGGTGACCGTGATTTCGATGGTTGGGATTGGAGGATTGGGAAAAACGACCTTGGCTCAGCTTATATATAACGATGAAGAAGTGAAGTTACAGTTTGATTTAAGAATGTGGGTTTGTGTTTCTAATAATTTTGATGTACAATTGATAATTGAGAAAGTTTTAGAATCTATTATTGGAGAAAAACATAATCAAAGTGAGATGAATACATTAAAAGATTTTCTCCAAAAAAAGTTTAACGGAAAAAAATATTTATTAGTACTGGATGATATTTGGAACGATGATTCTGAAAGATGGTATTCGTTAAGGAATGCTACTTGGTGGTTTAAGAGGGAGTCGAATACTAATAACCACACGTTCTAAAATGGTTGCAGAGATTACAAGCCCTATGCCACAATCACAATATGAATTAAAGGGTTTATCTGACGAGGAATCTTAGTCTTTGTTTGCCCAGATGGCCTTTAAATAAGTGTACGCGCCACCAACACCAAGCCTTGAAGCAATTGGAAAAGAAATTGTGGCAAGGTGTAAAGGAGTTCCCTTAGCAATAAGAGCAATTGCTCGTCTCATGTACTTCAAAGAAAGTATACATGAATGGGAATCGTTTAGAAGTAAGGAATTGGCGACGATAGATCAAAGAGATAATAGTATCGTGACAACTCTTAAGTTGAGTTATATTCTTCTTCCTTCACATTTAAAACAATGTTTTGCTTATTGTAGATTGTTTCCAAAAGACCATGTAATCGACGTGGACAGTAGCTCTTTGGATGGCGCAAGGGTATATTGAGTTATCGGACCCAAGTCAGTGTCTTGAAGATATTGGTCGAGAGTATTTCATGGACCTCCTATGGAGGTTCTTCTTCCAAGATGTGGAAAAAGATCGGTTGGGAAACATAGTAAGTTGTAAAATGCATGACTTAATGCACGATCTTGCTTCCTTGGTAGCTGGAGTTGAAAGTGCCTTTGTGTGATTTCAAATCCGAGAGGAGTTGGTAAGAAAACTCGGCATATTTCATTTGACCGTCTCATAAACAAAAACAGCGAGACTCAGCAAGTTCCAGTATCCGTGCTGGAAGCAAAAAGTCTGCGGACATTTTTGGCACCAAAGCCAAGATTTGTTGATCTACATCGCAAAACATGGGAAGGGCAATGCCATGCAATATTTTGTAATTTGAAGCGTTTACGGCAGTTGGATCTACAAGAATCGGGTACTAAGACAGTGCCCAATTCCATCAGTAAATTAAAGCAGTTGAGGTATCTCGATTTGTCTTGGAATAGAGAGATGAAGAAGCTGCCCCGCTCAACTACCAGATTACAGAACTTGCAGGTGCTCAAACTAGAAGGATGTGAAAAGTTTAGGCAATTACCCAAGGATATCAAAAAGCTGATCAGTCTCAAGCACCTGGACATCCGGGAATGCTATCATTTGACTCATATGCCAAGTGGGATTGGACAGTTGACTTCGCTGGAGAGATTAACAAGATTCGTGCTGCCTAAGAGTGAAAACGAGAAGAGTGAGAGTGGAGAACTGGGTGAATTACATGACTTGAACAAGTTGGGAGGAGAGCTATGGATTGAGAATTTGCGGCATCATGGGAATGGAAAAGGTAATCAGAAGGGTAGCGTAGCTGAAACTTGTGCAGCCGCCAATGCCAATTTGAGTGAGAAGCAACGTCTCCAAGCGTTGGTATTGCTATGGGTAGATTTGGATAGTGACGATGATATTGACCTGAATGAAGATGAAATGTCATTGGAAGCTCTGCGGCCACACCCAAATTTGAAAGGATTATGGGTAATAAACTACGGAGGAATGAAGTTTGCGAGCTGGCTTTCTTCCCTGACAAATCTAGTGCGCCTTGCGTTTCACGATTGTAAAAAATGCCAGAGTCTTCCAGCCTTGGATCAACTCCCTTCCCTAAAACAAATAATAATCCATGGATTAACTGATTTGGAATACATAGACATAGACATGCGGAGGAGTTGTGCGGGAGTGGGAGGAGGAGGAGGATCAGCTTTCTTCCCTTCCCTCGAGGTACTGCACCTTTTCTACTGTCCCAGTCTGAAGGGATGGCGGCCATCATCGTCGTCGTCGTCGTCTTTGCTTCCCCAATTTCAGTGTCTTTCTCAGCTGTTGATTTTCTCATGTCCAAACCTGACCTCAATGCCACCATTCTCCCTATCCTTGGAACGTCTGGATATAGAATCAGTCAGCTTCAAGGCATTGGAGCAAATGCTCAGGGGGACGATGTCTCCAACACATGAACCGTCGTCTTCTTCTCTTCCATCTAATCTCTCGTCGTCTTTGAAACATCTAAAGATTATTAGAATTGAGCATCTGCCAGAAGATTTTCTGCCGGTGGAGTTGCTGCAGACCCTCACTTGTCTGGAGGATTTAAAGATTGGGAGTTGCCCGACACTAACCTGTCTGCCTCATGCAAAAATGCTACTTCTCACTTCCCTCCAATTTCTCTCGATTTTTCTTTGCCAAAATCTAGATCTGTCCAATTATGATGATGACAGCAACAGCAACAACAAGGATGCCATTCTATGCCGAGTGCAAGGCCTTAGAAGCCTCACCTCTCTGGAAATTTCTGGTATTCCAAAGTTGGTGCATCTCCCAAGGAGGCTTCTTCTCCATTCAATTGTCCTCCGGAGGCTCAAAATCTCGAGTTGCCCTAATTTGGCGTCGTTGCCGGAGTGGATGCCCAACCTCACCTCATTACAATATTTAGTCATTGTCGGTTGTTCCCAATTGTCAGATAGATGCAAAAACAACATGGGGGTGGATTGGCCCAAGATTGCCCACATCCCTAACATTGTAGTCAATAGGAGAGAGATCCAGCTAGATGGCTGCTATCAACTTTGATTTGAGTAGAAGAATCCGTCCCCCTTTCCTCTCCAGTTTTGGTAGGTTACTCCTCCTACTATTCTCTTCTTTTTTATCTCCATCTCTTCTTTTCCTATCATCAAAGCTAGCTAGCCTAGCATCATCATCTTGCAAAACATTATATTTCATTCTCTGGAGTTTCTCGTATATCTGAGTGTGTTGGGTTTGTGAGATTCACAGCTTGGGATGTTTCGATTTTTCATTTCCTTAATATCCCACAAATCATTTTATGTGCAAATCAATGCTGAGATATTTATGATCTTTCTTGTAGTGAAAAGAAATTGCTTGCTTCTGAAATGTTGAGTCCTCTGATTTCCAACACAAGCCAGAAGAGGGTAACTGATGTCTGAGGACCAGCCCAAGATTGCTTACATCCCTAACTTCCAAATCGGAGAGCCATTATTTTCGTGGGATTTACCATATTTACAGCAATCCTTTGCACTTTGCATAGGTTTGTAGTTGTCTCTTTCAATCTACAATATTTTTCAGTTGAGAAGCCTATGCTCTCTTTTTGGTGAATATTGATGAACCTTCAATTTCAGTTTTCATGAATATTTTGCAGGGCTTTTGGCAAATTTGGCTGTCAAATTACTGCATACTGGATTTGTTGCAGGCACAGGGGTTAAAGGCTTGAATGTTGTTTCTGTCTTATTGTGAAAAGTAGTGAAAGTGGAATAATAACTGTAGCCACGATGGGCTGGGGGCTTTCTGGGCAAGGGTGGAGGTAGGGGATAAGTTGCTTAGTGAATATGTGAAGTTGTGTGGAGAAGGAAGCTGGAGTTCTGTGGACAGGTGTGCAGGTAAAGGCATTTATTATCAGAATATACCACCTAACAAGAATGATTTTGCCATTTTCATTTTTTCTCTGATTTTGATTTATGAACTTGTGTTACTGTGTTGCTGTCAGGTTTAAAGAGAAGTGGCAAGAGCTGCAGGCTAAGCTGAGCTTGTGTCGCCTGGCCTTAGAAGAGGTCTAATCACACCTCTGGAGAAGTGAAGTATTATTGAGCTGCATGCTTTTTGCGGTTGAAAAGAGATCTTATGTTCTAGTTGTTGGTAGTTAGTGTATTGATACCATTCCCATTCATAACACCCCTGAAGTGCCAGTTAAGAGACATTTTTTTGGTTAGAGAGAATAGTTGCAGTGGCAAAACTACAGTGCTTTTCTATGATTTTTGTGCACATTGACAACTATTGCCAGATACTTGCCTGGCAGGACAGACAATGAGATAAAGAACTACACGTTGTGCAGCACGGATTGCTTGTGTCCACTAAGCCTATTGAAGTTCATCAAAAATCTAGAAACTTAAGCAAAACAAAACAATTCAACAGATCTTGAACATAAAAAGGTGAAATGTGGTAAGGATAATTAATGAAGTACCATATTTAGAAGGATTCATAATTGTGCTATAGGCTAGCAAATTAGCAAGACCATGAACAAAAACAGAACCATGGAGAGCAGAAGTATTGGAGCGTATCAAGAAGTTTGTCATTGAAGTATTATGTGAACTGTGACTCCCTACCATTGGTGAATCTTCCCGGGACTCCCTCGACAAAATTCACACCACAAGGCAGGAATTTTGCCGTGGCAAAGGTTGGCAAGTTAACTGTTGTTGCCGTTGTAAAGCAAACCATCGCCGATCCTTAATTCAGCACCTCTTACCATCCATGTTGCTTTTCACTTTTGTTGTGTAAAGAGAAAAGGGTATCAAGTTTGTGAGTGTGGGAATTAATATAAGGAGACAATGTGAGTTCTTCGATCTTGCAGGAAAGGGAAAGCCTGTCACACGAAAGATCGATCCTACTTTTGGAAAGAAGAGAGATGATGGTGCAAGCAATTAGTAATGCAAACACATATGCAAGTGATAAAATAGTAAGGTTTTGTTGACCTCTTTGACCCAAAAAGCAGCATTGAAAAGAGAGCATTTTGTGCCAGCTGCCTTGGTGGGAACTATGCTAATACAAGATATTTATTTTATACTAAGTTTTTTTTTTTTAATAGTAAGATTTTATACTAAATTATAGTATAAAATAATATTCATTACTCTTAACTATCAAAGTGTTTTTGAGGAGAATATTTAATAGTTAAAAATTTAAATTTTAAGTTTTGAAATTTTAGTTTCAAATTTTAATTTTAAGAATAAAGCATGAGATTTATGAAAATGAGGAGTTATTTTCATTATATAATTTGCCATTAAAAAAAAAAAGATTGTATAAACCCAACCCTTTACTTGAAGCAAAAAATTTTATTTATCTAATATAATACTATTACTATTAATTAAAAAAAAAAAAAAAAAGTATGCGTTATAAAAAAAAATTGTTAACAAGCGTGAAGTGGTCCAATTCACTCAGAGCATGAGAATTCTGCGCTTGTGCAATTTTTTTTTTGTTTGAGGGCCCATCTAACATTGACTGCGCTTTCTGTTTAGCTCAGCACAAACACTGTATCCAAGACATGAACTTGTTTCATCCTGTCGTACTCTGTCCATTCGGATGTAAGTCATACATTAAACCCAAACATTGGAGTTAAGATTGGGCTTAATCAAACATAGAAAAGCTCCAGGGTTGGTTTTTCTTTGGCCCAAAAATAACTCAAAGCCACCCGGTCCCTTAAAATTCCAAGTTTTATTATCAAAGACAATAATTGGGTCTCACCTAGTTCCTATATTTTTATTTTTTGAATCTGAAATAGCTGATGGGGAAACATAACACTATTTTTCTGTGGCATATTGACGACAAAATAAACATACAAATACTAATAAGTAACTTACAAGTTTTTTTTTTTTTTTTATATTATTATAAATTATTCTTAAACTTGTTATTCAATTTTAACTGTTTTTAAATTTGAACATTTAAAAAAATATTAATAATAAACTATTAGATTTTAATTATAATTTAGAAAATAAATAATTAGTATTAATCCTCTAATCATTCGGCAGATAATTCTGAACCCGCAAAGCGATAATAGAATAGAAATCATTCTGACGTGACCAGTGGCCTTGGAGAATATCCTTGAACTTCTTCCGAAAATCAACTGTAGTTATACCCTTCTTTGGTCATTTTCCTCTTGCTCTTCGGCGTCGGCTTTGTCCGGCCGGCTTCAAGGCAAATAAATCCAGGCCCAAAGTGACACAGGCTTTGTCTCGTTACCCTATCTAATTTCATGTCAAAGTTGGCTTAGAACTTTGATTTTTATCCTTAACTATTAAGGTTTTAATCTTAAAAAAATAATTTTTATTATATACTTCATGATTTAACATATTTTTTTATTAAAAAAAAGAGAGATAGATAATTAAATAAAAAATTAAATTTAAACTATTTTTTAATACTGAATTTCTCAACACTAAATATATATATATTTTAATATTTTTACCTGTTTTGTAACATGAAATTCATGATTTAATAATTAAAAACATGGTCAGTCTTTGGTTAATATTTACATCATCGTTAAAAAAATTACACAAAACATTGTAATCATCGTCATATGATCGAGTGGCATTGGCACATATTGACATGCCAATAGTCTCAGCTCATAGCGTGTCTATTTTTTAAGCTAATTCTGAGGTCAACAAAAAGGTTTATTCTATGGCCTATCGAGTGCAGGAGCTAGAGATACGACTTTCAGAGAGATTACCAAAAGTCCTATGAAAAGTCTATTAGGGTTTGTCCACATTGACAACGTAATAAATTTCAAATTTGTGTGCACCCTTGTGAATCATATGCTATGACTTCTTGAGATCCGATCGATAAAATATGATTTGGCTTTGGATAGTTATTCAAATATCCTTTAGAATATTAATTGAAATTTTGAAACTCAGAGTTATCAAATTTCAAGACCATCTCTCTCTCTCCCATTACTTAAAAATAAATGCTTGTTTATTAATATAATAACATAAAATGAACATTAATCCATATATTTCGTATCTTGCCATAAAATTAGTACAAAATAACAAATGAGTTAGTTATAATTATTTTGTCGGTTTGTTGACTCTAATGAACAAAGCCTATTTTGTTTGAAAAAGAAAAAGAAGAAGAAGAAGAAAAAAAAAAGGATCATTAGATACAACTCATAGGTCTATATAAAAATTTATTTGTTGACATTTTAAATCAACTTTGTCTATATAAAATATATATTATTTAAAGATTAATAGTTCTATATTATATATTAACTTTAAATGTTAAACAATATCAAACTATATATTCTTTAAAAATGAAAAATTTCAAACCCCAATAAATAGTGACTCATGATTTTATTACCAAACCTTACTTCAAGTGATATAAACATTTTTATATAAAATAATTTTAAAAAAATTATATAGACTTTACATAAGTACTTAAAAGAAATTTATTTTTTATTCATTAAAAAATATTTTAAATATTTTACTTATAATTAAATTAAATTTTATTATTATTATTATTTAACTTGTAAAATATTCTTAATTTTATTAAAAAAATTTAAAAATTAAATTAAAATATACATTTATTAATATTCTTTAAATAACGTTTAAACATATTAATTAATTAATTAAAAATTATTATAATATAATAATATTTATTAAATAATATAATAAAATTAAGTTAACCATAAGACATATTTTTACATCTTTAATTAAGTTAAATATAATTAATTTATATTTTTTATTATTTCTTGAGTATTCTTACTTGATTTTTCTTTAATCGAAAATGTTTGCGCGTGGCTCTCCACAATTCTTTCTTCAGTTTTCTTTTCTTCTTCTTCTTTTTTTTTTTCTATCCATAGTTGTTGTAGGTCCTCTGCAGTTTCTTTCACGAACAGGGTTATCATTCTCGCCTCTTGAATTCTTGAGCATTGACTTAGAGTTGAACAAGTCAACAAGGCCTGATCTTTAACTCCGAGCGGGGTGTATAGAGATAATTGAGCTTCCCATTTGAGAGGCATGCGTGGCTATCTGTCTGTGTGTGTGCGTGCGTGCCTGTGCGCTTGTGTGTGTTTATGGAATCTTGGTGGGTTTGCCTTTCTGGGTGTTGCAGAAACTTGAGGAGCGATAAGAAAAAAAAAAATGAAAAAAGTCTCACAGAAAAGCTAACAGAAAATTAATTTAGGGTTTAGCCGTAAGAAAAGCAATCAGAAAAGGAAGATAGAACGTAGGATAGCACAAATGTTTAATTAATTGATTATCAAGATACAATTTGTATCTTTTCATACTTACCCTTATATATATTCTGTTATAGTATACCAATTATTACAATTTAAATATTAAAAAAAAATATAATTCTCTTTTTGTGTTTGTAACAGTTTTAAATAACCATTCACTCCTTTTCTCTAACATCCACGTGTTTTTCTTGAACTGTTTTCTTTTTCCTTTTTTCGCTTATTTGGTAACAGTGGTAGTTGTTGTTGTGGAATCTTGAGGGTACCCCATTTGATATCTTCATTGTGCAGGTTTTGATGAATAGTATCACATTTGCACCCCGTGGGGCTTTTCGTCTGTACCAGAATTTCTTGATTTGGGTGGATATACATTGTTAGATCGTTCTTCTCTGAGGTACTATGACGGATGTCCAGGCTGTGAATTATATATATATATATATATATATATAACAATATCTATTTATTTATATATATTCATTATTTAAGACTAGGATTGGGGCGTGATTATCGCGGCTAATCTTTCTTTTTGCTGCAAAATATATATTTTCATTTTTTTTATTCCTTTCTTTTAACATTACATTGCAAATCGATTGAAAAAGCGTAGGGGAAGTGGAGAAAAATAATGAAAGGAAGTGAAATGGACTTTCAGAGGTTTTGAATGAAAGATTGCCTCTTGCAAACCCCTCTCCTCCACGAAAGACTAGATACTTAGAAATCATCGTCTCTTGCTTTTAGAATCATTATTTTAGTAATTCTTGTTAGAAACTTTTGGTTTTGCATTCGAATTTTAATAATTTTGTTCTTTTTTTATTTATATTTTTTTTACACTTTTTGATATCTTTTATAAAGAAATAGAAAAAAAAAAAATCTTTTGACATAAATTTCATCATTTTTAAGTTGAAATGGGAAGGGAAAAGTTATATATGGTTGGATAGAAAGAAGAACATTGTTTAAAATAATTTTTTAAACTTTATATTTTAGATGTATATTTATAATTTTGATTGTTAATGGTAATTGTCTGGCAAAATCTTTTAACTCAAATGCACGAATATGCACACACGTGATCATAATATTTTTTTTTTTAAGTAAAAATATATCTACTTTATACTTAGATAAAGGACTGAAAAATCAAAGTTTTGCAGCAAATGAAGGCGAAAATCAAAGGTTATACCCCTAGGATTTTACGTGGCGATACGCCATCCACTCTACCAATATACAGTAATAGGTAATGGCGGGAAAAGGGAGGCCAAGCGAGTGGGGTTGGAGAGAATGACTGCCTATTAACTGAAACTTCTGAGAGTGCTTAGTCCTCACACCAACTTCAGACTTCCTCTTCTTTGATTTCCCATTACAAATGTATCGTCCCCGACGTTCTGGAGCTCGCAGTGCGCATCTACATCTTCCGTTGTCTATTGGGTTTTTCTATGTCATGGTTTTGAATTTACTGTTATCAAATTTTCCTAATGGTGGTAAGCTTATTTCTCCAAATAAACCATCTCAGATAGACTGTCTCTAATTAGGGTTATAAGTATATCATGCTTAAAATGGTAAATTGATCCTCCATAATGATGTTGTTGCACTTTTTCCCTTGCACTGAACAGGAGTTCCTAGGTGTTGTTGCCACCTGGGGAATGCGGAGATGAACCCAGCATCTAGTGTCCCATTCCTTGTGCTCAGAGTCATGATGATGAAGGAGGCACTGTTGGTTCGATATGAGATGCATCAAATCATTAATGGGCTGATCACCGATATGGGTTGGGACTGGGTTTAGCGCTAAGTTGTGTGAAGGCATGGGAGGCTCCTTCGCATCCATGAATTCCTGAACGAAGTCCTGGGGAAAAGAAACAATCAGTAGCGTCGTGCTAGGGCTACATCATCAAACACTAACAACTTTGTCAATGCACCATTAGCTACTGAAAATGTGGATGTGGCTGATGACGATGTGGACGAAGACGATGATAGCATAGGGGAAGTTGAAGTGATCGAAATCTCTTCAGATACCAACTAGGGCGTCTGTTAAGGGAAAATTTTCTCTATTTTAATAGTATGGATTTAAATACTGGTTTGTTGTTAGATATAAGGGGAGCTTGGTCCTCTGGTTTGCTGTTTTATGTCTAGCTTGTAAGTTACAGTGTATTCTCGTTTTGCGAATTCCGATACGTACAAGCCATTAAGTCTTGTGTATGCTAGGGAATCTGACTTGGTGTGCTGGGTATTGTCGTATGTTGGCTTTAGCTATTCTGTGTTAGTGACCCTATGTCTTGAAACTTTGCCTTGCTCATGGGAAATATAAATGGTCTATATTTCTGTCAATTAAATGGTAATTATGTCAACCATGAGTTGTCCAGTTTTTGAAGCTTTGAGTACACTTCCTATCTATCCAAGATCCACTTTCTTATTGGGATGTGAACTCACTTCCAAATTTACAGCTTTAATCCAACAATGCATTAAGTTTTGATTGCTGCTACATAAGATGAATATCCGTTTGGCTATTGCACAGTTCCTCAGGCATTGGTCAACATCGTTAATGTTCTGAAACCATTGTCCATGTCTAGTTAGTTAGGATTGGTGATGAGAAGAAGGATCTGAGCAGTATTGTGGTTAGGCTTCGACAGAACAACTCCAAGACAAAGCAGAATTTGTCTTTATTGCGAGTATATGCGTATTGAGTTACTAATATCACTAATCAAAACATGTTGAGAGTATATTGACTTTAAGTAATGATAAGGCTCACACAACATCATTATCCCAAACTGGTGGTTTATAATATGCGTTGGAAGCTTGATAATAAAGAAAAAGAGACAGCATTGGTTGACAAAATAACGAACATGCGAGACAGTGGGCATTGGTGCTGAACTAAGAGAGACAAAGGAAAGAAGGATCGCTTAAACCACACAACAAAATAGAGCATGGGCTGCTATTTGATCCCGAAGTGAGACAAAAGTGAACCGACGTCGTCCTAAACCCACATGACAAAGACGATTCCGCATTGCGCATGAGAAGAGGGTGGAGCCAGAAGCACCTCTTGTGGTTCGTCCCATTGCTAGTCATGGTCAAAACATTGTATGAAAATCCTCTATATATCAACTAAGTGGCCATACTGATCAAGCGTCTCCCACATTGTCTCCAAATCAATTGCGTTTCGAGTATTGAGCATCATTATCATCTCAGCAATCTCAACTTCCAAATACATCACCCTAGTTTCGAGCATTTGGATCTCATCGTCTATAGGTAGTCCATTCTGGTCTTCATGTCCACAAACAAAGGGTGTTTTTGGGTGAGCAGCATCACTCAAGTTCGCATTCTCCAAGGGTCTATTATCAAAGTGTCCATTCTCAAATCCTCCATGCTCGGCATTGATCCAAAGCAAAACGGTGTTGTAAAAGCAAAGTTTATGAGCAGTTAATTAGGAGTTGGGAATTTTAAATATATCTTCAAAAAAATGAGATAATGAAAATTCACTTACTTGGTCGCATTATGTGCATTTTCGTTCTCAGCCATTGTGGTTCAGACTTTAGACTGTTAGAAAACCCAGAAAAATTGCTTGTGAAGTTGGGGTGAACTTGATCAAGGCGGAATTGAGGTGACTCAGATACTAGGCTCAAGGGCTTTTGGATACTACTAACTAACTAAAGGGTTCTGCTGCAAATAGGGTTGCAATTCTTCTCCCCACTGTGAATGTGCAGTCTCAGGAAAAGACATTTGGAGACCAAGTACAATTTTATCTCAACCAAGTTCAATCTCCTTTAAATTGTGGGCCAATTAGTGAATAATTGTATTTTATTGGAAAATAATAAGTTAATAGTTATGCATTATCATACTTGCATTCCCCGATTAAATATTTGTAATTTTAAAGAAATAAAAAGTTGCTATTAATTTCCACATGAATCTTATAAACAATTTTTTTTTCCCTGAAAAACAAACAAAATGTTATTTCATAATTATGCATAATTTTAATTAAGTATTTTACTTTTAATGACAATAATATAATATCACTATTTCCACAAATAATGTGTCTTAAGAAATAATATACACAAAGTGGACATGTTACACTTCTATAATCTTCGATGAAATTAGCATAAAATAACTAAAACATAACTCATTAATCCTTGTATAATCATAAAAATAATTATAGTAGTAGATATTGTGTACACATTAACATTTTTAATATAATTTAATTTAATCAATTAGAGCTAACATGTATAAATAATGATAAACTCACATCCCTGAAGAAACCACATCCTTCGCTTAAGTTAACCTGATAAATATTAGAAGCTGACGCGTAATTATTTAAGAAATTAAATTCACTTTCACAATCTCAACCATTCTACGTAAATTAGATCTCGTATTTAATTAATTCAAAATGAACAAGTTCTGTCAACGTTACTAATTGATTGTTAGCAACGATAAAATAGACAACTCGCAGTGGAGCTCATAAACACCCCTACAAGCCCCCGACCACATCCACAAGGATGGAACTCCTCCACCTAGCAAAAGTCGTTGCGACTTTTATCCTGTATTGAAAAATGTTGACCAAAGAAACACAATTTGAACATTAGATTATTATTATTATTTTTTCCTGCAAACATTTTAATAAGCTAGTTTGTAGCAGTCAACATAGATTACCTGAACATGCCAACAAGAATTGTTGTAGTACCACAGTCAATGGTTTTAACATTAACCACCTATCCAATTCATTTCCGCATAATTTTAAGGCACATAGGAACTGTTCCATTCCAATTCATTTCCACCAATAGCATGCAAAGATGTCCCGTGACATTGCTATAATACCTAATCCAATGTGATACATAAACCCAATCCCTCAACAGCTAAACCAACAAAGGTACCAAATCAGTTGCCAGCTCGCAACTACATAAAACGGATTTGCCTTTTTCCATTGACCAATTACAAAAAATAAAAAATAAATCAACAATGACAACATAAATTGCCCACAAAACACAAAATCCCTAAGCTTATACGCAACTAGATTTAGAATCAGCCACTAGTCATTTATTGTTTTAAATTCAATAAGTCAAGTCAACGACTTATTTCAACTTATTAATTACCTAACCCGGCCTTTAAAGCATTTCTAAAACATTATTAAACAGATAATTTTACAAATCCTGCAGTACTGATTCAGCTTAGGGCTAGCATCTTTTAACTTTGTCTTTTTATGCTTCCTGCAAAAGACCAAGCCAACTGAACATTCCATCTTTGTTCCTAGTCCTTGATGTCATATAGTTTTTCGTATCAAATTACCTTAACTTACACAAAATTTGCTGGTGCAGCAACTCAATCACACTCATAAAAAAATTTCCTAAAATAGCGTTAACTAGTTACCACTTGCCAAACGAAAGCAAGTAACAAACCTAATGTCCAATACTTCATTCCCGACTACCCCATAGTAACGACATAGAAGAACCATGATGCACCAAACAGCCTAAGTTAGCCTACAATACATTCCACAAGAAATTAGTTACCAATAAAACTATTTCTTATCTCGTCAAATTAATTAATGTGCACACTGATCATGATCACATCTACATACTATACAGTTATACATAAAAAAAGGGATTTTGCCTCACCTCATGTAATAAAGCAGTGGCTGAAAACCCCATGATTGATTGTGCTCAATTGATGCGGAAGACTTAACTTCTTTGTGAAGTTCTTCTAGTGCTTGCTTTCTCCACAACAGAAACCAACCTTTTGGTCTTGGGTCGTCCACGTCTTCTCGTAGTAATAGGATCCTTGATATGGATATTGTGCTCCACATCACCTTTTGGTCTATGGATATTTCATAGAATTTTCTGAAATTCTTTTTTTCCTTTTCTGTTTATGTTACAAGGGAAGTTGAAAAAAACAAAAAACAACAAAAGAAGAATAGATCATTAGAATTGGAACAACAAAACAATGCAAAATATTGAGTGACTACGTGACCACATGATGGAGGGCACGGCTGATGTGGCCCAATGGTGGAAAAAGGGGAAGCTTGTGAGTCTTTTAGGGACAATAAGGTATCTGTTGACAATTTTTTTTTTTTTTTAAATGGAATTCCAACTTATAGCTAAAGGGCACACCTGACAATTTGACATTTTATCCCAAACGTCGTTTTTGCGAAATTGGGAGTGGCAGCACCAGCGACGTCCATTTTCGAACTCCCTAGTCGTTGGTAATGGCAAAAATTGGCATCATAACGTGTCTCCAACCGTAATAGGGCTTTAGGCATTACCCTGAATCAAGGCAGTCCTGTATGGAGCTTTCTGGGGCAAGAAAGTTGGAGATCTGAGAAAGAAATGCATGTCTCTATTTCTTTTGAAAAAGAATAATAATTGCAAGAGGTTTAGCCCATTAAAAATTTAGATTTCACTACTCCTATTGAGAATAATTATTAATTGGTGCAAAATCCAAAGAAAATGAAAGCCAAAATACTATAATTAGATGAATTTTGGAATACTAAACTCTCTGAAAAATTACATGTTTGTCTAAATATGGGAATGTCTATGGTAAAGTTTTAAGTCACTAACTATAGATGGATTGTGGGATTCCATCAACTGCATTTATGGAACCAGATTGGTTTTGTGGTAATGACCATTACTAGAATGCTGCATTCATATTTGTACACATATCAATTTAAAAGCTTAGTTTAAATATAACTTTTAACTATTTTTATTATGCATATTATGAAAGTTCATTTGTAAAATCAAAACAAATTTATAATTTAATATTTTATTATATTTTTACTAATTATTTTATTTATATATACATAAATATATGTAAATCACACATGCACACTAATTCATTTATATGTATTATACAAATATATATTACATTCAATTGACATAATCATTGTCCAATAGCTGTTATAACTAGATTGAATTAAGCGTGTGACATTAAGAGTTATCTTATCCTCTTCGTGTCATCTTACATTCATATGCACAATTTTAACCATTATGGAGATATAGGAAATGATCGTAAATATAAACACCAGTTAATCATAATAACCTCGTATTCAATTTTTTTGTGTCTTTGTAACAAACTCTATACAATAGAGCTTCGGAAGTATTTGCTCTTCTTTGCCTTGTAACTTCTTTTTATTTTTAGCATGTAGCACTTTGCCTAGGATAGAAAGCTTATTTATCATGAGGATTTACATGTTTTAGCTTGAATATTGCATACTTATGTTGCTGCAGCTGAAAAGCTTGTGAATTGAATGTATACCATGTGTTGCAAAGAATGGAGCAAGATCTAGATCTCTTGAACTTGAATCAGGTGATATTGACAGTCTTCTCTAATGAAACATTAAGCAACATGAACTACCCATTTAGTCCTGAATTTTGAAGCTTATTGCATTGTTTAAAACAATGAAATCATATAATGCTTGGGTGAATACAACTTAAATTTGTATTGTCACTAGTTTAAAATTTGTTCTCACTTTTATCAATTTATGATAAAAATAACTATTAATATATTTATAAAATTATTCTATTATATTTTAGAGATAATATTGTGAAAAAATTTTAAAAGAATTTATCAATGAATAAGGATAAATTATGATTGTTTTTTGAATGTGTAGATTGAGAATTTTGAAAATAAAATGTATTATACTAGACTTGTTTATAATTTTAGTAAGAAAAATATTGGGTAAAGTTTAAAGCTTGGTAAATTGAGTTTCGAAAGGTGATTTGGGTACAAGGATGGCTAGGCCATTCGTTTGGATGGATAAACCACTCAATAACAAGATTAACAAAAGAAAGATATGCATAGAAAACCTTTTATAGATCTATAGTTTTTGAAAGGTGATTTGGGTACAAGGATGGCTAGGCCATTCATTTGGATGGATAAACCACTCAAAAACAAGATTAACAAAAGAAAGATATGAATAGAAAACTTTAGATAGATCTATAGTATGTGACATTGTTAAACCAAAGGGCAATCTTAAGCAAGCTCTTTAAGATTAGTTATTGGTTTTCAACTTATATATTATAGTTGGAAATTATTTGAATGTAGATGTAGAGTAAAATAAAGTAAAATAATTTAAAAATTTTATTGATACTTGTAAGAAAATTTACAAGGATAACTTTGAAGACTACTTCTTACAATGAGATTTTTCATAGAAGTGTCTATCTTAAACTTGAGATCTTGAGATTTTACAAGGTTTTTAGCCCCTTATACAGGTAAGGAGGCTTTTCTTAGGATGTCATTTAAGGTGGAAAGTTGGAAAAGAAGGACAAAAGATTTTTTAGCCGAGGGAATCTATTTTCACTAAGTACTATTGTTTTACCAAGAGGTGAAGACAAAAGCACTTTTAGTGGAAAGTAAAGATAAATTCTTTCACCTGACATTTATCCTTTACTTTTTCTTTTGAACTTTGTCCTTTACTACCAACAATTTCCTAGGATTTTGTTTGTTTATTCTTTTGGTCTTTTAATCCTTGATAACCAAAGGTTCGTAAATGTAATCAAATGGATCATGGTTTGAAAAAGCATCAAAAAAGGATGACGTGGAGCCTTGTTCTGCTAGAAGTTGTTTTGCTTTTTGTAAAGTTTCTCTAAGGGAGAGAGCATATTCTTTTTAGAAAGTGGAACCAACAAGATGTGCTTGTGACAGAGATTTATGGGCTAGAAAGTGGGATGTGTTGGCCTTATTGGTGTTTGAATGAGTTGGATTTTTGTTGAACCATTCAAAAAACCAACTTTATGTGCTTTTTGTTGACAGGTTTGTGAAAATTGGTGTCAGAACTTTGCTTTGTAGATGCGTCTGAGAATTGGAGTGCTCATGAGGGGATCTGGTCTGTACTAGAATTCCCATGTGCAACACCATGGAAGCTGGAAGAAATAATAAAATTAAAGTAATTTACGATAAGTCACCTTATGGGTTGAAGCAGCATATCTGTCTTCAAAAATTGGTTAAGGGAAGATTTGTTTGATTGGACTGAACCTAGACCACCATTGGATGAGCCATAGGGGAACCTAATGGAAATTTGACTTTCACAGAATAATAACTAAGAATGTCTAAATTGAAAATTTTGGAAATAAAATGCATTATACCAAGCTTATTTATAATCCAAGTAAGAAAAATATTGGGTAAAGTTTGAAGCTTTGTAGATTGAGTTTTAAAAGGTGATTTGGGTACAAGGATGGCTAGGTCAATTGTTTGGATGGATAATTTTGAAAATTTGAATAATTGAATAAGCATATTCATCATTTTGAGTATGATGTCTAATTTTTATTGAGTAAGTATCAATCAATATAGCTATATAAAATTGGCAATTTTTTTGTGAGCCCAAGGTTTGTAAAGCCAAAATTTGAAATGTCTTTAGGTAAAAATTTTAGGATCTTCATGGTAAAGCCTATGTTCAATCAACTCAATATTTTGGAAACTAGGTTTCCTAAAATATGGTTGGAAGTTTTTTTTGAAGATTTTGGAGTGATGTTGAAAATAGCCACCTTTGATTTTTGAAAATCAATTTTCAGAGGGGGCAATGAGACCATGACCACCTCTTGTTTCTTTAAGGTTGATGGTAAAATCATCATTTGCTTTGAAGAAGATGACTTCTTCTATTTTAGTGATGAGGGTGAAACCACCTGTTTGCCTTTGGATGATACCTTGATTATCGAATTATCCAAAGAAGATGATGAGGGAGTTGATCATTTTTTTGATTTTTCTGTTGACCTGTCTTCATATACTTTATTGAACTAGGCCTTTAATAGTTTTTGGGTTTTAGAACATATGTCTTCAAATTTAGGTGAATTTGGGACTAAAGACCCAAATGAGTCATCATAAGTTATGGCTTGTTTGCATGGGCTTGTAATTTTGTTAGAGCATAATGGACTAGAATATGAATGGCTAAACATTTCAGCTCATGTTTTTAGTTTGGATGTTTAAACTTTTGGTTAGCCTCGGTTCTTCTTTTTGGATTTATTGAGCATTTTTTGAAGGGGTTGTGGATTTGGTTCCTTACAAAATTTCTCTTGTAAGAAAATCAAGTAAATAGTTAGAAGAACCTTTGATATACTTAATATCAAAAATAAAAAACACTTAAGATGGCTTGTCATTGTGCAAAACTTGTTTTGATGCAAGATTTTGAATATTTTTTTGTAAAAAAAATTTTGTAACTTGACAATCAATTCGTAATAAAAATTTTTGATTTAATAAATTATTTTAAAACTTTGACTACATAAAATAATTACCAAAATTTCTTTTTTAATAGTGAAATATTGTCACTGACAGTCATTCCAATGCTCTAAAGTAAAATGGACAAGTTGATATTGTTGACCTTTGACTTGTTTCAACACTCCTCCATACCCCAAGTTAGATGCATTAGTCTCAACAATGTTAAGTAGGTTAGGATCAGCTAAATGAAGACAAGGCAACTCTTTCACCTATATTTTGATTTCTCTCACAATGGTAAAATGCTTAGTAGTCCATGGTTGAGAGGATTTTATTTTGGATAACCTATCATAAAGGGGCTTACAGACAAGGTTAAATTTTAGATAAAAATTAGAGACATAATAAAAACTTCCTAGGAAATGTTGAAGTTGAGATTTGTCTAAGATTTCATTAGGAAATTTGTCCACAAAGGCTAAAGCTATAGAAAAATGGGTAAGCAATCCTTACTGGATGTAGTGTCCTAGAAACCTAATCTTGGTTTTCAATAATTTCAGTTTTGATTTGGAAATGGCTCAACTAACTTTTTTGGTGATATGAATGAAACTTTGAAGATGCCTAAAATGTTAGTTTAGATTTTTAGAGAATACTAAAACATCATCAATGTAAGCAATGATGAAGTGCATATAAGGCAAATAGATCTAATTCATGATCCTCTAAAACTCAAAGGGGGTGTTTTTAAGGCTTTATGACATAACATTTCATTTGTATTGTCCAAATGAAATAGTAAAAGCAATTTTATAATGGTCATTTTCATGAATCTAGATTTGCCAAAATCCTGATTTCATGTCAAATTTTGAAAAGATATGGACCCTTACTAGCCTTTGTAACAGATCCTTTTGACTTAGAATTGGATACCTTATCCATTCTAGCACATCATTTAAGGGTTTGTAATTGATTACCAATCAAGGGACACCACATTATAGTTTCACATTTTTGCTAACATAAAAAGCAGCATAACTTCATAGTGATTAGCTAGGATGGATGATTCCTTTCTATAAGAATCCATCAATTTCCTACTTGCAGTGTTTTACCAATTTAGAATTCATTTGAATAAGACTAGCTTTTCTTAGGATGTTCCTTTCATTAAAGTTTTTAACATAAGGTAATGAAACCATATGTTGTTGATAAAACCAAAAGGCATTAGGAACATTAAAACAAATCAAAGATTCAATTTGAACTTTTAAAATTTGGATTTTGCTTTAAATAATGGGAGAAGATAATTATTTTTCAATTTGTTTCAAAGATACTTTAGATTTTAAAAATTAAAGGTGAGATTTTTTTGTTTGGGTAAAAGGTTGATTTCAGCTATTTTGGAAAAGACAATTTTTTGAGGAAATTTAAATGTCTTAATTGAGGTTTCTGAATAAAAGAAAAGGTAATAATCTGGCCTAGAATTTGAGTGTGGATTCCTTGGTCAAATACTTGGAAAGATTTAATTAGATTATGGAAAGGGTTTCTAAGAATTACTTTTTATTTGAGGTTTTGTACAAGGACAAAGGAGGTTTGAATGAAAATTCCTTATTGGCAAACTTGTACTTCAAGAAGTTTGTAGTTAATGTGTAGTTGGTGGTTGTTAGCCGACTTTAGTCCTTCCATTGTTTTCTTGAAATAGTTAGTTGGGACAAGTCCTTGTATACAGTTAAGATCATCACTAGTATTTACAAGAGTTATAATCTCCAAAGAAAATTGGTTAGCAATTTTAAATGGACTTTCACAAGCCATTTTTTGGTAGTAATTTCTGTAAAAAGAAAAAGAAATTCATTATTTTCAAGACTTTCAATATTTAGATAAGGTGCTTTGGAAGATTTTTGTAGATTTGGGTTCTTTGGATTTTGTGAGTTGACTAGATCTAGTAGGGATACTAGCATTTGGTGATCTTTTAAATGTTAGGTTTTTAGTTCATGGATTTCATGTTTGATTTGATTTATTTCTTGTTTTAAGTCCATAAGAGCAATAGGTTTGGACTTGGATTGGTCAAATCTATTTAGGACATCCTTAAGATTTTAAGGTGCCTAAATATTTGAGAGCATATCACTTGCTTTTGATGAAGATGGTCTTTAAAGGAGTTTTTATAGAAACTAGGCCTTGGCTTGGTCATTTCGTAATGAATCAAGAATTTTAAGAATTGTTCTTGGCCACAAGTTAGAACACAAACTTGTTTTTCTTTGGATCTAGTTTTCATTTCAAATGATGAGGTTCGGAGCTCATTAACTTGGATTCCAGCTTCATCCTTTGAGGATAACTCATGGGTGTTATCTTCCAAACTTTTAACCAATAAGGCTTGAATTTGGGTTTGTATATTTTTTGTAAGTTTAAGGGTTTAGAGTTGTATGTTTAGTTTGTGATATCAAGCTAAATGCTCGGGTTTTCCACACCTATAACAGGTGTCTTTGGTCATTTGGGCTTTTATTGGTTTGAATTTTTTAGGCTTTTTGGGTTCTGTAAATAGTTTAGATTGTTTTGGCTTAAGTTTTTTATAATATGGGATTTTAGATTTGATGGGTTTGTGCTTTTATTTGGACTTTTCCTTTTGGTATAGGATGTCAACAAATTGAGCACAAAAAGATCCTGGTTCCTTCCAAGTCTGTTGTTGCTCCTTTTTAATTTGTTTTGTAATTTGAGATCTACACATATTTGTAAACCTTCCTTTTGGACAAAACTAATTAGTTCACCATATGCAACTTGTTGGTAACGTATTTGACTATTGTATTGATTTTGCAATTTGATCGTTACCTTATCTCCAAGTAGTTTTAGTAAACTAGCCAAAAGTTTTTCCTTCAAAAAGGCCTAATTTGCATCTTTCCAATACATAACATAGGTTAGAAACGTATTTTTGTATCATCAGAAATTATGCAAATATTTGCATTTAAAGTTGGATAAGAGTTATGTCATCTTATCCTTTAGGTGAGAAGGATCACTTATGAAATGTTTGCTAATGGCAAAAATAAGGCTTGTCATCATATCAAATATGGTGCTACCATTTTCATTAAGAAGAGGTTCATTGTGAACAGATCTTTTAATAGCTTGAAAATTCGTGGTGTGGTCAATTGGAGTGAGAATGCAATCCCACCAACCTTTTAATTAGCTAGAAAATGTTGCAACTAGGATTTCTACAATGGTTTGGTTAGAAGTGTGACAATGGGTTTGATAAGCATTTGAAACCATAGTCATTTGTTGTAAGAGATTCAAAATTTGATATTTTAAATATCCATCAATATTTCATTCATAAATTGAATTAAAATTATATTTAACTTGAATAAAAAGATGGTTTTTCCTCAAAGGCAAGGTCTAAGGCAATAGGTTTGGGATAATACATCCATATGGATGGTCCCAAAAGTTTAACTTTAATACGTTGTACCTTAAATGATTCAATATCAAAAAAATAAGGTTTGTGATAAGTTGTTGCTTGATGCTGATTCTTGGAGAGTATGTATACCTTTGTTGGATATGGTATTAGTCTTTATTTCCTTTAAAGTCTGCAACCTTTGCATCAAAGTTTGGCGAAATTCATCATAAATATTATTTGAAATTTGAAATAGTTTGAAAATAGGTTTTAAAAATTTTGTAATATTTTGAAATTTTCTTTTGAAATAGAAAAGTTTGAAATATTGGCATCCACATTAGAAAGTTAGGTGCTTATTGTTTACAATGATTCATTTGTGTAATTATTTTGTTCAATTAATTTTTGAATATCTTTTGAAGAAAAATTTTCATATTCTCATCAAACTTTGAATGGTGAAGCCAAAATAGTGACTCCTTTGTGTTTGAATTGAATTTCACAAGATGGAGGATGAACTGGCTCAATTTTTGAACCATTTATTAACTCCCACTGTTGTGATTTGATTTAAGCATGTATTTCATCTTCCTTTGTGAAGGAGGTCCAAGGATATTCATATCCCCATTGAAAGCAACACTCATTGAACCAATCAAAGAACAAAACATGCTTTTTATTTTTGGTCATCCAATCAATATAATCTTGTTGGATTTTTAATCTCCTTTCATTTTGAAATTATTTAAAAATCATTCTCATTTGTCTTTATTCCAATTACCATAAAATTTTTTTCTCAAAATTTCTTTTTTTATTTCAAAAAATTTTTCTAAGTCTTTTTCTAAGACATTAAGCTCAGGATGTACCTCAAGTTCTTTAGGGAACTGAACTTGTGATGCAAATGCACTAGGAGATTTAAGAGATTGTGGGGGTGAAGTAGCATATGCTGCTTATGGTACCTATCTGCGAAGATCTATACCAACAAGATTAGATTGTTAATTCCTAATTCTAGTATGACTAAATGGGTGTCTCGTAGATCGCTTTCGTTGCAAGTAATTTGTAATTTTTGAGTCAAGATCTTCATCTTTCCTAGATTCAAATCTAGCACTGGTGGAGTGTTTAGCAAAAGATATACTAACACTACCATTACGATGTGGAGTTATCATGTTGACATTAGTTGTCACAGGAGGTTTTGGTGTAATATCATTTTCAATTTTTTAGGTTTCATGCATACTTACCTCATGCCATTTGATATACTTAGGAGTTTGGAGATTCGCCCCACACATGTCAATTTGCCAAAAGGCCATTTCACCTTTGACACCTTCTCCGCAAATTGCTTTTGCATTGACAGATGATTTAATCGCTTTGTATTGTATTTGATCATCAGGTTAATTAGGATTGATCATTTAACAAATCTATTGTTATGAATCTTGATTTGCAGAGTAAGAATGTCTAGAATGTTCCTATCATGCAAAAAAATTGTGAAATCTTGGTAACAATTAAAATAAATTAGACCAAAACATAGACTTGATTCTTTGATGCCTAAGAGAGAATCATCAAAATTTAGTAGATGACAATCTTTAAGAGTAACAAGAATAGAAGTATCTAACCCTTCATGGGATAAAGGTTTGATACATACTTGGACGAGAGCAAGACGAAGGTAACTATAATGTTTTTGATGATGTTTAATGGAAGTAGAAGACAGGAGTCTTACCGTTTCGATGGAGCTAGAAAGACGACAGTCACGTTCTTTTATTTTGATGGTGTAATTAGTTTTACGAAGGGTTAAATCAATTGATTTGATAGATTTGTTTTTTAATTGGTATGGAAATTTGTTTAGTATTAATAAATTTGTCAA
This sequence comes from Rhizophora mangle, assembly GCA_037832345.1. Classification (NCBI taxonomy): domain Eukaryota; kingdom Viridiplantae; phylum Streptophyta; class Magnoliopsida; order Malpighiales; family Rhizophoraceae; genus Rhizophora; species Rhizophora mangle. The sequence goes on along the minus strand of JBAPLJ010001169.1, from coordinate 742,014 downwards.
AATTTTTAATTAGAACTTCTTCTCGATTGGGGTGTAAGTTAATATCATGATATCATGTTAAATAGAATCATTTTGAAAAATTAAAAACAAAGGCTTAGTTAACGAACTAATCGATAAATGGTATTCAAATTCACATTGTCATTGAGAAGACTAGTCCATGAAGTAAAACTTTCTTATTACAGGTCCTAATCCATAATAAGAACATGACAATCTAAGTACTAGAAAAATATAAAACATTCTCCACTTTGGGCAAGAAGTAACTTTTTCTCCAAATTCTTCTTTTCCAATATTTTAATCATGCCATCATTTTATTTAAAATTTAAATTATTAAATAAAATTTTAAAAAATATATATAATATTATTTTTATTATATATATTTATTTTTTCATATAAAAATTTAAGTTATAAGATGGGATTATATATATATATATATATGCTTCTTATAAAAAAGTATGAAAGTATGATTTGAATATAAAAATATTTAATATTTTTAATTAAAAAAATTTTTATGACTATATGAAATATATTTAAAATATAAATTAAAATTTTAAAAATTTAAATTAATTAAATTAATATATAATTTTTATATGTATAAAAAATATAATATTTATATCTATATAATTAAATTTATCAACTATAATATTATAACATATACTACACTCATATTTTATATATCATAATATTTTATATATATATATATATTATAATTTAACATATAAAAAAATTTAAAATTAATTAATATAATATATTAATAAATAAATGTAATTTAAATTAAATAAATTAAATATAAAATATGTATATATAAATTTAAATAATATAATTTTTTTAAAAAAAATGTTTTAATATAAATAATATTTAAAATTAATAATAAATAAAATAATATATATAAATTTATACAAAATCATTAAAATGTCAATAGATAAACCACGTAAAAGTTTTTTTTTTTTTTGCAATTATTAAGACTAAATAAAAAAAATAAAAAATTATCAATGCATAAGAAGGAGTGCACAAGCATTGCATTCGGTGCAACGGCAAAGCGTTGGTGTTGGCTTTGCCGCACGAGTTCTAGCCTCGGTGCCAGAGAGATCATTCTTCCAGGCGACGTGGCGTGTCAATCACTCACCATACCCACAGAAGAATCGTAATCGACGGGCTAAATCATCGATTTATTTTCAGTTAGTAAAAGCCATAAATTTTTAAATCACACTATAATTTAATTTTTAGTTTTTTTTTACAACGATTTAACTCAATTTTTAAAATCTCGTTACAAATACTATATCTAATTCAATACTAAAGCATGAGACGATTTCACTAAGTTAGCAGTAGATTTGGCGGGAAGTGTTCACTCAATGCTACATTTTCATGTGGTAAGACGTATCATAATTGGTGTAATTAATTCAGTTACCTTTGGACTGGGCACCTCTCGTACTGAAAAATATATAAGAAAAAAAATAACAAAAAAAAAAAGCAACGAAACTTATTTACAATGTTAGATCTCGGACTATTGACAGGTCTTATTTTATATTATTTAATTATATTTATTTTTAAATATATATTAATAATTTAATAAATAAAAATAATTTTTTTATAAATATTTATTTTTTATTAAAAAAATTTTAAATTAAATATTTATTAAAAATAATAAAATATTTTTTATAATTATTTTAAAATAATAAATTTTTTATTAATTATTTAATTATTTTATTTTATTCATCTATTCATATCATGGTTAATACAAATATTCTCAAACAATCTTTAATTATAAGGTGGACGAACATCGGGTAATAAAGAGGTATTTTTCTTTCCATACTCCAGACATTCAAATTCAATTTTCAATATACAATAAATATATTGAATTTCGGGTCATTAACAGAACAACACGGTTCTGCCAAGACATCTGTGACTTTGCAAAAGCAAAAGGTCAAATTCCACGTTTTATAAGAAAGCGGCCACGTGCCAAATTAGTCAAGTCAAAAAAATTAACCGTACAAGCTACCTAGCAAAGAGCCGTCTGCCTTAAGTAAGCATTCAGCATTAGGCAACCGACTCGCTCGTTAAAAACACGTTGCATGTGTATTTAATTTTCTACATGTATATTTATATTTATTATTATTATTAATTAAATTTTTTTATTAATATTTTATAATAATTTTTTAATTTAAATTATTTAATTTAACTCAATTTAATCTAATATAAATAAAAATAAAAAATTTAAATATAACACAATTTAAATTAAAAAAATAATAAATTTATGTAATTTAATATTATGTATATATTATATTAATAAAAATAAATAAATTTAATAACTATTATTTAATAATACATAAATTTTATTTTTATATCCGTTAAATGCATAATGCATATTGTCACGTCTCGGTGCTATGACGCGTCAGAAAAATCTATTTACACTCAATATTTTTTGTTTTACATTTATGCCTACAAAGAAATTAAAAAAAAAAAAAATACTCAAGTAATTTTCCTTCTTTATTACAGAGAGAAAGCGGGGGCCGCAGTCCATGTCTTTACAAAGACGCCATCTAACATCACAAGCATTTTGCACTCACTGCGATTCAGAATTCTTTCTCCCATAAGTCCCATCCCATCGTTCCCATCTCCTCTTCAAATAACCCCATTGTTTTAGGAATTGTATAGATATTTGCTTCAATTTCTTGCATTTTCTTTGTTATATGGCCGAGGAGTTTCAGGAATCCGAGGTAATCTTCTCCGACCAAGACCACCACGACAAGAACAACTGCAACAACTATTACTTCGGCTGCCAGGAAATGGATGTGGAAGCACAATTGGATCACCCCAACTCGCGCGTGTCCTGTAATAACAAAATGAAGGCCAAGAAAACGAAGCAGAACAAGTTGGTCAATATCCCTGATAACAATGGAGTTGAAGAGGAATACGACGGCGGCGAGCTAGTTCCGCCGCATCTCATAGTGGGGAGGAGGAGAGAGGGGAAGATGGCATTCTCGGTTTGCACGGGAAATGGGAGGACGTTAAAGGGAAGGGATTTGAGCCAAGTTAGGGACTCAATTCTCAGAATGACAGGGTTTTTGGAAACATGATGGTTAATTTTATTGTTTTATGGATAGTTGATTGGGGACCTAAGAATTGGTTCACATTTTTATTTAAAAGTGACGAAAAAAGAAAAAGAAAAAAGAACAAAAGCATGTTGCTTTCATAATGTGTAGCACTTTATTCTTTTATTTAAAAAAAAAAATTATTAACCTTAATCAATTGTCATCGTAAATTAATTGTTGCAAAATGGAAACGATGTGGAATTTGAATGTGATGTGGGTGTTACTGTAATCCGTGTACATTGCATATTGATTATTGCTTTGGTTGGATTGATTTGTTTGGTAGAACCATATAATGTATATGTGCTCAAGCTTACAGCTTGATAGGTTATGGTTACTCCTCTAAGGATGTAAGAAAGCTGCGGTGGGTTCATGCGTTGGGTGTGAAATGCGCCCGCTGCCGCATGCTCTTGCAAGTCTGCGCCCACTCCCTCCGTCGATTGAGGCAAGCTCCTCCCATACCTTCATTTTCCCATCATTTATTTTTCTGATTTATGGAGAAAAAGAAAGGAAAAAATAGGAAAAAGAAGAGCATTCCACAGTCCATCTTGCATATTTATTTTTGATCGAATGTCCTACTACTGCTACAAGGAAGCAAGTTTATGAAGATCGCTGAATCTGGACATGAGGTAGTCTGTCTTTGACCACTCCGAAAAATTTGGTATGAAGCAAAGAAAAAAAATCAAAAAAAATTCCTAAACATTAAAAGACCAAAAAAAAAAAAAAAAAACACTTTTTTATTCTTTTGTCTTTTTCTAACAGCTGGTAAACAACTCTTATTCATGTCATCCCCACTTCCTTTTCCTTTTTTTTCTATCCTTTTTTTTTTTTCAACACCTTTATATTTTGAGTGAGAGTGGAGGGACAACGTTTTGTGGCCTATGAACCATTCTATTTTTTGCTTAATAACGGCAACCTATAGCCTTCTTGTGTATAGAGAAAGAAAGAAACTGTACATAGATTTTTGTTTTGTTTTTTCTTTTTCTTTTTTTTCTTTCACTCAACAATAATCACTTGTCATATGTTAGTTATTAGTGCGAAGGGAATTAAGCAAATCCTTGACGAATGAAGTGGGTGCTTTGCACCCTCAATTCTATTTAATGTAAGCAGTTATGGGAGGAGGTCCCATAATTTCCTCCCAAACCCTAATCTTCGTAGCAATTTGTGTTCGGGATGGAGAGTTAAAAATTAAAGAGAAAAAAAAAATAAAATCTAAATAAATAAATATTAAATTTATGATACTTATATAAATTATTTATCCTTTTTTTTTTTTTTCGTATTTCTCGTTTTTCATCTGTCTGTCGTAGGAAATATATAGATGCTGTTATGCGAGATCCCAAAACTGGAGGAATCCAGAAGAAAAATCTTTATGATGTGACAGTCATGCGAAACATGACAACGAGGGGCAAAATACTTTTCTTTTCTTATGGGCTTGATTTCTATTTGTTTCTTCATTTTTTTTTATTGGGTAGCAGTCTTAAAACCCCAAAATCGGCTTTTCATCTATCTCTTTCTATTTAGCAGAAACACGCGTTGTTAATCTAAAGTTAAAAGAGAAATTAGTGGAAAGAATCAGAAGAGATCCCTCTTCATTTCTTATAAAAAATTGAGTCTTTTATTATTTTCTCATTTATTTATTTTTTTAATGAGATTTTTATCCATACAACTCATATTTAAAATTTTAATAATTTGATCATCAATTCATCAAATATTTGCTTGCCCTTTGCTTTAGAAATCACCCTTGAACTTGAATTGCAATACTCAAATACAGGGAAAATTATTAGCAGGTAAATATGTAGATCCTACATAATCAGATAAACCGGTTAAACATTAATAGGGGATAATAGACGCATGTTAAAAGTTGCAAACAAGGTATGAGGCTCAAAACTGATGCATCACATGATGTCAAAAGGCACCCATTATGATACAATTGAATTATGTTGTTAACCCTAAAAGTGACTTAATATATCCTTACAGTCAGACTGAGAAGAAAAAACACAAATATTTTAATTATTATTTGACAGTGAAATTGCCTGGAATATTGAGATCCATGCCTTCAAATGCACGCATGCAACGGCCTTTAGTTTTCAAACAAGCCACGGCTGCAATTCTGTCCCGCATGCGTCCACTGTTGTGGATTTAAAAAACGAAATTAAACAAAAACTTCGACTCGATGTACTGTATATTATACACTAATTGCTAACGTGAGTCTCGTGACAGCAATCATTGTATGTTGCCTTTGCTTCTTCACCTTTATGAAATTGTCAAATTCGGTTAGGTATGGATTTCAATTTTCTTCTTCAATGTTGTAACACACCATTAACGTTGCCGTAATACTTGTTGGGAATTTACTTCTTTTCCTTTTCTTCTCATTTGTACAGGGATGACGGCGGATTTTGGTATTTGTTGTACGAGGCAGTCTCACTAACTCAATCGTTGAGAAAGTGTCTAAGAGTAATATAAAGTATAGATTTTCCAATCAAAAGTAAGATTTACTCAATACTAAAAATAAGGGAGAAAAAAAAAATTAAGTGAGATTTGATTAAAAAAAAAAAAACCAACTCTATGAAATATTACTGGTGTTTACAATTACATTTATAAAACAAAATATGAAAATATAATAACCACAAATCATGCGTTAACATTTGAAATTCATGGCTTAAAAATGGAAAGTTTGAGTCTTGTTTTTTTTTTTTTTATTTCTTTTCCAAAAAAAGATAAGAAAAGAAGTTGTCACATAAATTCAAATGTCAAATATGTACCCTTTCTTTTTTTTTTTTTTATGGCATTGCTGGTTGGACCATCTATTAATTTGTCCTGCATCATCCATTTTTTTTAATTTATATGTTTTTTTAAAAATAAATTGAAATCTAGGTGAGATCACTCGAATGCTTTGCATCCGAATTCTTCCAAAACATGCGAAGCCTCCCTTGAAGGCCGAAATTGGTCTTTTGTTGGGGAATCTGGGGTTGCATCCAACAGGAACATTCATCACATTCAATTATCTGGCCCATTTGCATTGGGATGGGGTCATAAGATGGTGGTCCTTTTGCGTACATTCCTTTTTGACAATACTAAAAGCCTCACATTAGTTGCATTGAGTAACCAAGTCATGAGTAGACCAACCCCCATTCACTGGTAGATGAGATATTGGGGAAGATGATAACAAAGCTGTGGAGAATGCAGCGACGTAGTCAGCAGATGAAATAGTTCAAGGACCTCACCTGGCACTGCGGCAGAGTGGAGAAAACCTTTATATCTCCGCAGAATGAATCGATAAAAGGAAAACAATTTTAGTTTCTTGTAGTACATTCGCATATCATAAACATGATTTTACAGTATTTTGACGTCATGGCTACAACAACGATTTAGCAAATGAAACCAAATTCTCTAGAAAATCAAAGACAATCCCAAAGATTCAAATTTTCGTATTACACGTACCTCAAACCACAATTCATATATTATATATATGGCAAAAAAAGTGTTAATATTATTAAATTAAAAATTAGATATGTTACTTAATTTATTTTATTTCATAGTTATAAAAAAAAATTTATAAAAAGATACACAAACTTTTCAAAGAATTCATTTCGATAATATAAATTATAATTAAATATATTTTATTTTAATTTTTATGAAAATATATTATAACTCAATTTTACTATTATCAAGGTAAATTTGTCTTAAAAGAAAATGATAAAAGATAGAAAATTTGAAATAATTCTTTTATTTTTACTATAATCTTATTTTTAGATTTAACAATCTCAAGAAAAAATTTCATGAATGAATGGAATGTTGAATGAATTGATTTTTGACTTTATGATATTCTATAGGTATTATTTTAATATTCTAAATGAATTAAAGTAGGAATTTTTTTCTACTTGAATGATAACATTAAGTTGTAGGATTCATAATACGGATCATGCATAAACAAATTAATGATTTGATAGTATTGGTTAATGTTCGTGACATCTTAGTATTATTCTTGCTTGTGTAGGAATTATTGATTACTTTCCTTGACGGTCAAAGGTGAGAGTCCCCTGAGGAATTATAAAATCACTTCCTTTTTTTTTAAGACTAAAAGATAATAGTGTTTCAATGAAATAAAAGGGCATAATGTTGGATCGTTTGTCTCCCCATATAAGACAAAAAGAAATGTTTCTTGCATGGTTAATATATCATTCGGTGAAAAGCCATGCTTGTTTTAATTAATTAATGCATTAACTATATTAGGGCCTTAATTCGAACTCCATGAAGGTGATGTGCCGGAAAGGACAGTTGGCTTTCAGTCATAACATAAAAAAAATTCTGTGAAATGACACAATTTGAAGGAATTGTTACTGCCTTGGAAAAACGGAACGAAGAGGCGTGAGGCGTGCCCGCCGGGTGTTAAAAAATAAAAACGTGCTTTATACCTTTTCAATCACATGGAAGCGAAGGGTTGTGTCTTCCTTAAAAGACCCAATATCTTTGGGCCCATGTTAGGCCATTAAAGCACCTACAAAGGAATTATATAACTCCTTGTCTAAGAGCCTCGGAACATGTACAGCGGTTAGTTGTCAGAGGGCGCTTAATTATAGAGTCAAAAAATTAGGGCCATTAAATTGTGCTTTTTGGGTGCTAATAGCACACCCTTTTAATGGGAGCAGTGCAAGGCCGTTGTGCCCGTCTAATTGTGATTAATGGGCATTGAAACCATGACACAAGAAATGAATAGGCCAAGAAACTAAGAGCTGTTACTACTGTACTAATGGTCATTTACTTTGAAAAGTCATGGCCATTGATCCTAAAATCCATGAGACTTAAGTGTGATAGACACTTTTGATATCTTGGTAATTGTTAGGTCAAGTCACATAGTTATTGTTACATGGTTAATTTTTTGACCTAAATTTTTGGTTTTAGGATGAGACCAATATGCTTTTATAGTCTCAGTCACACGCATACAAAAACTCAAACAAATTGTTTATGCACAATAATAGCATATAAGTAAGGTAACAAGCACATAACATATACGAGAATCTTCATAATTTTTTATTACTTTTTTCAAAAAAATATATAAGGTTACAATGTCAACTACCTCACTCTTATCTTTCTTTAAATTGTTGTGAGCCTTTAACTATCTACATCTATTTATTGAGTTGTAATTAACACCTCTTAACTACATATGTTTATATAATATGGTTGTCAAGTCAATCATATCTTAGTGGATTACATGATTTCATAGATTAGGAGCATTGGAAAGTGCCATACTCCTCAATTTTGTGTCCCATGATCAAGTGTTCTAGAACATTAACCTTATTCCCCATTTTTTTCCTTTTTAGATGACACAATTTGCCTACTCCAAGTTGCCTATATGTGTCCCACATTTTTAACCAGCAACACCTCCCTCTCTTGCTTTAATTTAGAAGCTTCCAAAAGCCTTCCAAAAGTCATATGCTCACATTTGTAGGAGTAATCATCCATGATATTCCTATTTTTGTGGGGCTTGAGATCATGTATTGCTTTTTTCCAACCCCTTGTCAATTGCATACCCAACTCGTGCATGTTGAGGGCTTGCACATTGTTAGCTCATACCTCAGCTTGTAAGTTAACTTTTGTGATATCATAGCCAATTCTTTGGCTAAATTATCTTTTGCTCGTGTATTGTTGGTTTGGACCCCATGTTGTGTCCAATGTTGGCCAATTTTTAAGTGTGAAATGCATATCTCTTTAAAGAGCATTTGGTAATCTAGTTGTTTGGTAGGAAGAGATACTTGTATGTTTAAGTGCTCACTCAGCATGCTAGTGCATTGCTAGCATATTGTTGCAACACTAATGCACATTATTACACTAACCAATATCTCAAACACCTTTTCTACTTGAAACTAATGCCAACACTCACTGCTTTAATGCTTCCACAACACAACACAATACCACCCATACTCTTAGATTCAACTATTTACCAATGTCATAATTTGCATTTAACCTCCCTAACTTTGTTACCATGCATGTCGACTCCCATGTTCACCTTATTTCCCTTAATATACCTATCATATGCCAACACTATACTAAGTATTAGTATAAGGTCTTACCAAATATTTGCATTTTCATATCAAGGAACAAAGAGGTCTAACAATTGTTATTATTAATTGTTAGTTAATATAATTAACTCTAATAGATGTCTTTTGGTTGAAAGATATGAAAAAGCATGAAATAAATTTTGAACTCATGATCTTTCTAATAAAAGGATGAGTCGTTAACCACTTGATGATGAGTATAGACATATTAATTGATTAATCAATGATATTAAAGAATTGATAAGAGTCTTAGTAAACAAGACATTAATAGTGATGAGAAAAATCAATTCAATGCTTGATAAAATATAAAGTCTTGAATTCACTAAGTCAAAATACATTATTAATGTAATTGAAGCACTATACAAATTATTTTCATCACAGGGTTATGCAATACTTAGTTCTTGCAATTAAATTAAAAAGATGAGTTTTTCAAACTTTTAATAGATTTATAATGATACTTTTAATAGATTTATAATGATGCTTTATAGTAGGGGCCCTATCTTGCCTATATGAATGTGAAATATGTCTATCATTCTAATAAGCAAAAGGGTATGACTTTAAAACATTTGTGAAAAGGATATGAACATAATAACCTTTAATGTGCTAATTAATTAAAAAGAGAAATATATTATTGTACAATTATTTATGTTCATTGGTTTTACAATTTGTCAATAAGAATAATTGATTTAAAGTTTGTTTATCATATTATTCATACATGTTGTAATGCATTTTTCACTATATAAAAGTTCAATGTATAAAACACCTTTACTTATGTATTTGACTTTTAGAATTGTAGATTATCTATTATATTCTCAATATTTTGAAAATGACTGAAGATTATTGAAACATTTTTAAAATGAAAATTAGACATGCCTATTGGTTTATTTGGTGGTTATAGAAAGATATTTTTTCATGAAAAGACATATTAAAAAGGTTGTGTCTATTGATGTCAAAAAACATCTTTCTTGGTCAAATAACCCTTGAACCATTACATATATGATGATCTTCCTTTAATCAAATGAAGAGAAGATATAAGAAAATGTTGTTTCCTTATAGAATAATTTGAGATAATATACAAACTTCTCGAAGGCTTAATTTTAATAGTGCAATATGCAATCAAGTATGTTTCATTTTATCTTATAAGGGAATTCATTATAACCTAGTTGCACTATTATGAAGGCAAATTTTGCTTTAAGAAAAATGACATTAGATACACAACTTAAAGTAATCTTTTACTTCTACTATAATCCTATTTTTGGATCTAAAATAAATAAAATATTAGTATTAGAAAAAACAAAGAAAAAAAATTCTAAACAAAATGAAAATTATGAAGAAGACAGAGGCAAAAGACCAAGTTAGAAGTGGAGCTCTAGATTAGGACTTACCTCAATAACAAATGCATCATTAGCATTGGTACAAGTCACCAACTCACGCACCACATTTGTCTCATTCTCAATCTCACGTAATTCTTACTTTTATAGATATTATTCAATTTATTGGAGATAGAGAGTTAAGTAATTATAAAAAAAAAAAAAAAGGAAAAGGAATAATTTTGAGAAATTGTCATTAAATTTATTAAATGGCATAGTTAAATTTAAGGAAAAAGGATCTAATGATTAATAACATTTGCATTTTCTTTCTAATATTATATTATTGATTAAGTAATTTTGTTTTTCAAAAAAATAATTTATAGCTACAAAGAGAAGCTTTCTTTGAGCTTCCCCTTTATATTATTGTAATAAAATGTATTTGATAAATTGTTTTATAAGAATAGCATCTTGACCCTTTTATAATTGATATTGAATTATTTTTTTCATTTTTTAATTGTATAGTACAAGTCAAAAGTTATTATAAGATAAAACTATCTAATAGATTGATAAGGAGCTCACCAAAGAGTACAAGGAGCAAACTATCATGGAGTTAGGCCAAAGTGAGTATCCAAAAAGCAAAGATTTTGGTAAGGTTCAAATCTTGCATAAGAACACATGCAAAAACACAAGGTTAAGGGATGGAGTGATGCTTTAACATTAACACACAAGGTGACCTTTTTTCAAATTCTTCTCTACCTAAGAATGGGTAAGGCAAAATTAAGTGGAGGTCTATCTTTTGCCAACATCAAGCCAAGAGTTGATGTCCCTTGTTCTAGCTAATGCCTTCACTAAGCATCCATTATCTTTTAGTTTGTTCTTCTTTAAGGTGTCGTTGATGGACTACAAATCAGATTATGGATGTAACTTACTTTATTGGTTATAATGTTGTTTTTTACAGTGTTGTAGCTTCAATTTTGTTGGGGGTACTAGCAACGTTTAGATGTTCAACCCTTATCACATACATAACATGTATAATCCATTTATGAATGAAAATTCTTTTGCCTTATTATTTGGCACTAAAGTACTTTACCTTTTGGCCTTGACTATTGTGCAAAAATCATTGTCATTTTACTTTTAATGTTATTTATGGGGCTTAAACTGATTTAGAATGTGCAATTGAAGGGTTATGTCAACTATGCTTCATAATTGAAGTGACTCTTAGTAATTATTACACCTAAGGCTAAAGGTGTGTAAGGGGTACAAATTAGAAGAATTGACCCTTACGTTTAACATCTAATAATCTATGCCTTCCTTTTTATCAATTCTTACTTTAAGCTTTGATTTTTTTTTTTTTTTCAATGATGTTGTTCTTCTTGGGGTTGGCCACTAAATTGTCATTTCTATAGTTAATGGACTACTAAGAACTCTACCTCTTACCAACATCCCACTAAGAAGTTCTATCTCTTACCACATCAATTTACACATTACCATGTTAGGTAGTTTATAGGTATTGTTAATGTTAGAGGAGGAATAATTGATGTCTTCTCTTTCCCTAATGCCTCTAACCACTTACAAATGCTAAGTTTAAGTTATGCCACCTTGTGACTTTCCCATCACAAGTGGGGCTTAAGTCAAGTTTGGTGTCCATGTAAATGGCTAACATAAAAGGAGGATTAAGAGTATGGTTAAAAGGTTGATTCATGAAGGACATTAAATTTTGAGGAAATGAAGGCATGTGTTAAGCAAAGCCATTTCTTCCCTTGTTGTCTCCTTGTTCAATAATAGATGGGTTGTGTTAAGATGTTATTGGTCACTATGTCTAGTTAGGGCTCCTTGTTGTCCAAATCATTATATTACTAGTTTTTGATTTTTTTGTTGTATTACGAGCTAAGTTAAAATGTAATCTTTTCCTTTAAAGAGTTATAACTTGTTATTGATGAATAAGTGACATTATTAATGAATATAATTGTCATTTCAATTATCATTCTGTATTATTCTTTTTTGTAACATTTTTCTTTTTTATAGTGTAGATTGAAAAATGTTTGTGTGATGGCTTTGCATAGGATGCCTTAAGTGTTTTTGGTAAGAGGCCTACATGACAACCTTATGTGGGGTGCCTAAGGTAACTCTTAGTTTCATCATAAAGGCAAGAACCTTGTGTGGTTGCATAGGGTCTCTTAGGCATTTTTGTTATGACATCTATATGGTGACCTTACATGGTGAACCTTACATTACTCCTAGCTTTGTTACATAGGCAAGAAATTTGTGTGGGCTTCCTTTAGCATTCTTGGTAAAATGCTTGTATGGCGACCTCGTGTGGAGTGCCTTAGGCAACTCATAAGATGTAGTCTGGTAGGAAAACAATAAGTTCATTGACAATTTGGATGTTAAGGCACCTTTTGCACCTTGGGGAAATAAGTACATTACTAGTAATATGCCTTAACTTCCATGTGTGGGGGATTAGGGTCCTATCTAGTTTTAACATATGGTCACTTCTTGACAATGCATCCTCTATGACTACGTAATTGCCTTCCTAATTGAAGGCTAACTTGCTAGCCTTTTCATCATTCATATTATCTTCCTATTTTCTTAGCATTAGTTGTCTTTGTGGAAGAAATGTTCTCTTGCTCTTTTGTTATGGTACTATGTCATCTTTTTTGTGATAAAAGCCTATTTGTATGAATGCTTGTTTGTATGCCTCATTTAAGAGATCTAATTCATTATATAACTCCTATTCATTACAATCTTCATTGAAGTATTGTTACTTGTAAATCAACTTATATATTTTTGTTACTACTATGGCCTTCATCCCAAAGACAAGAAGAAATGGGGTTTAACCAGTTATGGATCACAAGGTTATATGATATGCCAATAAGACCCTTAATATTTTGTTTTCTTAGAGTTCTTTTACCTTTCCCAATCATTCCTTAAGCCTTGGATAATGGTACAGTTAATTACCTTTACTTGATTATTGGTTTGTAAGGGCTTAACCAATACAAACTTAAGGGTGATGCTTAGACCTTGACAAGATTCTCTATACTTATCATTGAATGGCATATCATTATTTATGATAATGGCATGAGGGATGTCAAATTTGCAAATGAGATTCTTCTAAATGAAGGCTTCTATATGTTTTTTCATGGTTGATGCTAAAACTTTAGCTTCCATGCATTATGTGAAATAGTTGATGGTGACCATTATAAATTTATAAACCTCTAATGGTTGTTAGTAATGGCTTGATGATGTCAAGCCATCATTGGATAAATGGACATAATGATGGTATGCGAGTGAGGTGCATGGTTAGGGCTTAATGGTGGTTGTCAAACTACTAGCATGTCTCACACCTTTTTACCATCTTAAAGGCATTTATGTTCAAAGTGGACTAATAATACCCTTACTTGATTACCTTCTTCAAGATAATTCTACTACCTACATGTTACCCATAAATGCTTTCATAAATTTCATAGAAGACATAGCCCACTTTTTTCTTTTTTTTTTTTTTTACCAGGAATTTAAGGAAGGGCATAATTAAAGGCCATTTGTTCAACCTTCCATCCACTAGTAGTGCTTTTTCACTTTTAACTAAATTTGTCTTGCTTTCACTCCTTTTTAAAAGTTCCCCCATTTGAAGGTAGGCAATGACTAGTACATCCATGAGAAACTTGCATTCAACTCCAATATTTTATGTTCCATTGGCCCTATATAACTTAGTTGTGTAAGAGTATCCAAAAAAATTGCTTATTTAAGGGTTATTTTCATAATTATGCATCATTTGGCCAAGGCATCCACTTAAGAGTTTGTCATCCTAGGAACTCGCTTAAGGACGAAGTTGTCTCCTTTCGTGGTGTATGCCTTACAAAGGGTGTGGACTTTCTATAAGTCTTTCGCCATGTTATCTCTTATCACCTCATATTTATTGTTCACCTATCTTACTACCAATTATGAATTACTATAAACCTTTAGCTCTTTGATTCTCAAGATTCTAGCTATGTCAAGTCCATTAAATATAAAGTCATACTTTGCCTTGTTTTTTGACACCAAGAAGTTAAATTCCAACACATACTTAAGTGTGACCTTGCTTGGTTCCATGAAGACCAAGCTTGTAGTATTTCCTCCTTCGCTAGATGGGTTATTAACATGTAGAAACCAAGGCTTGACTAATACCTTTTAGGCTTCATAAGCCTTAAAGTTGATGCACTTGTTAATAAAATTAGCTAGTATTTACACCCTTAAGGCCTTTTAGGGTTAGAAATGGATGTTAAATTCTCATAATTCAACTGATCATAGGAGTTAGCTTGCTACTTTTAATTTATGCAACACTAAACAAAGTGGTTGATCAATCATGATCACAATGGAATAAGCTTGGAAGCAAGACCATAATCTCTAGGTTACCATAACTAATGCAAAATTTAACTTTTCAAACTTTAATAGCATAGTTTTTCTCTTTAAGCACTCTGCTAAGGTAGTATACTGGTTGTTATAACTTCTCTTCCTCTCAAATGAGGATTGAGCTAATGGCAAACCTCCTTACGAATAAGAACATTGTCTCTTTCTTGATGGCTATTTGACATTAGTGCTTATGTGGTGCAAGGCTATTGCCAGATCAATAACTAACATGCCTACTGATATCCAAGCAAATACTAATTATAGGTACCCTTATAGGAATTGAGTAATATCTTTTTTTATCTTTCCTTAAGTCTTTCACTAATTTGCAGCATCTTTGAGCTTTTACTAAAGTTAATGAGAACTTGGACTAGTAACTTAGTAGGAATCCTTCACTCTTCTATGTTTAAGTTGTTTACTTTAATTGTCAACACCCTTCTTTTGTCTTTGATCCATGCCACTTATAGCTTTCGCACTTCCTTCTAATCTTCACAAACTTCCCTTAATCCTTCAACTATGAGACACTTCAACTTAAGGTGCTTGATTGATAGGATGGCATCAAAAGCTTGCAATCCTAAACTCCCCAATGTCAAAGGACAATAGATTTACTTATCGAGACAAGTAGTTTGTCAACTCCCTTTGAAATGATGAATTTTCCAATGAATCCATAAAGAGGGTAACTCATTGGTTGTAGGATTTGCTTTATAAGTCCTATTTTATGAAACACATCAAAAAATAGGATGTTGACTGAGTTGTTGGTATTTACAAGTACACATTTGATGATAAAATGATTAACTATGTTCATGAGGGCAAAAGGGTTATGATGGGAGTATTTAATACCCTTTAAGTTATCATCTATAAAGAGGATGGTAGTAGTGTTTATATCTTGTGGACATTTGCCTTGAATATTAAAGATTCTTTGGACAAATGATTTCCTGACCATTGTACTACCCCTTTTATGCAAGGGTCCTTCAATGATTATATATATATATAATTCCTTACATTGGTTTAGGACCTTGGGTAAGGCTCACTCCCTACAACTCATTTCCCTTCCTAGATAGGATCTTTAGGTCCAAGTTATCAAGTCACAATTCAATCATTAGTTAATTGCCCACCTATTCTCACAGTGTGATTTTGTGCCCATGAAATTTGTGATACTCGTAATACCTAGTTAAATCTCATATTTTAATTATAGATTTCATCATAGTTAGATACCTAAATAATCCTTGTCTTTGTACTTCCATCAAGATTTGGGTACACAGTGACCTAAGGGAGGTGCAAATTTGGTATCTAAGGGCATCAAGGCTTATGTTATACTATCTTTGCTTAAGCTAGGGGCTTACCCTTTGCTTTCTTTTCTTATCATCCCTCTCTCATTTCATTAAAAGGGACTCTCTCCATGTATACTTATTCCTCATCTCCATCCTAGCATTACTTACTTCCTCCATATTAATGAATCTTTCTACTTGGCTTATCATGGTGATGAAGTTTATGAGGATTTTTTTATTTTTGTTACAAGGATTGTGAGACAAAAGAGTCAATGAGGTTGGTTAAAAATATATCAAGTGCCATGTCTAGATTTGGGCTTTTGTGTTAAGCATTTCATTGATAAAACAAGTTAGAAACTCTTGTTGGGGTCATTTTTAACTTGCTTGATTATGTTAAGGTCACCTAGGTTTTATTTTGCAATCAACTAATGACAAATTGGGCAATAAAGAGGCTTCCCAATTGTTCTTAGTTTGTGACTCACTATAAGGAAAGTTTTGAATACCATTGATGTACTACATCTTTTGGGGTGGTGGTGAACATTTTGCATGTGATTGCAACTAAGGTAGAGTGGAGAGACATTAGTGCTCAAAACCTAATCTAGCAATCAATGGGGTCCTTTGTTATGTTGTAACTATCTAGGTTTAGAAACTTAAACTTTTCTACAATAAGACCATTTAGTATTTCTTAAGAAGGAGGAAATGCTACACCCTTTACTTCCATTTCCTACAATGGAGGATGTTGCACTTATAGGGTCATCATCTCCTCATATATCCACTTTAACTACACCATTAGTGAGTTGTTGTCATATAGGGAAAACACCTTAACTGACCCTTGGTAGTTAAGTTATCTAGCCCATCAACTGAATGCTGAGGCAAGGAAATGGCTGCTTAAGGAGGGTTCATTATTTCATAGGGCTACTAAGGATGTTAGGTTGCAATCTTCTTCTTTTAAAAGGACTAAACTCTTACAAATTCTTTCCTAAGGAAGGTTTTCTCCATTAACTTCAACAACTAATGGGGGATATAAGGTCACATTCATTTTAAGCATGTTGTGAGAGGTTTATCATAGAGGTGAAGGCATATAAAGTGTGTCTCCTAAGATTTGAATGATAAGGATAATTATGGTTGCTTTGGCTAAAGTAAGGGTTAATTGCACATGTGTTGTTAGAAACATTGTTAATGTGGGGGCTAAGGTGTCGACTGAACCAATTAGTGAATTAAATTAGTCTAAGGTGACTACAATTAGTTTAAGAGTTATAGATGTGGTTAGTACTCCATACAAATCTACTAGGTTGATAATAGGTTGGTTACCAAGAGGGTTAAATGATATGGAGGTGGATAAATGCTAAACATTCGTTGATAAGGCTTTATTCTAAGACCGCTAAAAACTTTTGTGCTTTATATGGGTTGAACGGTTGTGTCCTTAAAAGAGTGTAGATTAGGAAAGAAAAACATTGTGTCCTTCCCACAAATGGTGTTGATTAATAATGAGTTCACCAAGGAGGACACGAGATAAAGTCTTATGAATTTGGGATGAAACAAGTATTTAGTAAGTAAAGGTATTGGTAGGGTCCAAGTCTTGCAAAAGAACACATGACCAAGAGTTAGAGCAAGGCTTTGACATTAGTACTCCAACAATCAAGTTAGCATGATTAGAAAAGAGTTCTCAAGTAGATAAATGGTGTAAAATTATTTCCTTGTACAAACATGGTCTTTGTTGATTTATATGTTGTTGAGGTACCCATAACATGTGGATTTTAATGATGATGTGATAGGTATAGAGTTGAGACCCTCTAAGTGAGATTTAAGCTAAGAGACTAGTGATATAGATTTGAGAGAAGGTCACCAACCTCCTTTGGGCTTTGAAAGCTTGTAATGGGTTTAGTTACAAGGTCTCTTAGACCTAGTCCAAAGAGGCTTGAAGTTAGCTTTAAAGGCCTCATTACAACTAGAAATCAAAGAGTTAATTAATTTTAAGTTTTAATTGATTGTCTTTTCCATTATACTACAAACAATAAATTTGATATTATATTACAAATTGTGTGATCAACGCAATTTTTTTTTTTTTTGGATGTTAATGCATTGGCATGTCCATAAACTTTCTTTTTTTTTTAACTCACAGCATATCCATAAACTCAAAAAACTACAAGGTATTGTATCTCATGAATTTTTATACTATGTAACAATTATATTTTAATTTAATAATTTGGATATTTATGTCACTATTAAGAATTATAATTTTTTTTTAGATATACTTAATTTATGGACATATTCACTTGTGTGCACTTTAATTAAATTTATTGTGCCAATCCAAAATATGGATAAAAAATGAGGGATGAAAACTCTTTCTCCATGTAAATTGATTGTCCCCTAAAACCTTTTATTTTATAATGTCAGTTTGGTTAATTCCAAGATTAATTCAACACCTAAATTCTAAAGTAGGCTTCTCTTTTGTTTGTAAAGCCTAAAGCCTGATATTATATTTTTGCTTGCATATATTGCATTTGTCATTTGGACATTACTTGAACTATGAGGCTATTTAGGCTACAAGCAAATTAAACTATAAAGATGAGACCAACAAATAAATAAGAAAGTCATATCCCCTTTTGCTCGTAGTTAAGATGAAAAGAGAAGTTTTCATGGGACATTTTAATACTTAAAATTTAGATATTTATATTCAAAATTTTAAATTTTAATTTTAATAAAGAAATATAAAATTTATAGAAATATGAAAAATTATCTATATTATATAATTTATAACTCAATAAACATTTTAACTCTAAAAATGAAGTATAAAATTTATAAAAATATAAAAAACTACTTATATTGTATAACTTAAAACCTATTAAACCTTTTAATGAATAAAAAAAAAAAAAGAAATTAAGTTAGTGGAATCATTTGATGAACTTTGAATTAAGTTATATGGAATGAAAGACATTTCAAATTAATTCATTTTTGGGTCAGATTAGTTGAATTCATGTTAAGTTTAAGTCAACCCATAATTTTAAAAATTATTATTAAAAAATTAATTTTTTTATTTTCTATTTATTTTTATATTATTTATTATTTTTTTTTTTTTAAAATTAATTTGTAATTATTAAAAACATATAATTTTTTATATTAATTATTATCTTATTATTTAATCTGTTAATTTTAAAAAATTAATTTTTTTATTTAACATATATTATATATAATAAATAATAAAAACAAAATATTATTTATAATATATATATATATATATATTTTTAAAATATCATAATTATAAAAAAAAAAAAAAAAAATATTATATATATAAATAAAAATAAATAAATTAAATATAATATATATTTATATAATATATAAAAATAAATAGTATAAAAATATATAAATAAAATAATAAATAAAAATATAAAAGAATAAATAATTTTAAAATTTATGATGAAAATAATAAAAATTATATATATATATAATTTATGATTCAAATATTATTATTTTTTATTTTATTTTTTAAATTTATCTTAAAATAAAAAAAATTAAGTCATAATAATCACATCTAATTAAGCTTATCCTAAATTTTTAAATTATGTTCAAGTTAACTCATTTTTCTGCCAAGTTTCATCGTGCGAGTTTAGGTCGACCCATCCAATCATGTTGAAATTTGATACCAATAGCAAACAGTTTTTATGACATGAAAAACATTGCGAACACAATGCAGTGGCTCAGGCTGAAGCCTATCCGTCCTAAGCTCTCTCTTCCTATATATATATATATATATATATATATATATATATATTCCCGAGATAAAAGTTGAAGAGAGGAAGAACGACAAGATGAAAGCAATGAGAAAATTAACAAAAGAAATCATTCTTCAAAACAGGACACTACAAATAGAGTCCAAATAGTAACTTCGGTTGGAGAAAAAGAGTTCCACTCCTAATTTTTGCATTCATAAAGCAACACAAGTTATTGCCGTGGATAATATAAGCAAAGGGAGTGCAACACACATCGAAAAACAAACTTGAAGATTGATTACCAATCTCTGAATCTAGGTCCAACAGGTTATGATTTCAGAAACATTAATGATAAATCAGATTCTTGTCTGCAAAACTGAAGAAAAAGAAAAAGATCAAAGTACCAAAGAACCAAAATGTTACATTTCCACTTACATAATGCGAGAACATCAACAAACCAGGTTATGCTCCAAGATTCCAAAGGGACATCAATGATCTCAAGCGATTAGCTCAGTAAAAACTCACCCCATAGTCTGCGCAGTCAGTTGACTTTGATTATACCAGATCAAATCAGAGAGGAATTGCACTTCCGGAGGCAGATGAACAATAAGACAGGCAATAAATGATGAATGGAAAATTAAGCATGCAGTTTCTGAATGACAGCCTCCAAATCTCTTGGAATACAATTCTCAGCCAATTGACATCTCTGTTTGCCTATTTTCCAAAATCAGCTTCTGCGACGTACAACTGCAGTCTTCTGGTTTTTTGGTACATAAGCAAATTGGCTAAAATCCGCTCCAACAACACCTGACCTTCAGTGAATAGACAGGGAATTTCAAATGAAGATTATAGAATTGTTAAAAAGAAAAATAATTTCCAGGGACAATGTATTACCTCATAGGACTACTGTTCCTTATATCCCTCAAAGGGGCTCGGAGACCACTGGCACGAGAACCAGATGAGGAGAACCTAAATGATGATATCACTGAAACAAATCTCTCCAATGACTTCTCTGCTATGTCAGAATATCGGCTTAAATGTGAGATGTTAGAACCAAACTTTCCTTCCTCAGGTTTTGCATCCATAGGCTTTTCCTCAAGGTTAGAAGCATTTGTACGCATTTGCTTGGGTCCCAAATTCTCCTGAAGTAATCAAAGCACCAAATAAGCTTATATGTTAAGCAGATAGCTAAGAAACTGAAGCAAATGTCAACTAGCTGCAGTTAGTAAAGTCAGTTGGTGCCTGATCACTAGGTCACCGAGTAAACCTAGGATGAGATCTAAAGTTTAAACCTCATATATCACTGATAATTAAATCCTCTCCCCCCATTCCCACTGGAAAAAAAGTCGGTGCCTTCCCAAAAGACTTGGGATTGTATAGAGAAGACAAGCATTCCTAACTCATCTATTGCACATAAACCCCAAATGAAAAATAAACCAAAGAAGTTACCTACTTGATCTAAAATGTCATTTGGCAAGCTCTTCCTTTTTGAGGAGATACCATCATGATAGTTAGCCTTGGAAGCAGAACTATCAAGGATGATGCCCTTGTTATTGTCATTGAGAGTGTCATCCTTGACTAAAACCAATTCTTGTTCATTTTCTTCAACATCATTCTTTTCTGACATATGGCGAAAATAATGGCTTCTCACAATGACCTTTTTGTTTGCTTTGCTTGTTTTGCAAGTACTCTCATCAATGCCATATCTGCACGTGTCACTTGCAACATCATCCTTCACAAAAAACTGCTCCAGTTTGTTGTCTTGATCACTCTTGTTGACTGTGTTATGCTGAAAACATGGACTCCTTGCAGTGGCCATTTTGTACTCCTTTCTTATTTTGCCCTCGCATTCCTTTAGCAATGCCTGACCAGGTTCATCCACTGGAACTTTGAATTGATGATGCAAGGTATCTTCTAGACTGCTTGCATCATCCAACCTATCTTCAGTGCCTGAAAAACATAAAATATGTTGATATTATGAACTAGTTACTCATAATTGTTGTGAAACTCATTTGAAATAATTTACAACCTACCAGGACTCTGAAATTCTGAAAAACCAGGAACTTGAGTGGTAAACCCATTTTCCACCTACAAAAGGAAGAATATTATCAATAAATATGAGAAGAAGTGAATAAGTTCAACCAGTGGATTTTAATTCAGAATTTTGCCATTCCCATTATTCCACTCACAATCATGTTAGGAAAGCTGTTCCCCAAATTTTTAGATTTGAACGGTGATGCCAAAGGATTCATGTCACAGGAAGCAGCCTCAACACTGCAGTCTTGTTTGGGGTTTGTAGCCTCAGTGTCCAGTGAAATAGAATTTGTTGGTGATTTTCGAGGGGCCCTAAAGTTTCTCTTTGCTTCAAGTGATGCAAAGCCTTGTAGTGTCAAGGAAAGTTGGAAACAAATATGTAGCATTTGAACAGAACATACAATAAGAAAGCCAACCTAGTGGAACTAGGGAAACCACATGAAGGATCCATTGGCTCCTGCCCTGCCGTTAGCTTATCAAAAATTTTAAATGTCTCATGAACATAATGTATTTCTCTATCTAGAATTTTATTAATGAATAGCATGTTCTTTTCTACCAGAAACTTCAACCATCCACTTTCATGGCCTTTTTGGAGAAGGAATAACATCACAAACAACACAAAGGGATACCTTCCCTTTCATGAGATATAAAACAACCTCTTAAAAAAAAAAACTACAACATGACAGCTTAGCAATCTATATAACTAGGAAAAGTCACAGTCCTGCTAACTAAAGGGACTCCAGAAAAATAGAACCTAAGATAAAGTGCACTTTGGATTATCATGGGGGAAAATCTCTTGGATTATTTTTCTTCTTGTTCCAAGACATGCAACTAATAACTCAACTTGTGCATGTGACAGTGATATTGTTGTCACAGTTAACCAGGAGAAAATTTTCTGTCATAGATGATGTAGCAGGTAAAAACAAAATTTTCCAGTTAAAGTATCTGGAGAATTACTTTAAAAGGATACAGAAGTACTTAGTCAAGAGATTCTTCTGCACAGGCAAATCTAGCTTCCTCTTACTTTCAAATTTATATTTTTTGGACTCAGAATTTGTATTAAGCACAACCCCTGAACTAATACTTCCTCCCTGTTGAAGGAAAATGTGAAGAACACAAAAAGGCGCAGACTCAAGCAATATGTTAATTGATTATGATGAGAACTCCCTCAATAAAGCACAAGTGAGCAAAAATCTAGCTGATGTTGTGGTGAAACATACTTGAGAACAATACCAAAAGATGTTACAATTGGACAAAAAGCACCAGGTGACAATTAGACAAGAAAATGTCCTATAACCAAAGAAAAACAGGTTATTTCTACTAGGCGCCAACACCTGCAGCTCATTATTCGTAAAGTAGCTTTCTTTCTACAAGCCTCAATTTTAATTTTTTTTTTTTTGGTTCAGAGTGGCACCAGATATGTGACTCAGTTATGCAACCTTAGTTAACAGCACCAATAGCCTATTGAAGTTATGCAACTACGCATATGGCATACAGTTCATTCAGGCAAATATGAGTATGTAAGTTGGGGACTTAAAATATTCTGATACTTATGACCAGACAATTAAAGAGCCCAGATTACCTGATACCTAACACAAAAAGGAAGCTTCTGCAATTACTAGGCAGATAAATAGCCAGATTAAAGGGTGTTTGTGTGTGTGCACAAGAGAGAGAGAGAGAGAGACATAAGCCAAGATGAAGTAGACAGAGGATACCATAAATGGCATTTGTGTAAATGGATCCAGATCTCCTTTTGCTATACCCTTAGCAACATGCTTCGGTATCAGTGTGTTCACAGTTAAGGTCTACGCCAAAGTATTTTAATCAATCAGAAGACAGAATGCAGAAAACTAAACTAGTTTTGATAATTCCATGTAGAGGATATGGGCCTAGAAAGTCCAAATCACTGCCAAAACCATCAGATATGTTGGACAAATGCTCAATATCTTCACTAATAGGATTGTAAACCCGTTGGTACTGGAAAGTCAGCATTGCTTTCTGGAAAGATTCTTCATAAAGAGAAGGGACAGATACAGTGCTATATCTCAAGTGCTTGATTACCTAAAAACAAACCAATCATCAATTGGTATATAGCATATATTGGTATAAAAATATTACTTAACAGAAGTTGATCGCTTTAATCTGGTCAAGAATCAATAAATAAACCTTTCATCCTACCATATTTTTTTTTCAATCCTGTTCCATAGAGTTAAGTTATTGTCTGGTGCATTCAAGAGACACTTACCTTGTCATAGCTCTTGAACTTTGTAATCAATGCATGAGCCCTTTTAAGTCCCATTCCTGGAAGCGATTGTAAATAGTCACAACCACTCAATATGCACAACTCAAGAAGCATTTTGCTTGTAAATCCTGCAAAACTTATTTCTTTGTTCTGCTGAAGTCTGGAATGATGAAATTCAACACCTTGCCCATACTTGTCCATTTTGAAGATAATCTTGATGGCAAAAATAAAACAGCTTAGTTGAAGCTCTGAAAGAAATTGACAGGAAAAATTGCCTATTTCAATGGCAAAAGCAATGACAGGTTTTGATAAATAACCAGATCAACAACTCACTCTGGAGCAGCCAAATGGTATTAGATCAGAGTCCTCAGATATCACAGCATCAACTTGTTTGTTTACTGCCAAGAAGGTCATTTGAGCATCTGCCTCATAAGGTGCTACAATGTAAGACACATTCTCCTGCTTTAAGACCTTCCACATGCAACCACATCAACAGAAGAAGGAACATTATTTAGTGCCAAGAAGAACTACAAAGTTCTTTGCACATTAGGTTAGCAAGCCAAATGATACACCATCTCTACCTGGATTAGCTCGTGTGCAATTGAGGGCGAAATATCAACAGCCTTCTGGTAGCATTCATAAGCAGCCGCTGAATTTCCATTTGACTCATGCTCTACAGCACGTGCAAGATTTTCCTTTCTTATCCTACATTCACAGTTGAGAGTTTATTTATTAGCATAGCAGAAACATTCTACATTAGCATACTTTTTCATGAGGAATGTGTCAGCTGTTGAAATGTAGATAGCAGGTTGATTAATGGTGCGGAGGACCTTGCATGTAGCTAGAAAGCAACATAAGATTAAGAGCATCAAAGAGTATGATAGCTCCATTTCCCACATTTCTGAGAGACGGCGATTGGACATTTCAGTTAAAAAGTTCTTCCAAGAGGAGTGAAAAAAATGAAAGAGAGGAGATTTTTTCTTTATGAAGGCATTGAATAATGTTCAAGAAATCTTGTCAGAAAGCAAAAACAAAAATGAAAAAGTTATAAGTTAGAGGTGCAAGGAAACTCCTTATCACTTATGTGACCTTGTAAATGATGTATATAAAGGCATGTGGTCATTTGAGTGGTACCTAGACAAAAATCAAGACAAACACTGCTACACCTCAACAGCAGTAATTGCTGCCAAGAAGGTTTTGAAGACACAGAACATTTTGATTCCAGCCAAAAGAAGGAATAGAACTAGAAAGCAATTATTAACAGTTTAACAATGGTCAATTGAAAAAAAAAAAAAAAAAAAGAGAGAGAGAGAGAAAGAGATTTTGCACCAAATTTGGGCCATAAAAATGAAGACCTCACTGAGCTGTGACTTGATTGCATGTCTACTTAATTGCGGACACTAGTAATTGGGAAGCACAATTAATATGTCAAGAAGTTCTGCATACCTAGCACGCTTGTTCTCTTGTTCAATCTTCATCGGAAGAAGACCTCCATCAAATACAAGAATAGGTGTGACCCCATAATGTTGGAGCAAATTTACTCTATGCATACAATACTCAATGTGCCTACAATATTGGACACAAAATGAAGACATGACACTCAAATGCTCCAGAATACTTAAGAAATGAAGCCAAATTCAATCAAAATTTAAGCACATTTACCCTTTACTCTAAATCTTGCTGCAAATTTCTACTCAGAAAAATATGTATCATTTAGTTTAAGAAATGGAGAACAATTTATGCTGATTCGCTAAGACTGGAAGCAATACAGTATCATAAGATATTGAAAGTGTCGACCACTCACAAAAGATTTAAAGTCATCAGAAAAGGTACAAAATAGATTGTCCAACACAACATTGAAAAACAAGGATAGAATATTCAAAATAGTATAGAAGAAATGGCATACGTATTGCCAAAACTGAGAAACAGACAGGGATCAAACTATAAAAGGTGCAACCTTTAAAGATAAAAGTTTATGATTTTAGGTGCAGTAATATGCACCAAAAGGCCGGGGCAAAGACCGCCCATTACCCAGAAAAAAAATTTGCAAGGGCATATCGTATGTATACTACAACCATTTCAACCACAATCTGGAAAACTGCAAACAAATAAAGAGGCAAGTATCTCCAACAACCACACACACACGCTAAAAAAAAAAAAAGGGCAAAAATTCCATCGGATATCGAATACCCATCACCACAGATCGATGAAAGCCCAAACCTTTTTCAACGAACAACATTACGCGATTGCTGCAATGGTTGCCCACAGTACCAATAACAAACATAGGTCACAAAAATCGTAAATGTGGGAATACCCATTAAACCAAACCGATCAAATCTCAAGATTTTCATCGAAAATCACAAGCATGTATAGACAGAGAGAGAGATACCTAGAAGTGGGCAATCCTTTGCAAAGCTGAGTGCTGCAAGACAAGGCACCTTTGTGGAGCCAAGAGTAAGTATCCACAGCAACACAACAACCCTTCAAATCTTTAATATGGATCGGCACCATTGTCGATTTTAAGAGGGGCAAAAGCCCTTGTATTCCCATTATCGCTCTTAGCTGCTTTTTCCTTCTTTCTTGATGCTTTCACTTATTGGAACGGCGAATGCCAGGCCAATGCCCTAATTGTTGACTTTTATCATACGAGAGAGAAAGAGAGGGAAAGAGAGAACGTAGGACGGCCAAAAGCTTAACATTGGCGGGAACCATTTTTGGCGAGCAGTTCTATGAGAACGGAGTTATGTCGGGAGGGTATTTTATTTTTGTACGAAGAAAATAATAATAATAATAATAAGTATTAATTAATTTATTTTAAATAAATAAGCAAATTAATTAAATTATAATACATATTTTTAATTATAAAATTTTTAAACAAATTATTTCAATCCATTTATTCAAAACAATTTGTTAAATTACCTACAAAATTAAACTCAATTTATCTAATTTTATTAAATATATTTTTATGATAAATTTACATTTTAAAAAGTTTATTATTTTTATATTTTATTTTATATATTTAATTTATATTATTAAATTTAAATAATTTTTAATTTTAATAATTATAAATTTTTTAAAAAATTTTAATTTTTAATTTTTTTTAAAATTATAAAAAATTTTATAACATTTAAATATTATAAAATTTAATCTTTTAAATTATTATAATTATTTTTTTTAAAAAAATTATTTTTAAGTTATATTTTTTAAAATTTTAATAAATTCAATTTTTTAAATCTAACAAAATTTTAAAAAATGAATTTTAAAAAAATTTTAAAAAGAAATAAATAATTATGATAATTAAAAAATATAAATTTTATAATATTTAAATTTTATAAAATTTTTAGAATTAAATAAAAATTTTAAAATTAATAAAATTATAATAAAAAATTTCAATACAAAAAATTAAAAATCATAAAGAACTTAAAATATAAATTAAAATTTAAGAGAAATAAAAATATTTTATTTATTTTTATTTTTCACAATGCTGATTAGCAAAAACGGGCATACCCACTACCATGTTCGGACGAACCAAGTCAAACAAAAAGGGAAAATGTATCACACAACGCTTGAGAGCATAAGAACTTTGCATTTGTTTGACTTTTGTCGCTATTTTAATTTTTTTATTTGTTGTCTAATTTTTTTTTAATGGTATATTTTAGTGAAATTTTTTTAGCACATATGTCAATTTTTTTCCTTTTTTTTTAGTTAATTAATTATTATTAATATTCGAATTCAAAATTTTTAATCTCACCTATATTATTAATTTCAAGTTTGGATGGATATGTTGTTGCTTGCCCAACTATAGAAGCCTTTTATTTAGAGTTTATTTTTTTTTTTTTAGGTAAGGTGGCGCGTGAAAAGGGTGTTGATTTTAAAATTTAGATGGATTAGGGCTTTTTCATACGTAGTGGAGCAGAGCAAGCAAGAAAGCAAAACTTGGGGGAAGAGAATTGAAGAAGAAAATGTTGAGGGTAAATCGATTATTAATGAACCACCACAGCGGTGGAGGAGGAGGAGGAGGAGAAGGAGGACGAGCAGCTGCTTCATTTCTCTTATTATTATCATGCAAACAACATCGTCAACACAATCATTTTCTTCTCAATTCTCAGCTTCCTTCTCGAAAAACCACCGCCCGCTTCTTCGACATCCACCAGGTACCTACCTAAGTTCTCCCCAACCGAAAAATTTTCTTTTTTTCTCTTTTTTCAATTTGTTATTATATGTTTTGTGTTGCGTGGGATTTTTATACAAATTTTGTTTCATTGGGCTTTTCCTTTTCATATAATTTTTTTTTTTTTTTTTACTAATTGTTTTGGCGTTAACATTTGCAGCTTGCAAACAAAGACGCGATTCAGAAAGAGAAGGCCAGGCTGTGAGTTCCTCCTTCTTTCTCTTTGTTTTCCACTTTTTTTTGTTTTTTTTTGGGGGGGGGGGGGGAGGGTGGGGGAGTGGTTTTCATTGTAAGTATAAGAAGATTAAGGTTTAGTTAAACATCGGGATGATGTGTTTTTTTAGGGCAGTCAAGATGAGATGAGCAGAGGGTACTTTGCCGATATTAATGAGTTTCAGAAACATGGTGGTAAGGTAATATTGTTCAAACTTTAAGTTTGCAATTACATATTGCTGTAAAAGCTCTTTTCTCAATGTATTTTGTTGTAAAAGCTTCATTCATATGTTCTATTTGAACACCGTTTTGTTGTTCAATGCATTTGCTTGTGTTTATGGCGGATCCTTGGTCCCATCAGAAGACATGATGTGTCCTGCAAATGTTTCGTTACATTGGAGCAGAATATAAATGTATAGACCTGGTCTTCTGCTATGATGGTTCTAATTTCATTCCTGTGAAATGGATACCTCCCGGATTAACCAGATGAGCTCCAGCCACACAGTGTCATAAGGCTGAATTAAGCATTGTAGTGAAGACATTTGAATTGTAATTTGGGTCGGAGCATGCTTGTTTTAGTCTTGGCATGCTCTGCATGGTGAATGGTGCATTGCCAGGCACTGTGTTAGGTTTATGCAATTTGTTAGAGGGACTCTTTTTAAGTTTGTGGGTTTGACTCAGCAATATGCTTATGCAGATTGCAGTTGCAAATAAGGTTATAGTTCCTGCGGTGGCAGCCATGAAGTTTCCTGACTTAGAAGTTTGCTGTTCAGATGGTAGAACTATAAAGCTTCCTGTCAGGTCCAATGGGAATGAGGTGGATTCTGCCATATCAGATATTCCTAAAGCATCTTTGCTGTGCCTTTCATTTCGCGCAAGTTCTCAGGTACAGAATTTGTAACTGTTTTTTTATTGGATTGCAACTATGTACCATTCAACTTGCATTGCATAAACTTTAATCTGTAATTATTACAAAAAGGTGGCAAAATTTCTGTTTGAGTTTTCTACAGTTTTAGATCTGTGTGTATAAGAGAACGAATTATAGGTAAGGAAAACAGAAGGCAAAATTGTTGGATTGCAACTAACATCACTCAACTTGTCTTTTGTTCAATCTGCAATTATTAGAAAAGATGGTGAATTTGCCGTTGGAGGTTTAACTGTAATAGAAATGTGCATATAAGAGGTTGGATTACAAGGAAAAGCAGATGGGAAAAAATTGGCAACAATAAATGGAGAAGAATTGTTAAATCTGAATGACAAGCAATTTCCAAATTTAGTCAACAATAATAGTTAGACCATTACAATAAATTTACAGTGATAGTCTGCATTTCTTACAGTATGGTAAGATCCTGCATGCTGAGAAAAAGTTTAGCACATACTAGAATGTGTAACAAGCACTCAAGCTTGAATTGTTCTTGTGGCAACAATCAATTGATTCCCCTTTAATGTATTTCAGTTCTCAATAAATTTATTAAGTTCTAAATCATTGCTCCTTCCCTTTTACAGATGATGATTAATTCTTGGAGTGTGCCTTTCCTTAATGCATTTCATCAAGCAAAAAATATTCAATTATATGAGGTACTGATATGTATGCTGCTTCAGTGTTTAGTAAGACTGCAGGTGTCAGATTAAATTTAATGGAAAAGGGGTAATCTTGCTGTTCTCATACTTTTGAGCTTGCCACTAAATTAATGTACCCAATAGAAAATAAAAAAGAAAAATTGGTGCTTATATTATGCACATGGACAAATGTTCCATAGATCCAAATTTTTTCATTACTGTTCAGGTTGCTTTACATCTTGAAGAAGTATTAGGGTAAACTAGGGAGCAAACAACCAAAGCACAAAGTTGTGGCACATACTGCTTCTTCTTTAACTATACTGTTGAAGAACTAGAGATTTTTGGTTGATATAATTTAGCAAAGAAAATGAAAATTGTGTTGGATGCATGTGACTTTTTAGTTCTTTCAGGTTTTCCTCATTATTGATAAATATGTTGTTATTATTACCATCTACAGGTGTCATTTATAGACTCTTGGCTCCTATGTCGGAATCCTGTCAAGCAGATTCTTCTTCGAATTATGAGAAAATCTAACAATCATCCAGATGATGCACTTCAGAGACAGATTGTTTATTCATTTGGTGACCATTATTACTTCAGAAAAGAACTTAAGATCCTGAACCTTCTTACTGGGTACTAACATTTTGTCAGATTTGTCTTTTTATCATTGATATGTGGAAGGAACTGGTTCTAAGATATGCATTCTCATTGTTTAACATTCTGCAGGTATATTTTCCTCCTCGACAAATTTGGTAGAGTACGATGGCAAGGCTTTGGGTTGGCCACTGAAGAGGAGTTATCTTCTCTTATTTCTTGCACATCATTTCTGTTAGAAGAAAAATGATTTAGTTGACCCCCAGGATCTTTTTGCGAGTTTTATCTGGAATTCCATAGTTGAGAATCCCACTATGGGATATATCTAAAATTCCAAGGAGCTTATGTCTTAGCAGTGTCCTTGACCATGTTTCCAATAATGTTTTTGCTATAAGAAAACTATTCCAGTTCCTCTGTCGAAAATGGGCATGGAATGCAGTGGAACTGGCCTGTGCAGACATGATTGATGATTGATGATTGTGAGATGGTGGCTGTCACTTGCAGGCCTTTGGATACCCTGCATGTTGAAAACTTGGATCACCAGAAAGCCTTTGCTTTCCTGTAAACATTGAAATAGTCAGCAATGTCTGCTAATCATTTTTCGGCAGATTTAAGGATACAAGGAGATGAACAAAACATTTGTTTTGGGATGAGAATATATATTTTTTTTTTTTTATGCCATTGTATAAATGAATATAGGTCACTTTTGATGCTGACTCCAAGGCGTGGTGCTTCAGAGCACATTGTTGAATATGTGTCTAATTGAGCAACGTCTTAGTCATGGGACCAATGACATAATGGAGGAAAACACTGGGGACCTGTTGACAGTATATTGCTGGGCAAATACACGGGGACCCCAATAGCAAAGGTATTTTCAGTTGATAAGCTTGTGGGGAATTTGATCGAATAGGACTGAGGGTATCTTTGACAAAAACGCCACTTCATTTGTTTTGAGCATGGTTAAAGACGTAATGCCCCCCACCATCATTCATGCAAAGCGTCTTAGCTAATCAGCTCTATTCGAAAGTGATGTTGTAGATGTTCTTGTTTTGTATTGAAGAAAGCTTTATCGATGTTCAAAAGGGACCACCACTTGTTTTTGGAAAATGGCTAGCAGCGACAGCTTCTCTTACGGCACTGACGGGCAAAGTGCCCACAAATGTGTGTTGGGGCCTTTGGGGTGCAAATCAACACCTTTGCCCTATCTGTCTCTGTGCTTCACCCGTTACCTTCCTACGTATTTCTTTCTCCCTGTTAACCACTGCCAACTAATTGTTGATGTATTACCTTGTTTATATATATATTCTGATAGTCTATGCTCTAAGGAAATTGTTGTCTTCCCTCCAACCCTTAGCATTTAAACAAGAAAAATATATGCTGTTAAGTTCACATTCTCTGCGACCACCTTTTTCTAATTTTTTTTCCCGTGTCGCTGGATTGGGTCTCCTTTAATGTACCACAACAAAAGATGTTTCTGTTCTGTTTCTGTATTTTAATCTTCACGGGCTTTGGTTGGCCAGTTGGGCCCACTGAGGTTCGCCAGGGCATTAAAGGACAGCAGAAGCTATAGCCTCGTCGGCAGGCCTACATGCATCAACAGACATAGCAGCAAACCTGCGGGCCTTGCAGATTCGGAAGGACACGCTTTAGCAGTTCACAGGAACCATTCAAGTACCTTCGGAGGCTAATTAAATGAAAATTTTTTGAAAGGAGAAGGTAGGAGTCTTAAATGAATCGACGACAACTAAAAATTTAACAAACGAATTTCTTCCTGAAAATTGGGTGGGGTAATAAAAAAAAAAATCGAATCAAAATAAATAAATATAAAAAAGGTGTGACTAAAGGCAACGACTTTTCTTCGAAAATATTCCACTGCATTTCTTTATGCTAAATATGGGCATCAATTTCGCAGCTAAGATTCAAATTTATACATTATCTTCTCCTTAATCAAACAAAACTATTCTTTTATATATAATAGTTATAATAGTGGACCTTTCCAAAACGGTTCAGGGGCCCACAGGCACGAGGGAATAGCTCTGCTTCAGACTGCATCCTAGGACTTATTCTGTCATGATGAACACCGTCCACGGAGATTTAACGTAGTTCAGTTTCCATTGACATGCTTACTAAATTTTCCGCTATTTTTAGTCACGAAAATATCAACATTAAAAAAATAAAAGTTCCCTTTTCTTGAAATTTGAGATTTAAATTTTGGATCCTGAGTGTAATAATTGAACAAAAATGCATACTAATTTTCTTAGAATGCTAACTTGTGTGCATGTGTCCACTTGACACATGCGCGAATGCTCTCCGTACATGTCTTCCCAGAAAAACTCAGTATAATCTTATGGTCTTATGGAGTGTAAAGAGGATGATATTGGAAAAAGTAGATATATTTTAAAATATTTATATTTTATATTAAAAAAATTAAAATTGATATATATTTATTTATAAAATAAAAAAAATTTAAAAGATTTTGTATCTAAATAAATGATTCAAAATTTAATTTTGATATAAGAGAATTAGTGTGTATTATAATAATTCATAATTTTAAATATTTTAAAATTGTTTATATTGTATTAGTTAAATTAATTATTTTTTATTAGTAACTTTTTATTATTAAAAAATTAGTTGTTGGGAAAATAAAAAATTGTTATAATAATAAAATTATTATAATTATTATTTATTATTTTTATTTTTAATATTTATTTTTATGAAAAATTAAATTAAAAATAATATAAAAATAATTTTTTTTTTCTTTTTTAGATAATAAAAATTACATTTTATCTTATTTTATTATTTTAACATATGAAAGTTATTAGATTAATTAAATTAATATTATATTTATTTTTTTACTATTTAAAGTACACATTAATAAAAAAAAGTTAATTATATTTTAAGAAAATAATAGTTATAATTTGTTAAACTAAAACATTATTTACAAAGGTATAAATTATCATTAATGATAGTTTCTACCATGCCTCATATATATTTTTTTTTTTCATTTAGTTTGATCTTTGTTACATCCATATTCTCTTTATTTTACTAACAATTTTAAAAATAATTTCTTATTTTTGTTATTATGCATGCAAACACTAGTTAATTTATTTTTTCTTTTATTATAAATCATCCTATTTTTATTCCTTCTCAAAATCAATCAATCCCATATACCTCAAAGTTCTTGCCAAACACTTCCAAAATTGAAGCTTTTACTAGTTCTCACTTTAAACATTATCTAGAATGTGTTTTTTTTTTTTTTTCAGCTTTAGATTTATTAGATTTTGCCTTTTCCCTTTCATAACCTAAACCAATAAAGTTTATCATCACATCATTCTTAACACATTATCTAATAATCTTTTTAATGTCTATTGTTCTTTAAAAGAAGCAAAAGACATATAGGAAAAAATGAACAAAAAGCATATGGTGGAGGACGTTGGTATATAAAAGTTTGTTATTGTTAACTATTTGCATTTTCAAATGTTTGATGAAAGGTGTGTCCAAGACCAAATCAATGAATATCATAAGCTGCTGGATGACCTAAAGAATGAGAACATCAAGCTACCAAAGGAATATGTAGCATGTTATCTTATCGGGAAGCTTCCATAATTTTAGAATGACTATAAGTAATAATTCAAACAAAAGAGGAAGCATATGTTGTGAGAGGATGTCGTCGTGCATATCTTGATTAAAGATAAGAAAAAAATTCAATTAAGGGAAGCATAAGCAAAAAAGATGACATCAAAGGCAAATGTGACTGAATAAAGGAAAAGAGACAAAAGTCACCATAGTAATTATCATCATTATGGCAAGAAAAAGTATGATAAAAGGTTCTAAAGGTATGATAAGTCTAAGACCAGTAATCCAACCTTGAAGAGGAAAAGCGTTTGTTATGTGTATGAGAAACTATTATATCATGCCTCTTAATGCAAATATAAGAAATGGAGTGGCATACTTGCTAAACCAAGTGCCAATTTAGTATAAATATATGTTATTGTTGCTATCATCTCCCAAGTCAATGTTGTCACTGTCTTAAAAGAGCGGGCAATAAATTCTAATGCTATAAGAAACATTTGTGGAGACAAAAGTATATTTACCTCTTACATATTAGTAGGGAATGGAGAAGAAAATGAGTTCGTAGGAGATTTAAGAACAACACTCAACAAAGTCCTTATCAAGCTCACTTTAGGAAATGTGATGTTCTTAAATGATGTACTTGATATCCCTACACATTAATTTGGTTTTTGTACCCTTATTAAGGAAGGTTGGAGTAAATGTTTCTTTTTATTCTAACAGAATTTTCATGACTAAAAATAATGTATTTATAGAAAAAGATTATTATAATTAGGGACTTTTTATTTTGAATATACTTGGTATTATTAATAATAATGCATTTATTTCTTCTATTTATACTTTTGACTCTTTTGATTTATGTCATGCTAGATTAAGACATGTGAGTGATCCTTATATTTAGAAATTGAATCAACTTGGTATGATTGAAAGTTTACATGGTGATGTGGGTAAATATGAGGTCTGTGTGGAAGTCAAATTAGCCAAAAAAAAAAATTGCGAATCAATGTAATAAGAAACTAAATTATTAAATTAAGTCCATTCTGGTTTAAGAGACTTGAAGGCAAATAGTTTTATGTAATTTTATAAATGACTATTCTAGATATACTAGAGTTTTCTAACTAAAAGATAAAAATAAAATATGTGATATGCTTATCAAAGATAAGAAAGGGAATGACATACTTGTTAAACTAAATGACAATTTAGTAGAAACACGTATTATTGTTGCTATCATCTCCCAAGTCAATGTTACCATCGTCTTAAAAGAGTGGATAATAGATTATAACGCTACAAGAAACATTTATAAGGACAAAAGTGTATTTACCTCTTACATATCAGTAGGGAATGGAGAAGAAAATGTTTTCATGGGAGATTTAAGAAAAACACCTATTTTGAGTAAGAGCAAAGTCTTTATCAAGCTCATTTTAGGAAAATGTTATCCTTAAATGATATGCTTTATGTCCCTAAGATTCACATCAATTTGATTTTTGAGTTCTTACTAGGGAAGGTTGGAGTAAAAGTCTCTTTTTAGTTTGACAAAATTGTCATGACTAAAATTAACATATTTATAAAAAATGGCTATTATATAAGGAATTTTTCATTTTAAATGTACTTGATATTATTAATAATAATATATTTATTTCTTCCATCTATACTTTTTACTCTTTTAATTTATATTATACTAGATTAAGAAATGTGAGTGATTCTTATATTTAAAAATTAAAACAATTTGGTTTTATTGAAAATTTATGTGGTGATATGGATAAATATGAGGTTTGTATAAAGGTCAAATTAGTTAAAAAAAAATTGTAAATCAATGTAATGAGAAACTAAATTACTGAACTAGGTCCATTTTAGTTAGAGAGACTTGAAAAGCACTGTGACTAAAGGTGACAAATTGTTTTATATGATTTTATAGATGACTATTGTATATACACTAATGTTTTCTAACAAAGAGATAAAGATGAAATATGTGATGTATTTATCAAATATAAGAGAGAATTAGAAAACTAATTAGGTAAGAAAATAAAGAGATTTAGATCAAATAGAAGAAGAGAGTATAATTCTTAATTATTATTAGTTTTTTTGATAGGGAATTATCCATAAGATCTCACCTCTTTACTCACTAAAGTCAAATGGGATAGTAATAAGAAAAAGTAAGATGTTAAAAAAAATGATGAATGTTAAAATTGTCAATTTTAGGGTTTTTAATAACTTATGAGAAAAAATAATATTTTTTATATTCTTTTAATTTGAATTATTTAAAAATATAGAGATATCTTGATAAAATATTTTTACTTGAACCAAAGAAGGAAAAAATAACTTCTAAGACCTCTAATTGTTTATTTGTAGATTATCAAAATCAAAGTACTACTTATTGTTTTTTTTATTATTAAGAGTGATGTTTTTAGTACTAATATTATCATTGAAACAAAAAATGCAGAATTTTTTGAGTATATATTTCTTATTAAAGAGAAATTATCATAGTTATCTATCCCTATAGTTGAGTTAAATAAAAAATCCTTTATTACCCATTATGCACAAAAATTAAGGAAGAGTAAGAAATAAAGAATTGAAAAGACTTTTAATGATAAATTTTAGATTTTAGTAGTGAACAATGATCCTTTAACTTATTATAAAATAGTATTTTCTAGTGATTCCAGTATATAGATAGAAGTCATACAGAGTAATATAGATTTTTTGAATTATAATGGTATATAGAAACCAGTAAATTTACTCATAAAAGCTAAACCCATATACTTCCAATGGATCTTTAAGAAAAAATATAGACTAGATGGATCCATTAACAAGTATAGGGTGAGACTTGTTGCAAAGAGATATATTTAAAAACTAAATTGATTACTTTAATATTTTCTCTTATTGTTAAAATTGCATTTATTAGAATTTTGATTATATTAACATTTATTTATAATCTCTTTGTCCATCAAATAGATGTTAAAGCTACATTTTTATATGATGATCTTAATGAATAGATTTATATGTCACAACTTAAAGGTTGTGTAACTCTAAATCAAGAGAAAAAGGTTTGTAAATTTATTAAATCTTTATATAAGTTGAAACAAAGACCCTAACAATGGTATGAAAAGTTTGATAATGTTTTGATTTTTAATGATTTTTCAATTGTTGATATTGATAAATGTGTTTATACAAAAAATTGAAAATGATATTTGTGTTGTCAAATATTTGTATGTTGATGACATGCTTATACTTAGTTTTAGTATGGAATTGATAATCAATACAAATTCATTATTTGCATCATATTTTAACATAAAAGAATTATGAGTGAAGAATTATAAAATTTCTAATGGCATATTTTTGCCACAAGAGCATGTAAAAAAACTTATTAAGAAATATGAATGTTTTAATGTAAAACCAGTTTCGATACCTTTTGACGCAGATATACATTCATTAAAATATAATGGTGTTTTTATATTTTAGTCTAAATATACTTAAATTATTGATAGTTTGATACATCTAATGAATTTTACATATTCTAATATTATATATGATATATGTAGACTTAACAAATATACACATAATCCAAAAAATAATCATTAGAATCTTTAACAAAAATTTTGAGATATTTAAGAGGTACCATGAATTATAGTAAATTTTATAGAGAATTTCCTACTATACTAGAAGGATATAGTAATATTAACTAAATTTTTAATTTAGATGAGATAAAATCCATAAGTGGTTGTGTTTTCACCTTTTAAAGTGAAGTAATGACTTGAAAGTTTGTCAAACAAACAATTATTACTTAATCCATTATGGAATTTGAGTTTATAGCCTTAAAGATGGTTAGTGTAGATGTAGATTAGGCTAAGGAATTTTCTAATGGATATTTCATTATGGGTGAAATTAACGCTATCAATTACAATGCATTGTGATAGCAAAGCCACCATTGTTCATATAAAAAGCAAGTCATATAATGGGAAAAGTTGGAATGTTCAATTAAAATATAGATTAATAAAGTAATTACGAAACGATAAAGTGATATCAATTATTTCGTAAAATTAAAGATGAATTTGGTGGATTCTTTTACCATACCACTAGGCTGGAAAAATAATAAAAATTACATTAAAAGGAATAAGATAAATGCTTATAGAGCATGATTAAAAGTGATGGAACACCAACTTATGTGATAAGAGGTCATTTAAAGTAGGTTTATATGGGTAATAACAAGTTATTAATTGACCTTATATACATTATCAAAATTATAAAATTCCTTTATATAGTGTAAATAGTGCAATAATTCCAATACTAGAGATTAAGTTATATTTTTAATGGATTTTATAACCCTTATAAGTAGTGTGTAATTAAAATGTATATTTGATAAAAAATATAAAGATTTTGTTTAATTGAAACAAATGTTATGAATGACTACATTAATAAATTAGAATTAAGGGGCAACATTCAAGTTAATCCATATTTTTTATAAATTAAAGTTAGTATTCAAGTAAAATTTAAATGATTAAATAATATTCAAATATATTTTCAATATTTGATTAAGAATAGATGTTGTATACTATATAAAACCTTATGTCTCTGCTATTATTGTGATGAGTTAACAGATATACTAATGTGGTTAATTAATGAGTGCAATTAATGTGTTTTCAGTTAATTGTATATAACATTTTAAAATTAAGAAAAGAGCACTTATATGCAACTAAACTTGTTATAGTACATAATATTCATAAAATGACATTAAAATAATTTTTCTATGTGAAAAGTTGAGTATTAACACTTAGGAAGTAACATAGAAATGATAAAAATGTAAATCATTCACATCCCACTTAATCTTATAAATAAATAAAACTAAATGTACACAAATTATTTTACTATCCATATATACTTGTCTATAACATGATGATTTTTTTTTTCTACTTTTAACTTCACGTATTTGTGATACATACTAGCTTAAGAATTGTTAAAATTTAATATATAATATATGTTTAGATCTCTTGTAATTTAGATTTTTTAGTTGGCTAGTACAAATTATTTTTGATTTTCATAGGTGACATAATTCAATATGTACAAATTATTTTTAAGGATTTTTTTTTTGACTTGTTGGAATTATCTTTCATTCTTTACTTGTTTCTTAACAAAGTTGTAATCCAAAATGTAAACAATGACCATATCAAATCACCTTCTCCATATTAACAATATCAATTAAAAATACTCTTTACCCTCACTTTTTTATTAAATTCACCATATTACTTGTAGTTGGCATCATATAAAATTAGGAATATTGATTGATATAATATGTCAGCAATACTAACATGAATATATTTTTTAATTTTTAAATTAAATTTTTCTAGAGATTTTATTATCAAGAATAATTAAAATATTTTTCTTTCATTTTTTTCAACTATAAAAGATAGAATTTCTTCCTTTATTTTCTTAAATAATTTTTTTAAAAAATTTTAAAAATATCTACATTTGATGTGTCATACCAATCAATATTATGAATCCCATATAACAACCGGTTGAAAGTCATGTGATAAATTTAATAAAAAATGAGAACATAAGATATTTTTAACTAACAGTATTAATTTAAAGAGTAATTTTGAAACAAAAAAAAATCCTTTGATCAAAATATATCATAACATAAGGATGCAATCATTGATTTAAGTTCATTTTTTCTAATAATATTAATATAAAAAAATTCTTAAAAAAAAAAGAAAAAGAAAAATTATTGAATCAAAATGTATTATAACATAGAGAAATAATTTTTTTAAAAAAAATTGTTTGATCAAAAAATATCATAACATAAGGAAGTAATTCTTGATTTATTTTTAAAATAAAAATCAATTCAAAATAACTTATTTTTTTATTTTACTCATTTGATTTTTCAAATATTATTTTTATATTTTAAACAAAAAAATAAAGAAAAAAAATATTTATGGAGCATATTAAAATGGTGACAGTGATATGAGCAAGTGATGAAATTTGAACAAAAGTCAATCTTATGCAAGTATCTATATGAAAAATAAAAAAGTTAAAAAACTATATATATATATATATATATATATATATATATATATATATAAACGCACGCACACAAACAAACAAACCTTTATACATTGTTTGGTTATTGAAAGAAGAGTGAAAAAAGAAAGAATGAAAAAAAAAAATGTAATGAAATTAACTTTTTGAATAACATGTGAAAAAGATACAAGTAAGAAAATAAGATGAAAATTCATTGTGAAAACTATTATTTTTTTCTCTCCTAATTAATAAAATTTTTTGGAAAATTTACACAAATAATAGCCTTGATGAAATCATTATAAAATTATTATAAAAACCTTATCTTATTAAGATTTGTCTTCTAAACCATCCACTCACCTCTTAAATGTTTTTGTCTACTAGGTTTTCTTTCTCCTTCCTTTAAGGATATCAATAATATGTAAAAATACCTCAAATTTTATATGATTTTGTGCATAAATTACTTTTTTTTTCTATTGCATAATATTTTTAAATAAAAAATTGTTTTTATCACTTTTGTTTTTTACTATTTCTAACTTATCCTAATAATTAAAAAATTTATTTTTTCTTCATTTTTTTTTCTCACAATTTACTTTTATAATGTACTTCAAATCTAAAAATGGTCTTAGAGTCCCTTCCTTATCCTAATAATACAATAGTTATAATTATATATGAAATGACAAAATAATAAACAATCAATTAATCATACCAGAATAATACTTAATAATGTGTTATGAAAAAAAATGTGTAAAATTTATAAAAATTGAAATTATTATTTTTATTATATAACTTATAATTTAATGAGTTTTTTAATAATTCTAAAAAATTGTATTTGACTTTTTAGTGTATGAAATGAGGTAATTTATATTTTTAATCATTAAATATATTACTTATCTATAGTATTTTATTAAGTTAAAATATATAAAAATTTATTTTTCAAAAAATTATATTTTATATAATTAATTTTATTAATTAATATATTAATAAAAATTATGTGACCTAGAGGTATAGTCCAACGGATAAAGGAGTATCATATGTAACATGATGTCTTGTGCACCACACAATTATAAAAAGAAAAAATTGGTTTTATCTATTTTTTAAAAACTTTTAAAGAAATAAAAATTTTTAATAAATTTTATATTATTTTTAAAAATTTACACAAATATTAATAAAATTTTTTTGATTTTAAAAATTAAAAAAAGAATATAATTTTTAAAATTTTTTTTTCTCACATAGTGTATTAAACATCTAGTGATATACCGTAATCTTCTAATTCTTGGATCATAGTTTGAGTTCATGGTGGATAAATTGGTAACAAGGAAAAAAAGAACTCTTACTATGACATTCACCAATATTTTTATACTTTTTAATATTTTGTATCTCAATTTAAAAAATATAATTTAATTTATATCATCAATTTAATTAGATAGAAATATATTTTTATGAAATAAATTTATAAATTTAAATAAAATAACGTAATATAATAAATTAAAATTAAATAAAATAATAATAATAATTTTAATAATAAAAATATAAATTACTCGTAGGAGGCTAACATTGGGGGGTACTTGCCCCGTTTTTTCACGTGGGCAGTGGCCGGTGAAAACGGGTCAAAACAACTGCCTCAAAAAATGAACTGAAAGCTAGCAAGTCTATTGGGTCCTTTCCCTTATGCGAACTGTGTTCTCATTATTTTCATTTTCTTTCTTCTTCCATTTATGTTTAAAAAAACAAAAAAGAAATATTTTAGTGTTTTGATTCTACATCTATTGAATTTTAATGAGAAATTTGAAATTAAAAAAAAATATATTTGTATTGTGATGTCATTATATCCATTCTCTGACTTTTTTCTTTGGCCATGTAACAAAGACTCTAAGTCTTCGGATTCCGCAGACTGAAATATTAGCCTAATGGCTAGTCATCCATTATGAAACCTGGAAATTCATGAGATCAAACTCCATTTATATAATGTATTTATTAATTTAAAACAAAATATTGATTATTGAAAGTCTGAGATAAAGATCCATGGAGTGCGGTGGTGTACTGGTCATAAAGCAAAAGGTAGCAGCACAAACTTTGTCTTTTGCTTTCAATAGTAATCAAGTACTAAAGGAGAACGAGGACTACCTTGTTCTCTTTTATTTTATAAGGAAAGCAGACCCCTCCAGAAAGAAAAAAAAAGAAAAGTCAAAACTGCAAAATAATTGTGCATTGGGTAGTGCCAAAAAGCACCCGAAAGGCGTGCCGCTGGAAAATAGAAGATCTTGGCTTTATTTGAAATTGGGGGGCTTGTCGGGGCCCTTCCAGGCCAACAAGAGAAGATGAGCAGAAAGAAATTTGGTAGGGTCAACGACTTTCTTTTACAGTAAAAATAGATTGTTGGGTTCAAATTTTGATAATTAAATGTACATAAAATTTTACAAAAATAGTTACTAACATTCTTACAATATCTCCTTTTCAATGTTATATAAAAAAAAAAAAAAATTTTACTTTCCCTTCCAATGTCTTTTTCAATTGAGTAAAAAGAAGTAGGCAATCGTTTATGTCGGGGTTGCCAAAAGTATTTTTTTAAATCGAGTTAAACTAAGGCTTAATAAAAACGTAATCAAAATATATATTATTATTAAAATTATTACCAATAATTTAATATTTATAATAAAATATAAATATTATTTTCAATGGCCTAGTTCTAAGGCTCAATTTTAAATTCATATAAACTTTGGAGTCCAAGATAAATTCTTTTTTTTTTTTTTTTGGGGGGGGGGAAATTGTGAACTAAAATCTGCTTGACCAAATTTCACCTTGTTTTTACCGGTTTAACCTAATTTTAACTGGTTTCGAACCCAACACTATTTTACGATAGAACCGAGTTAAGAATCTCATTAATTCTCAATTTTTTTTTTTTTTTTTTTTTTTTTTTACAGTCCAACCCACCAATCTCATTTGGTTTGCATCGATTAGAAGCCCACATGTTCATTATTTAGTTGCTTTACATAAGAGGATAACAAGCGAAATGGCTATAAAAACTTGGTAAGCCACACCGTCCCATTCGTTTTGCCATCCAAGTTCAGAACTTGGTGCAATCATGATGCACTTATTTCAAGTTTTGAAGTACATTCTATTATTTTGATTACATATTTTATTAATCTTCTTGTATATTATGAGATTTTTAACCTAAAAAAATTAAAATTTTTTAAAAATAAAAATAATATTTTATTATAACTTACTCTATACAATTAACATTTTAAAAATTATATTAAATTAATTAATTATATTGATAAAAATAAAAATTAAATTATAATTTATTTTGATTTATTACAAAAATTATTTATTTAGAATCAATAATAATTAATTAGATTATAAATTATTAAATTAATTATAATTTTTTAAATTTTTTTAATTTTAAAAATTTATAAAAAATTTTAAAAATATTTTTTTTATATTTTAATTTTTTAAAATAAAATTTATATTATTAATATAATTTTAAAAATTTAAATTTTTTATTCAATAATCAACTTAATTTTTGAAATTTTATATATATTAACTATTTACGTAAAAATAAATATTTAGTCCACATAATTGAATTATTTTTTTATTAATAAGTTTTGGAGTCAAACTAAAAGGGAATCAAATTCAAAAATTTGCACTTTTCAATGTCTGGCTACACGGGGGCAGTATGATACCAGATGTGTTTTAAACTTGCCTTGCGCAAATTAAGATGCATTTAAATAATCAAGTAAAGAATAATACCTCAAAAAAAAAAAAAGAGAATATATTAAAAGAAAGGAAGGAAAACTGGTAGAAATTTACCCACATGTTTCTAGAGTTAGTTGAAAGCACACAATTGAAAATTAAGCCGACTCTTTGGCCTTGATACCTTTGATAATTGTTGCTTATATCTTCATGAATTTAATTCTACTCAAATATTAAATTCTAAAAAAGATGGATTTGCCACTGTTTGTTTGTCGTAAAATGTTTTTGTACACATTTTTAAGGACTAATAATGCTGTTTTATTGTTGCTCGTGTTATGCTCGACCCTCACTCCAAAAAATTTTAAAAAAAAAAAATGAAAAAAAAAAGTAACAAAATAAATAAATATATATATATATATATATATATATATATATATATATATATATATAAATAACTAACGGTTATAACGATCTATGTTTGAAATTACTCGCGTTATTTCTAGCTTCCCTCTATTTTCTGTCTTTTTTTTTTTTTTTTTTTTTGAGAGCTTGTCTCTCACTCTGTTCCTTGTTGCTCTGAAATTTGTCCTTTCAATCTCTTGTTGTGGGCTCGCTGTCTCTGTATCAATAAAAAGCACGAAACCTGACCGTTAAATAGACAGCCTATCCTAAACCTGTTGAAGCCAACCCATCCCTCTCTGGTAAACCAATCACCTTTGACACAAAAGGCAAATCCTTCAAGATAAAGCCAGAGAGAAAAGAGAGGCAGAGACAGAGACAGAGAGACACAAAGCGAGCTGCTGTAGAGGGAGAGATTGATAAATGGGGTGGGCCGTTTCCGCTGGAATTGTGATGGCC
The DNA here is from genome assembly GCA_037832345.1 of Rhizophora mangle. NCBI lineage: Eukaryota > Viridiplantae > Streptophyta > Magnoliopsida > Malpighiales > Rhizophoraceae > Rhizophora > Rhizophora mangle. Next base: position 697,260 of record JBAPLJ010001169.1, on the reverse strand, counting down.
GCCGTGCTGGCAGAGGCGATGGCGGTGCTGTGCTCTCCTCCGGGGACGCTGACGCTGGTGAGAGGAATTCCGCCGAGCCACACGCTAGAGCTGAGTCGACTCAAAGAGAGGGATAGAGTCAGACACGGCAGAACGTTGCAGTCCTCTATCGGTGGGGTGGTGGATTTCCCAGTTCAAGGCACCTTCGATCCTTTTCTCGTTGGGTAACGTTATCTTTTCCTTTGTATTATTTACATGCTGTTGAATTTTTGGTTTCTTTTTCCTTTCTCCTTGTTTGCTTTAAATTTGTTTTTTTTTTTTTTAATTTATTTCGATTATGGTTTTTCAAGCCTGAAGCTTTTGGACTATGGAAGCTTTCCCATTTTCTTTCTTCCTCAAATGATTTGTTTGTTTAAAGATGGTTCAGTCCCATAAAGAGAAGTAATATACGCATGTTAGAGTCAATCAATGTGTGTCATTTCTTTTGTTGTTGTATCCAGCGAAGTTTCCTTTTTTTTTTTTCCCTATTTTGTTGGAGCTAATCTCTCTCACATGTGATTTTTGGTGGTTCTGGTAGGCTCTATTATACAAAATTGCAACTGGGGTCTCCTGCAAAAGAGTTTTATGTACAAATAGATACTGGGAGTGATGTTCTTTGGGTTACTTGCAACTCCTGCAATGGTTGCCCTCAAACAAGTGGACTTCAAGTGGGTTCACTATCCCTCGTCCATCTTCTGAGTTAATTTGTTTCAATCACATTGAGTTTGTGAAACAATAGGAGCAATTTAGTGCTGCAATATTTTCAATTGTTGTCCCCTGGTTCTTTTGCAGATACCACTTAATTTGTTTGATCCCAGGAGCTCATCAACGGCTTCATTAATCTCTTGTTCAGATCAAAGGTGCAGTCTGGGAGTTCAATCATCAGATTCAGCCTGTACTTCACAAACCAATCAGTGCAGTTATACATTCCAATATGGTGATGGAAGTGGCACCTCAGGGTACTATGTATCAGATTTGTTGCATTTGGATTCTATTGTTACTGGGTCTGTGACTAATAATTCTTCAGCTTCCATTGTTTTTGGGTGAGTTATCATGAATCTGTTAAAATCATACTATTAGTGTTGCCATATTATTTCTTAGAACTGGGACTTCATGGATTTGTATGGGGGCTTATTAAACAGGTGTGGCACATTACAGACTGGAGACTTGACAAAATCAGATAGAGCAGTTGATGGAATCTTTGGATTTGGGCAACAGGACATGTCTCTAATCTCACAACTGGCTTCACAGGGAATTACCCCAAGAGTGTTCTCTCACTGCTTGAAAGGAAATGATGATGGCGGTGGTATATTGGTTCTTGGAGAAATTGTGGAGCCAAATATCGTTTATACTTCACTTGTCCCATCACAGTGTGTCCATCATCCTAGACTTTTTTTTTTTCCCTCTGGAAACCGAATTATTTTTATAGATATACGAGTCTATAACTTCACGAAATTTTGGCAGAGTTCCAATCTTTAATTTTTAGGAACATTTATCACAGGGAATTGTGTTTGGTTAAATATATCTCTTACTGGTTCATAGCTAGTGTGAATCTGTTTATTGGAGCAGATAAGTGGTAGATAGCTTAAGGTTAGGGGGCCTTACCCATAACATCTTCATGACTATTGTTTCTTGTCTTGGATGGTGTTTCTGCTGCACAAGATTAGTGTATTTCCTAAAATTATTGGTTTTGTGACATGTGAATGTTGGTTATGTGTTAGTTGTCAGTGGCTTCAATAATGGAAAGTTATTGACATAGCTAATCATCTGGCTTCTGCTTACACAAAAGAATATGGAGATGGATCCTCTTGAATCCGGGAAGTAAGAATTATTCCTGGTCACTTGTCATGGAATTAAACATGACTATATCTTATGTTTGAATATTAGGGGCAGTCTGTTGTGTTCAGTAATGCAGCATTTTTTTTCCTTAGGAAAAAAATTGACAGTTACTCTTTTTGGCTTATTCTTATGAGGTTGTATAACTTTGAATCACTGTTTTAGGCATTGCAAAATATGATATTCCCTCTATTTACCCGATTCATTGCTGCTTTGCATGCAATAAGCAGACAATATCCTTGGTTTGAACCAACATGATCTGATGGATAGGTTGATTGATTTCCTCAGTGTATTTATGATTTCACTCTACTTTTAAAAGGATAAAGAGGGAGTTCCTTTCAGTGCTCTGTTTAAGCACGTTGGCAATTACCTGCACATTGAATTTCTTGCCTAGCAATCACTGACTTTATGAGTTCTTCTTATATAGGATTCTATCTTTTATTTTTTTTCTAATTACTGATCACTTTTTTTGTGTCACTTTACTACTATATTCAGGCAATGCTTCCTTAGATTTAATACAAAAACTTTACTCTTAAAAATGACATGGATGTTTTGCCAATGATCTCTTACAATATAATGTATTCATTGGCTGATGGAGGGCTATTTGAGTTTCCCATTGCAATTTTGTATGGATTGTTTCTCTAATAAACCCACACTACTGGTTACGTTAGGCTTCTATTTCTGATAATACAAGTCAGAAATGTAAACTTCAGTCCAATTATGCTTCTATATGCAGAGTTTCATATCTTCAACTAGAACTGAGGGCTAAAGAAATATGCTTTTCATGAAATCAATGAGATCAGCTTTTAGCTTGTTAATTGTTAAATCCTCCAGTCCTAGCAAGCAAAACCAACTCTATGACACAGGCTCAATTCCAAAATAGCTAACTTTAAGCAATACCATCTCAAACTTAGATGGTTAATGATTGTTGAGAAGAAACTTTTTGTTTTCCTGTTACCATTTGATTTTGGTCTGTCAAACCTCCTTGACTGCATATCCATCTTAAATATTTTAGAGCATATGGCATTCTACTCAATCCAATTACCATTCGTCCCTCTGAGATTGCAGGTCTCATTACAATTTGAATCTGCAGAGCATATCTGTTAATGGGCAAACGTTAGCCATTGATCCATCAGTTTTTGGAACATCAAGCAACCAAGGGACAATAGTTGATTCTGGAACAACCTTAGCATACCTTGCAGAAACTGCATATGATTATTTTGTCAGGGCTGTAAGTTCTAAAAAACCTTTTCTTTTTGTCTTTTATCATTAAAAGTGAATATTAGAATCTTCAAAATGAATATTAGTAAAGATCATCATAAGAAATGAGAATCAGCCCCATGTTTTCATATTTTTCCTGTCAATTTACTATAATTTGAATATAACTGTGTAAGAAGTTACATTAAAATTTTAACTATACTAGTTCACTTCTTCTGCAGATCACAATCACTGTTTCACAATCTGTGCGTCCAGTTCTTTCCAGGGGAAATCAGTGTTACTTGAGTACTTCCAGGTTCAGTTTCTAACTTTGTTCTCTCTAAGTTTGTTCTTTGTCTATTTTGTTGTTTTCGAAGGTAGTCTCATTGCACAATTATTGTCTACTTTATTAGCAGTGTCAACAACATATTTCCTCAAGTTAGTTTGAACTTTGCTGGTGGTGCATCCATGATTTTAAATCCTCAGGACTACCTTCTGCAGCAAAACTCTATTGTGAGTCTCTGTGCTTGCTGGTGGTGCATCCATGATTTTAGTTCTTGTCAGCGATTGCCTAGGATTCAATATTTGGTCTTTATTTTGTCTTAAATTTCAGTCTTCTATGTTCAGCTTTTGTTTCAACATAGTGGGAACAAGTTAACTTTTAATATTTGTTCCATGCCAGCTTTGCTATTTACTTGCCTAGTCTTTTTTTGGGAATATGTTGACTTTTTGGCAATTGTTTTCTCCCCCCTTGCATGCCTACGTTCAAGTCTGCTGCCTTGAAGTGGTGAGGAAACCTGCCCTTGTTTTCCATTTGTATCTATGGTCCACTTAGCTCTCTTTTTCATCCTTTCAAAAGCATATTTCAACTTCAGAAAGCTGATTCTTGTTTTTTTTTTTTTATTTTCTTTTTCTGTTTGGTGTTCTGTTACATTCATTCTTGTTTTTTATCCACTTTGGTTTGGTGCTGCCCCTTCTTAGCCTTATTTTCTGCTGAAAAGAACAATAAGTAAAACATTGCAGTGATTTACAACATGATTCTCTTTCACATTATTCATTGTTTTGGCATAGCTTCTGAATCTTTAATCAGGGAGATTAAATTTGTATTACAGGGAGGTGCTGCAGTATGGTGCATAGGCTTTCAGAAAATTCAGGGCCAAGAAATAACGATTTTAGGAGGTATAGACACCAGTCTTTCTCGTGTCACTGTGCATAGAAGTTTTTTAATCTATGAGTCAGGAATATCAGCCTTTTACTGGGGCTCTCAATTTTCTGGCAGTTTAACTGCTATGAAATACCTAAAGTTTTTGTCATAGGACAAACTGTTCTATAGGTTGTACCTCTGTATCCTTTGGCCTTTTAATCTCTTGATGCTAGCAAGATTGTAACTAAATTGCATATAAATGTAGGATCTAGAAGCATAGGAGTTCTTTTTGCTATTCTTGAACCTATCTCTATAGAGAATGCTCCACAAATTTTTTCTTCAATCTGAGCTTTTCCATGTCATCTTTATTGTCATTCTGTTTCATTTCAATTTTTGCAGAAGAATCTGCTAGTATTAATCTTCTGGCATTTCAGCCTTTTCTTGTGAAATGTATCTCAGTATACCATGTGTTCATTGCTCAATTATCAGCAACTCTGGTGAATATCATAGCTAAGCCCTCTCAACACTACCAGATGCATGCTTCTTGATAGAGCATGTGCACTGATCCAGTGATCATCACTCCCCTGCAAAAGTTCATGACCTATATATAGTTCCACAACCAAGTCTGCGTCTAATTTGGGGGATTCTTGCTTATGATCCACTTCTTTTTTGTACATGATATTTCCCTTTTCTCTGCTTATCATTCTATATATATATATATATATATATATACATACACATATATAGCAGCTACTTTTGTAACAAGATATGTTATAACAATATTGTCAAGTAGTTTGTGCTTATGTAACATTGTTGTTTTCTTTCTGCAGATCTTGTTCTGAAAGACAAAATTTTTGTCTATGACATTGCTAATCAACGTGTTGGGTGGGCTAATTATGACTGTAAGTTGCAACTCAGTTCTGCTGTTGGCACTGGAATTATGTGAAATTAAAAAACAGTTTGATAATCTAAACCAGCGCAACAAAAGTTGGCTGAGCCATGCAAATGGACAGTTTTTGAAGCTTGTTTTCTTAAAAGGAAACGGTACTTTCTTTTCAGCAAATAATTGAACAAAATCATTATGATTATCTCACACATACAGTGACAATTAACTGCAAATCTACCATCAGGCTCAATGTCAGTGAATGTCTCTACCGCGAAAAATACTGGGAAAAGCGAATTTGTAAATGCAGGAGAGCTGGATAATAACAGTTCACAACAGACTGTACCTTACAAACTGATACCAATGACCACAACAGCTTTCCTTCTGCATATCTTTATGCTTTGCAGTTACTTTTTCTTGTAGCATCATACCCTTCTGGTTCTCTTCCTAGTGGCAATCAGGGTCTGCCTGGTGTGGCTTGAGGTTTTTGTTTTTAGCATCTTTCTTTTAGTTTCTTGCCTTTTCAGTTTCAGATATTTATCTTGTCAGCCCTGTATAAGTCGTTACAATAGTCACCCTATTGGCAACTTTGTAAATTACATTCGTACGGATATAATTAATTTATTGAGAATTGTTAATTTTTGTGTCTTCTTCACAGATATTTGTACATTTAATTACTTAAACTTTTGAGCAACACGGCCTTTCTTCTTTCTGAGCAAACCACATGGTCTTTCTGTATACTCCTTAATGATATTGAAAAGAGTCAAATGATAAATAGGGATACAACTGTAATTGAAAATAATAAGAAATTCGAAAGGAACCAAGAAGAAAAGTGGAACGTGTTCTATTTGTGCATGATATCAGTGAATTGAAACTACTCATCGACTCCTTCCAATAAAGGACCCTTCATTCCTGAGTCTCCCGTATTTAGCTTGAGTTCAGGTCTTTCACATGTTTGCAAGGTCTTTCTTGGGTCTCAAGATTTTTTATAACAACTTATTTAGAAGCATATTTGTAGCATAAGCCTATTGTAGGATAGGCCATCAAAGAGCACTCCGGGGAGATGAATGAAAATGATACAATTGTAATGCATGAAAAAGATACAATTGTCTGGCCAGGGAGTCAAATGCAGTGCCTATTTATTTATTTATTAGGAAAACACAATGCATTGCTAAGGTAATCTGTTCCAAAAGAGAAAATATACACTGCATGTCAACCTGAAGTAAAATAAAAATTAAAAGACTCAGACTAGGAGAATATATGGAACAAAAGAGCTCATGCAAAGGGCAGAGCCCTACTACAACCACCCTTTTAGCAGCTCCAACCAGTACAGAGGCCACGATAACAATCTCAATTTACAATTTAGGTTGGCATATACTGCAACCAGAGATACTATTAAAAGTAAGCTTAATTTGGAGCTGGAAGTAACAACCAATCCATCGAGCAGCAGTTAGATACCAACTGCAAGACAACTTTCCTAGTGCAAGATCAGTAGGCATTTTAAGACCGGCATGGTCTAATAGTTGTGCTAAATGGGACACCCGCAGTTGAAGTAAGCTTTGTGCTCTAATTAACCAAAAAAAAAACATGCCCCGGTTTGGGTCCAGGACCAGCACCAATATAATGGATAGGTACACCAACAAGCTCCTCTATCCTCCCCACATATTGTTGTGCAGCTTTTGGAAGGTCCGAGTAGTTTCTGACAAATGAGATATCAACCACTCTTCCATCTCGGTTAACACTTCATATTCTACCTAAACACAGTGAAACAAAACATGTTAGCAGTTCAAACAAAACATCATATTCCAACTAGGTTTTTGAATTTTTTTTTCTTTTTTCCAACGAGAGAGAGAGAGAGAGAGAGAGAGAGATTTAGTTATGGCGGCAGATAAAAAAATATCACCAAAATAAGACTGCTACTTGAAACTAATAGAAAGAGAATTAAGAAACTTCACTAGGAATCCAAATTAAATAAAATCAACAAATTCCGACTCACAAAAGAACAAGGAAAAAACGATTAAATGGAAAATAAAAAACTCATTTACCAGATTAGTAGGAAGAAGCTGCTTATGGTGTGAGGAGTTTTCAGATTAGTTGACGGTGTTGTGTGTTTTGTTAAGGTAGTTTTAGAGAATGAGAATAATTGATGTGTAACACACCAATAAAAAAAAAAAAAAAAACATATATTAAGAATAAAAATCAAATCTGTTGATTCTTATTTCTATGTTAACCTATTTGCAAAAGCAAACACAACTTTAATGTTCAAGGGTGCAATCCAACTTGCTTTATCAATATAATAAATGAAAAAAATCCATTGCTTATAGTCTTTTGAAACCAAAAACTAAAGTACAATGAATTAATTAGAATATGTGGCTGAGAGCTGCAAAAGCACGCCCCATGCAATCAAGCTCAGTAAAGCAGGTTGTAAATTTGTAATTGTACCAAAATTTGTTATCTTGTGTCGTGGCCCATGTGCCCCTCCATTGATTTTGGTTGTTGTAAGTTTCTCGAGAATTTGAAGTTAATGCTATATCGATATGACCCAAGAATAAAATTGTTGGGATTCTAATCTGTGTGACCATTTGAAACCCTAGGAACAAAAAATATTTTTCAGCATGGTAAAGCGGATGCATTATGCCCTAATTATCAAAACTCAATTCTACTCGATAATTTGATTTCAATTCATCCAAAAAAAAAAAAAATAAAAAAAATTGAATTCAATTGAGACAGACACCGCGTAACTTACAAGTAACTTAAACTAGAATGACATTAACTTTAAGTGACTCAAATTTAAACTCAACCTAAAAGAATATCACAAATTTTTGAAATTAATTGAAAAAAAAAACTTCATTATTTAAAAAACACACTCTCTCTCACACACACACACATACATACAGAATGTTAAGTCTTAAGGAAATCAAGCTCTTTATATCTCTTTATATGTTGATGATCTACTCATCATTGGAAGCTGTCATGATCTTGTGCAAAAGTTCAGAGCTGAGATGAAGCTTGTCTTGGATATGACTAACCTCGGAATCATATCTTTCTTCCTTGGTTTAGAATTGCAGCAATTTAATTAGGGAATCTTCATCTGTCAAACTAAGTATGCTAAGGAGATTCTTAACAAATTCAATATCTTTAATTGTAATAGTTACCCTCTTAGTAGCTTGTAAAAGGCTACAAAAAGTGGACGAGGCTAAGAAGACAAATGCCACTAAACACAAGAGTTTTATAGGACATCTACTTTACTTGTCAATTACAAAACTAAACATTATGTAAGTTACAAGTCTCATATCTAGGTTCATGCACTCACTTAGTGAGTTACATTACAAGGTTGCAAAAAGGGTTTTAAAGTTTTATTGAAGAGACTACAAACTTGAAAATCATGTATAAGAAAACTAATGAAATAAAGCTTACTAGTCACATAAATAATGATTGGGATGGATCTCTAAAAGATATAAGGAGCACTTTAGAGTATGTGTTTACTCTTAGAATTGGAGTATTTAGCTAAAATTTAAATAAAAAAAATCCACAATTGCTCAATCAACAACATAAGCTAAGTACATTACTGCTACATCTATTATTAATTAATCCATTTGGATTAGAGAACTACTATGTGATTTGAATCTAAAGTAGATTAAGGCAATACCAATTTATTGTGACAACTAGTCATTAATTATAATAATTGGAAATCCAGTCCTTCATGAAAGAACAGAGCACTTAAAGATCAAGTTGCATTTTATTAGGAAAATGTAAGAAAATAAAGAAGTGGAACTAATGTATTACTTCTCAAATGAATAACTTGTAGACATACTAACTAAAAGGTTGCTAATATAAAGGTTTGAGTTTTTAAGAGACAAATAAGTTATGCAGTACTTCATCACCAAGGAGAAGAATTGAAGCTAGACAATCAAGCTAAAGACTGTGGTGCTTGAGCATTACACAACATTGGGTATCATCCAAGTCATGAAGGCTTCCCTATAGATTTTTGAATTTCAATTAAAATGGTTACTTTTAGTTAAAAAAAATTAGATGTTAAGCTTTAAAGTGTAGCCATCTAAGTTAGCTTACTTGTGTTTGAATCATGTACTTAAACTTTTGAATGTATTAGAACGAATGGATGATGACTTCATTCATTTATGATCAATAGGATTATGTATGAATTAATTTGAATTTGTTCTTGAATGTACTTTGTTTTATAAGCACATTACTTCAAATTTCAAATATGTAATGATGCATATGTTTTGAATCTTCATACCTATATGATGAAGATTGGAAAACTAATGAATGAAGTCACTTTTATATCCTTTTGGTCTTTACTTTAATCTTCTTCCTTTTATGCTTTTCTAGCAACCAAAACATGACAAGCTTTCTTGGGTCATTTGAAGTTCACATTCTGCTATCATACCAATAGTTATTAGATGAAGGTAAAACATAAGCAAAAATGGGAAACAAATTTCTAAAAGTAAGGAATTTTTTATTGTAAATTGATATATATGCCTTATTAATTAATGAGATAAATAGAGTAGTGAGTTTAACAAAGATGAAAAAAGATTTGAATAAGAAGGATTTATATCCATAACAAGAATCTTTTAAGAGGGCTAGATAGGACATGAGCCTTAAAATGAAAAAAGGACAAGTTGAAAAGGTTGAGCTTAATTTACTTGTGAGAAAAAGCCATACAAAGAAAAATATAATTACTCAAAATAAAAGACTTTCTTGTAAGCCTTAAATGAAAATAGTAAAAGACTTTAGACATAAAATGGTAGCCATTAGTTCATCATCTTAAAGCTTTATGCCTAGTGGATGTATTATGGATGCTTAGGCTTTTATTGGTACTTTAAGTCAAATAATTTCCTCTAGTAGCTCTAATTTCTCTATAAGGTCTAAAAAGGTTAAGCAATAACATTCTCTTTAATCTAGTATAAGAGAGAATGAAAAATTTGAAAATGTTAATTATGTATGATTGCTAGACTTATGATGAACATTAGAGGCCAATGTGATGGATTTAAGCAATATGGTGTTATGAAGCTTAAAAATGCTCACATGTACTTTAGCTTTTATGCAAAGTAGTAGCTTTAATTGTTTTGGTGTATCTTCATATTCTTTAACCAATTTATATAACTTTTCTTTATGAATCATGTCAATCATAAGTTACTTAAAATTCTTTCATTAAATGTTAAAGGTGTATGAAATGATGAAGTTACAAACATCTTTTTAAACTTATGAAAACTCATCATTCAAACATAATTTTTATATTGGAAACTTATGCTCTATTTTCTCATGTAAAGGAAAAATGAAGGTTCATAGGCTTTGATTCCTGTGTCATAGTGGATCCTAATGGCTTTACTAATGGGATTTGGGTATTATAAAAATCATAAAAAGTAAAAGTTCATTTAATATATCTCTAAAGGCTATTAGTATATCCATTTCACTATTGCCTAACCAAGAATTAAGGAGTAGAGATGCTTGACTATTTATACTTTTCCTATTCCATCACAAAGGGAGTTTTTTTTTTGGAACAATCTTAAGGAACTTGCTTTATAGATGCAAACCCAATGGCACTTGATGGGGGACTTTAATGATGTTGTAAATCAGTAAAAAAAAAAAGGGAGGTTGGTTTCCTTTCAACAAGATTAGCAAATTTGTTAAGAATATTGATTATTGTGGACTTCAAGACCTTGCTCCAAAGGACCCCTTTTCATATGACATAAAAAGGAGCATAAGAGAGTGATTCTCTCAAGGAGAATTAATTGGGCTTTAGCTATTAAGGATTAGCGATCTCAGTTCATTAAGGCTTCAATCATCAATCTTCATAAAACCCTAATGATCATCATCATATTTCACTAATTTCAAATTATGAGACTTAAAGATTTATTATAGGCTTTTTTGCTTTAAAGTAACCTAGATGATGTGTTGGTTTCTAAAAATCTTAGCTTGCTATGCTTTCTATAACTTGGTACATAAGCAATGCCTATGAATTATTAAAAAAGAGAATGAGGCAAAAATTTTAGTGGCATAATCATCCTTCATTGCTTGAAAGCAATAATTCAAATTTAAACATTACTTAAGCTTGCATGATCTTACATAATTGTTATCATTACACAATTGGGTAAATTTCAAAATATTTCAAATTCATGAGTTTAAACACAATATTATAATCAAAAAGAGATCAATTGATTTATTATAATGCTTCCAAAACAACCCTTTTCAACTACCATAACTATCATTTGAGGTTTAAAGGAAATTTTATGGCAATAAGAGTTAGAACTCAACTTGGCTCATAAATTAGCAACACCATGATTGTTATGAACTTGGATAACATTACTCCTCTTTGGTGTATTTACTTTACATGCCTAAAAAGTCTCTTAATTCTTTAAGCCTTGCCATTTTGTAATCCTTTTGTTAATATGGTTGCTAATTGCTCTTTGGAAGTATAATATATCAACTATATTTCTTTGGTTTCTTCCACTTATCTAATAAAAAAGTTTTATTTTAAAGTGCTTAGTGTTGCCATGCAATATAGGATTTTTAAAGATGACAATGGTGGATTAGTTATCACAATGTATAATGGTAACTTCATTTTGTTCCAACTGTAATTCTATCAAGATCTTCTTGATCTAAAGAAACTGATTTATAGTTGATGTAGTAACTATATACTTTTCCTTTGCTATGGATTGAGCCATTTTGGATTTCTTTCTTGAGCTTTAATACAACACACTTGAACCTAGAGTGAAAACATGCCTAGATGTGCTCTTTATATCCTTCATTGACCCTATCTAATAATTGTTAGTGTAGCCTTTCAATTTAAACTCTACTGTTTTCTTAAACATGATCCAAGAGTTAATGGATTTTTAGCTTACTTGTAAGCTTACATTTGAAATTTTTGAAGAACATATTTTGTATACTTAGCCTAATTAATAAAAATTCCCAACTTTGATTGATAAATTTCCAAACTAAGGAAGCAATTTGTGTTTCCCAAATCCGTCATTTTGAACTACTTTTCATCTTAACTTTGAATCTATGTATAAGATTGTTATTATTTCTAATAATTATAAGATCATCAACATGCATAGAGACATAAAAAAAATATGAGTAGCCACCTTTCTAACATAAAGTATGGCTTTTATCATGCTTTTAAAGAACCTAAGTTGAAGTAAATGGTCATGCACCTTATTGTAACAAGCCCTAAGTACTTATTTAAGCCATAATAGGCATTTTTAAGATGATATACATTGTCTTCTTCTTTTAGGTTCATGAAGCCTTATGACTACTTAATAAAAATTTTTTTCATATGGAATGTCATTTGAAAATGTAGAGTTGACATCCATCTAGTGAACTAGTCATTACTTATGAGTTACAATAGCCAAAAGGAGCTTTATGGTATCAAATTTGACCATAAGAGCAAACGTGTCAATGTAATTAATGTCTAGTTACTGTAAGAACCCCTTTGTAACTAGCCTAACCTTGAGCTTATGCAAGGTCCCATTTACATTTAGTTTGACTCTATAAATCTACTTGACTCCTTTAACCTTTGTGCTTGTTGATTTTTGTACCAAAATTCAAGTGTTATTTTGTTTAATTGCATAAATCTCCTCATGTATTGCAACTCTCTAACCAAAGACTTTGGATGCCTCTTTATAATTAGTTAGTTTTAGATAAGTTTCATTGTATTTCTCATACATATTAGCAAAAGTCTTGGTGCCTCTAATAGGTAAATCAACAACATTATCTTCCTCTGAGAAGTCAGACTCATGAATTATTGGCTATTTTAATCTTAGTGTTTGATTTAAATTAGTATTAACAAATGTCTTCTCTTATTCCCATCTTTTTGTTTTATCAAATTTCAAGTCTCCACATACTAAGTTTTTGGCTTTGATAGGATCATATACTTTATAGGTATTAAAAATATTGGTATAACTAATAAACACTACAATAAAGGATTTATAATTCAATTTGTCTCTCTTTATTTGAGGCACAAATGAGTAGTGTAGGCATTGAAGCACCTTAAGATGTGATAGAGATGGTTTGACACCAAATCAAGCCTTATATGGTATGGCTTATGGGAGTGCCTTAATGGTAACCTTTTCAATAAATAAAATTAGGTTGCACGTCAAATCAAAAATTATTTTGGTAGCCTTTTCTCTATTAGGAGATACTTGATTATCTCTATAATAGATCTTTTTTTTTTCCCTCACATATGCCTTTTGTTAGAGTAAGTAAGAAATAGTTAATTGATGTTGGATAACTATTGTGCTACAAATTTGCTTAAATGTCTGAGATATGTACTCTAAGCCATTATCAAATCTAATGGCTTTGATTATAAGGCTTAGTTGCTTCTTAATCTAGACCTTGTACTTTTGAAAGATAGTAGAAACTTTAGTTTTCTATCTAAGAATGAAAATACAAGTGAACTTGGTAAGGTCATGAACAAAAATGATATATTATTTACTTCTATTCAAATAGTTAGATCTCATAAGACCACAAAAATCATTATGAATGAGTTGCAACTTTTCCTTTACTTTAAAAGATACAACTATTGAGAATGATAGCTTGGATTGTTTTCCAAGTTGCAAGTCAAGTGATTTAGAAGTTTGCAATTTTTTACATTTGGTAAACCAACTTCTTTCTCTACATTTTTTGAAGACTAGCATAGTAATGTCCTAGTCTTTTGTGCTAAAGTATTGAATCTTGTACTACAATAATTAATTCATGATTGTGAATGTTACTTGCATCGAGGTAAAAGCCTTGCCTTTCATAGCCATTTTAACTAACTAGCTATCATTTGCATTTGAAATTGCATAAACTTTGTCTTTAAAGACCAAACAATAGACTTTTTCAAGCAATTTCCCTAAACATAACAAATTATGACTCATATCAAGTACATATAACACATCTTGCATGAGTTTGGTAACTAATTTAGTATGTATGAAAATATTGCCTCTTTCTTGAACTTGAATCAGTTCCCCATTACCAATCCTAACTTTAGACTTAAAGGATCTATCAATTTCTCAGAAAAGTTCCAAGTTATGAGATATGTGGTTGGTGCAACCATTTTCAACAAGTTAGGTGGTGCCCTCCTTATTGTTGGAGCTAGAGGCTACAACAAATAGTTGCTCATCTCGTTTTTTCTTCTCATATGCTACTTAAGCTTGTAATAGCTTCTGAGGTGGTTGCTATTGTTGTTTGCCTCTATGCCAGAATATCCTATCTAAATGACCTTTGTTGTTGCATATGCATGAAAGATCAAGCCTTTTCCAATAATACCTAGAAAATTAGTCTTTTTGTAGTAATCATAAGGATAATACTACTTCTTACCATCTAATTTCATATTTTCCTTTGACTTCTTCTTTACTTTCCCTGTTGCTTTCATCTTTGTGGAGATCTTTATTGGTACTTCACTATGAAGGCCCCTTTGGCTACTTTCTCTTTTCTTAAAAGCCTCTTTTGCTATTGAATTTAAAGAGGATTGATAAGCTCAAGCAACCCAATGGTGGTAAGGTCTTTGGAGTCTTCAAGATAAAAGATTTTTGCCTCAAATCTCTTTCGAACATTGATAAGGACTTTTTGGATAATGCTTAGTCTAGAAAGTCTTCTCTTAAAATCTTAATTTGATTAACCAACTTAAGTACCATATCATTATACTCCTCGATGGTTTCTGTCTCCTTCATTCTCAGAAGTTCAAACTCTTTACTGAGATTAAAAAGTTGCATATTTCTAGTCTATTCATTGTCAAAAAAACTCTTCTTTTAGCCTATATCATACTTAGTTGGTTGTCTCACAAGCCATTATCTTATTAAAGATGATTTCAAATACTATACAGTGAATGCTAGTCAATGTCTTGTATTACTTTGCAACTTGCTCACTATGCAATTTAATTTGAGCTAAAGAAGGGTTAGTTGGTAATGGAGGTTCTTGTGCTCCTATTTCAATGACCTCTCATTAGTCATGCTCTAAGATATACTCTCATCATCATTGTTCATTGAGGATAGTTCTCCCTCGTAAATTTGAGAGGTGGAAGAGGAGAAAAACTAGAGGAAACTATGAGATTTTAACTTTTATTTTTGGTTTTGTCAGGGTGCTATCCTGGTTTTTCAATTCTCACACAATATTTATTAATATACTCTCCTCCCTCTTCTTCCTTACTAGGTTGCAAGTCTTTATGATGAACTTGCTCTAATACTAGAGTGTTGGTTTTTGAGAATCTTAGCTTATTGTGCTTTCTGTAACTTGGTACAGAAGCAATGCCCTGGATTTATTGAAAGAGAGAATGAGGCAAAAATTTTAAGGGCATAATCATCATTCATTGAAGCTATTCTCCATTTTATAGGAATTTTTTCTAACAAGGATTTCTAATACAAATTTGAAAGTAACAATTCAGATTTAAACATTACTTGAGCTTATGTAATCTTGCATAATTGTAATTATTACACACTTGGTTAAATTTCAAAATATTTTAAATTCAAGAGTCTAAACACAATATTATAATCTAAAAGAGATCAATTAAGCTGCTATAATGCTTCTAGAACAAGCTTCTTCAACTCCCATAGCTGTCATTTGAGGTTTGATGGGAATTTTGCTGCAACAAGAGCTGGAACACAACTTGGCTGGTGAAGTAGTAGCACTATGGCTGCTGTGAACTTAAATAACATCATGATGTATTCAGGATTAAAAGAGGTGGTGTGTAAGAGCTGGACCAGAGGGAGTCAATACGTTCCAAAAAATTTGCAGGCTGTCCAGCATGTAGCGATTGAATTTAACCGCTTCACATTTGGAAACATCTTCTTAAGAAAAAGGCACTTGTAAGCGAGACTTAATGTTATTCAAATGACTTTGGAATGAAATCTAAACGAGTTTCTACTCTCACTGGGGAAACAATTGTTGGACAACTGTAACATGGTTCTTAAACAAGAAGAGATTCATTATTATCAAAAATCACAGGTCCAATGGCTTCAGTTGGGTAACAGAAGCACAAGTTTTTCTCATGGCTTAACCATTGCAAGGCATAAATTCAATAAAATTGAGAGCTTGCGCCTTATGGATGGTTCTTGGTGCTATGATCAACAACGTATTAGAGAGGAGGTCCTATTCCACTTCCACTTATCTTTTTTTCTCTGTTGAAAGTATCGGTTTTGTCTCACCAATGACAAATCATCCCAATCTTTCTTCTTCGCAATCCCTTGCTTTTGCGTCCCCTGTAGCGAGGGGTGAAATATATACGACTTTGAAATCTATGAAAGCCTAAAAGGCTTTTGGTCCCGATGGGTTCAAGTCTATTTTTGAAAAAATCTTATTGAGATTCTAGGTATTTTGTACTGGGTACTTTTCATGATAGTTTGTTAGAAACACTTACTTGCCTTATGCTAAAAGGAGAGTTGGTGAGCCTATTAGTTTGTGTAATATCATGTTCAGGCTGATTACAAAGGTGTCAGAGAATCAGATAAGGCTGCTATTGAAATGATCTTATTAGTTCTCTCTAAGGTAGCTTTCTTCCCAGAAGGAACACGTTTGACAATATCATTGTTGCACATGAAGTGATGAACTTAGTTCGTCACACGAAGAGCATCAAGGGTACGAGGGCTTATATAATTGAGTGGACTGGAGATTCCTGAAATCAACTTTATATCAGTTTGGTTTCCTTGATAGCATCATAAATTGATTGTGTTTTGTGTTTTGAGTGCCTCTCTATCTAGCTTGTGGAATGGAGAAAGACTTTGTAGCCTTAAGCCTTCTTGCAGCCTTAGGCAAGGGAATTTTTTATCCCCATACCCAATTATTTTATGCATGGAACATCTTTCTCTCCTTATTCAGAAGAAAGTGGATTGAAAACAATGTTTCCCAATTAAGTGTGCTTGAAGTGGTCCTTTATTGCCTCATTTACTATTTGCCGACGACGTTATGCTGTTCTTCAAGGCTACTGCCGGTCAAGCAAGAATTATTCAGGAGAGGCTGAAGGAATTTCATTTGATGTCAGGCTTCAAAGTCAAGGAGGCCAAATCTCAGGCCATTGTCTCCTTTAAAGTTCCTAGGGGGGGGGGGGGGGTTCTCTAGCAAATTTGGTCCATTAGCTGCATTGCACTTATGAATGATCTAGGAAAACACCTTAGTGTTCCCCTACTTCATGGTAGACCTACAGAAACAACATGTATCTTTATAGTTGACAAAATTTGCCAGCTGTTGTCTTTTGGAAATCCAAGCTCTTGAATATGGCTAATCAGAACAATTTGGCACAAAGTTGTCATTCATCCATTCTGATTTATGGGCTACCGGCTTCTATTTATGAGGAAATTGACAAGATTACTCGTGGATTTATTTGAACGTCTATTTATGAAGAGAAAGGCATTCATCAGATTAACCAGGAGGAGGAGGTTACTCGCCCAAAAGTTGAGGGTGGATTAGGCCTTCAACAAGCTTGTCTTAATAATGTAGCTTTGCCAGGAAAATTGAGCTGGGTGGTTCTCGGGGACATTGACAAGCTTTGGGGTATAAATATTTAAACTTGGTACGCTCAGGCTAACCTTACTCTGCCATGGAGTCTGGTATTTGGAGGGCGATTTCTGAAAGTTTGAATGCTCTATAAAATGGATTTGGCTTATGTACGGGTTCAGGCTCCAGTGTTACCTCCTTAGTTCAATTGTTGGGCTTCGCCCAAGCCACTGGCCACTTTGGCCCCTTTTTATTCGTCCTAGTAAGGAAGGATTCTTGGTAAGTAATATTATCCGAAATGGGAAATGGGAATTAAATAATCTTTTAACTCATCTTGCCCTGGAGGTTCAAATCCTGATTGTCCCGGTGCCTTTCTCACCCCACTCCCCATTTGTGGATATTCCAAGCAGGATTGGAATAAGCATCATACTCCAGACTTAATATTAATTTTTAACTTATATTAAATTTATAAATTATTTTTATTTATATATTACTTATTTTGCTTATTACTTTTGGTTACTAAATTTATTAATTACACAATTTATACATTTATATTTAAAATTTTAACAATGCATAATGAGGAAATCTTTCAGGATAACAGGGCTAATGTATTCCTGCAGGTATGGAAAATTCACAATCTCTCTATGGATGTTAGATTTAGCTTTATTCCTGGTGTAGAGGATACACCTTCTGCCCGACTAGCGACTCGTACGGTGAGACATGCCTCCACCGGGTTTCATGAAAATCAATACTAATGATAGTGCTCAAGGGAATCCTGGTCAGGTAGGCTTTGGTGGTATTTTGCGAAATGAATGTCGAGTTTGGTGAGGAGGGCTTATGGGTTCGACTGGCGTATGTATGAATACGGTTTGTCAACCTGTTGGATATTAGGTGGGGTTTGTGAGCAGGATAGGAGAGGCATTCGTAGTGTTATTATTGAAACTAATTTTATGGAAGCTTTGCATCTGATAAATATAGCCAGATATCAAAGTCAAATCCTTTCGCTGTCCCGCTAAGTGAAATTCGGAATCTATGCGCTAGGACATGGACGGTGGAGTCAAGATATCTACCGAGAATCTATGCAAAGCTTGGTGCTCACTGTTCTTCTGCTGAAGCCTGACTTGATCATCATATGGTGGGCCTCAGGTTGCTATTGAATGGGGATAGACATAACACTGTTTTCCTTAGAGGCTAGTTTATTGTTTTGATTTCTTTTTCTTATGCACTTACAAAAAAAAAACAAAAGAAAAAGGAAAAAAATTGTTTATCTAAAATTTGGTTACTTCTTTAAGTTTCAGAGTAAAATAAAATAGTGTTCACTAAAAAAAAAAAAAAAACAAAAGAAAAATCTTATTACACTTTTTAAAATGTTCAAAAGTAAATTAAAGTTTTGTCCTTTTTTAGAGTTAAGAACAAAGAGAAGAGGGCAATGTTGTTCTTTTATGGACCATAAAGAAGACAAAAGCAAAGCTTAAACAGATAAAATATTATGAAATCATAGAGATACAACTCTCTTGAATCTGCTTTTGAACTATCTAACTCAGGTACCTTAATAAAATACAATATATATCTAACTCGATTTATCTTTTTGCATGCATGGAATCTATCTAATTCCCATGCCAAATAAAACTTCCTTCTACGATTTTCTTGCATCCAAGACAATAATAACATTAAAAGGATGGAACTAGAATAGTAAAAATTAGACAATATTTTGTAAACCAAATTCATTATCAAATAGAATAAAATTTTAATTTGTTAAATTGATATTTAATAATAAATATATATTCATTTATTAGTAATTAAAAGAAAAACATGTATTATATATGATAAATTTTGAATAAAATCATTTTTATTAATTCAATTTAAAGATTTATTTTACATAAAAATTTATAAAAAAGGACTGGACTATGTCTTAAATTTGGCAATTGTTTACACGAGAAAAAAAAAACAAAAAACACTTTATGCACGCACAAAATGTAGTGTGGGCTCCACCTTTTGCTTTTGTTACTGTATACTTGTATGCCTCGTTTTGCTGCGCGTGGATAAAAATTGTTGTTTGAAATTTTGATAAAATTTATAATTGAATAACAAAATTAAATAAAATTAAAAATTTAATTATAATTTAAATAAAATTTTAAAATTAAATTATAATTAAAGACAAAATGGATGTGAATAAATTTGATTGGTTTAAGGTTTTTTTTTGAAATTTTTAAAATTGAACATACCAATTGACGAATTAAATTTTCAAAGCACGACTTGAAGGTACAAGAAACGAATACAGTTAAATTAAAAAAAAAAAAAAAAGAGCCAAAGTTGAAATACAACTAAATTTACTACAACAAAAAAAAAAAAAAAAAAAAAAAAAGACAGTACTCTATGATGACACTATGAACCAATTGATAGGGATGCCTTTACTTTGGGTACAAAATATCAGTAGCTCAAATCACGTCAATTCTTATATAATATCTCAACCTGAGCAATACCGAAATATAAGTAAGATTGGACATAATCTCATATTTTTATCGTATTGAACATAGGAGTCAACACATTTTAAGAAAGTATTGGAGAGATATTGAAAAAAGGGAAAAACCACTTTTTTTTTTTTTTTTTGTTTCGGTCTTAGTTTTTGTTCTGATAAAATAGTCTTATTTATTCATTTTTAAGGTGTTACGACAGGAACCCTTAGTTAAATGGTCAATCTTTGTTTTACCAATTAAATGCCATGTAACACCAAAATGCTACCTCCTCGGTTCTACCAGTGCAAATCGTTCCAAACATTATACACGAGACATTCTCACTTGTATCAACTTTGGCATCAAAAAAATATTTCAAGTCAGGAACAAAAATATGTGAACTAGAAATAATCTAGTTCAACCAGGCTGTTGGTAGAAGGTACAAATTCAATAAACCTGACACCAGTGATCAAAACAGCACCCCAATTAAAACCTACACCCACAAATAACCAGAGAACAGCAGCTAGCTGGATGTAATGCTCAAAAATAGCACATACTACAAAAGAGGTAGCTCCTTTTCCTTGGTTTGAAAAGAGTTAGGTATGCCAACTTCTGTATGTATCTCAACCTGTTATGTAATAGTATAACCTTCACCGTTGCAGTGCCACTGTGCAAAATTGTTCCAAAAACACAAGAACGAGACGCCCACTAACTCAGCAATAAAACATCACATCTTTAACATTATCTTTGACACTAGGAAGAGGCTGAAACTCCAAATTACTCCCTGTCATGGTCCTCCCACTTGAAGATCCACTGTCTGATGTTTCACCCTCAGAGTAGTAACGAGCCCGAAAAGCAGCTAGATGGGCATAGTAAGCAGGAGGCACTGCATAATATGGAACAAATTACCGTGTAGAATAAAAATAAATTATGAAAAATCAACCAGCAAGAAATCAAATCAGGGTCAGACCTATAGAAACTGATCTGGTGCACCTTGCATACCTGAAAATGATGGGTACAAATAATTACAATACTAACTTAAGGAACATCATAGATTATCTTACATAAACTATTTCAAGTATGACTTTAAAATATTACGTATAACATAGATTGTTGGTCAGGACTTGCAAACTGATCAGCTGTAAACCGGTTTTCATCCCACAAGACATGGTAATGTGTGGGTCTGCTTGTGCCCTGCACACATCACATAAAACACAAATCATATTTTGCTTATTTGAGCATCAAATTGGACTCCACACCAAGAGCAGTGGCTCACTGCTGGTCAAATTTACCATTAGGCTGATATAGCTCTAACCTGAATTCCAGCATGACTATTCAGATAGAAGTCAAACTCTGTTGGATGACAGATCTTAGAATCCACCACAGTTCCTGTAAGGAATACAAGAAATCAGTTCATGCAAAGAATGATGCACTGCAAACCATCAAACAAAAAGACTCTTAGACCTGGGCGTATGTTCCCACTCTTGTCTGTCTGATCACGATTGCCATGTTCAGCTGGAAAAAGGCGTGTGTGGTGCCTCTTCTGAACCACAACAAACGTAACTGGAGGCAAGTATCCTTCCTCCAAGGATGCACAAGCCTGGAAAGAAGAAAATCACATATGCACAATGGCTTTAGTGAGGTAAAATTCTACAAAAACAGATTAACTGATCATATCCATCATGATAATCACATAATTATCCTTGAAATTTCTGCCAGCTAGCAGATCTTGAGAATGATTCCAAATGAGAGAGAACTTGGGTCAAGTGAAGAAAAAAAAATGTAGTAAATGAGTAGCAGGTGAAGCACACACAGATTCAAACACACATAATTGAGAATGAGAAAGCATATCCCTTTACCTGAACACACATACAACCATGCAAAAATGCCAAATCTGCACTAAATGGCTTACAATCTAAATTGAAACAATCCATTGTGATTAAATCACAGTACCTTTTGTATTGCATCCATCTCATATAGCAAAACCTGGTTAAATTGCCCTTCGCTAACACCATCTCTGCCATGACATGCCACCATAGGATATCAGATACGTTTGCACCAAGCAGATATTCTGGGATTTCAAGACAAAGATTGTTACCTGTAAAATATTATCCTATGTGGTTTAAACCCAGTAGATCTCCGGAAAGAGATCAACAATTCCCTGCAAAAAAAGGCAGGGGAGAAGGGGGCCGCGGGGCAGAAATAGCTTAGACCATTTCGGCAGATAATATGGACATTGGGAAAGGGAAAAAACAAAAACACCAATGGCTTACCGGACCATTCCTGCATGAACTAACCCTTTTTTAGGATCCTGATGTGATTTGTAAAGATCTTGAATAATTTCCTCCCTGTGGGCTTGTGCAGACACCAATCCTCTGTACTTAGTCACCTCAGGCCAATCCATAGAAGCCACAACCTGTGCCAGTCAATTTAGTGCATTAGCATAATGAAGAAAAGCATACTTAAGGCAGAGGACAACTTACTGCAGCAATAGATGCATTAGAATCATCGCCTGGTTGTGGATGGGTAACATCAGCACCAAATATGATGGTCGGTCGATCAGTCACAAGAGGAACAGCACCATGTAACACATTGTTACGGCCACCAACCTATAGTTTTCCACTCAATTTATATATGTAAAAGTAGCCAATGCTCAATGACAAGATATGCACAATGAAAGAAAGACTGACCTTAACGTTAACTTTCAGGGCCACATTCTCAAAATATTGTTTGCTCAGTTTTGCTGCCTGCCTAGGCTGACAGCACTGGGAGACAATTCCCAACTCAGTTTCACAGATTCGTTTGATTTTTCCTGCAGCCAAATAGCCACTCCATTTAAACAAGCATAAGAACCGTATGATGATTCTCAAATCAAGTTCCGCTACTAACCATATGCCCCGCTTATGTCAGGTAAAATGATAATTAACAGCTGCAGCTGTTGTCCAGGCTGGTTTCCAAGTTTTGCTGCGGACTGCTTGTGTGTATCAACAAGAACCTTCTCAATTTGGCTTGGATTGGCTGAACGTATTGGTATCACAGGGTTTGGATTGAATTGCTGGCATTACCATCAGGAACCCAAAAATTAATCTATGAAGATAAGATTAAAACACGAAAAGAAAGTAAAAGACAGATGGAGAAGAGCTACAAGATGAAACCATACCATGCCTTTGCTTAAACACATTTCAATCAATTGCCTACAGAATTCATATGGCAGATCTTGGCGGACTCGTGAAGAGAAGTTTACACAAGTCCAAAATTCAACTCTTCCACCATTAATCATTTTCTGAAAATAATGAAAAGTTCAGTTAAAACTTCCAACACACCAAATCTTCATGATCAGACTATAAATTAAGCACACAGTCCAACAAAAGCACTTACATTCTATGACTAGAAAACCCAAAAGGCTTCTACAGCAATCTATAACAATGCAGACATTTCCATGCAAAATTTCTGTTCTAACATAATAAAACCCTGCAAAAAAGAGAATAAGCATATATGGGGAGAAAGTGCACCTTGTTAATCATATTCCATTGGCCCGACTGGGGATTAGCCATTCGTTCTCGTCCAGATTCATGGTACTTAAGCTGCAGATACAATTTAGTGAAGAAAGATAGGGAGGATGTTTAAAACAAATGAGAATCAGAATAAAGTTTATCTATGCGACTATAAATAAAGAACACGATTCCAATTACCACTGGAGGTGGCAAAACACGAGCATCAACGAAAGAAAGTTCTTCCTTTACTTGAATTCCAAATTCATCTTTTACAAGTCCATCACTGCTATATCTGTTTCTTCTTACAGTCTGCAAGTGTCAACAAAAGCCATCAATATCCACAACAACAAATTCCATAAAAGATGCAAAAAGAAAACGTTGCATAAGCTAAAAACTACATACCTGTCCAATACTTATCTCCCTATCTCTTGGACGTTGGCAGGTTGCCCTAAGCAATGCAGTCACTTGCCTTTCATTCAATTTCTTTGAGTATCTTTGTCCTTCTGCAATTCTACAAAGCTACACGGCAAACAAGACATTAGTGTTCAATAGCCCACTAAACTAACAAAAGCCAATAAATCTGTTCTATACAAAAGCAAACCTCCATGGGCAAAAAGACAGGTTTGGATTCCGACCCTGACTGTATTGCTGGCAAAGAAGTGTGCTTGAGCCTAATGTTGTACTTTTCTAGGAAATATTGAACAACTGACATTTGGCTTCTATTATCATCCAGAGTAAAACTGGGTCAAAAATGAGGCAGAGAAGTTAAAATAGAATATGAAATGGTACTGCAAAAGGTAGAACACTCCTCTGAACTTAAGCACAATAAATGCATAAAAATTGTTTCAGATAACACACAATTGCATCAAGGCCTACCCTAAACATCAAAACTAAAACAATGTGTCAGGAATGATATAAATAAACCATAACTATTCTCTGTTTTAGATATTGATGCTACTCATAGAACACACAAAAGATTAGCCCACAAAGCAAATGAATACTACACCCAACTTCCCTCGCATAATTAATTGCAACAAACTTGATATGCAAAAAATATATCATAAGTGAAATTCAGAAGCTCACCTTAGTTTGCTCAATGGTTGAACAGAGAAGCCAGTGATCTTGTAACTTCTAGTCCTGTGAGTCAGTTCTACCTTAATTCCTTTCAAGGCCTTCTTCACCTGTGCAATACAGAAAATGACAAACATATAAGAATAAATAAATTCATGATGGAGAAATAGCAGCCTAGCAAAATAAATCTCATTTGTTTAAGGCACCATGGAATACTACATTAAATCCCTAAATAATCAAGATACAACCAAGTAACTTTTCATGTAAATTATATATTACAGGTTCATTTAGCCTTTTTTTTTTCACATGTCTTTATTTTGAAGGTTCTTGAACTAACCAAAAGAAATCTTTGCCAAAAGGAACATAAGTAGACTTTTTTGCCCAAAATTCAACAAGAAGTATAGCTTGGCATTTTACCATGCTCATCCTTTCCACTTTCCACAATGCCTAATGATACCAATCATTCACTTACCATTAACTGAAACTAATGATGTAGTCATACAACAAACACACCTTAGCACAATCATGATCAGAGAGGGGCCTGGATGTTTCTCTGAAATTGAAGTGCTTTGCAATAAAATCAGTCACCAGAATTGGCTCATAAAAAGCCCTTGCCGAAACATCTGTCATGTTAAATTTAGACATTAAAGATAGCATCACAGTTCAATAAATTGCACTAAGCAACACCATTTAAGTTAGGCATCCAAAACAAACCAAGTGAACAAAAACATACCAATGTTTAGGGATAACCCCATCTGCGTGGGTCGAAGACTTTGATAATATCCTCTCCAATATTCAAGACCATCACCTAGCTCACCTGTCTGCCCCAGTGAGGTTGAGAAGAAAGATCTCCCAACAGCAATATACCTGACAAAAATTTCAAATCATTAATTGCACTTGATAATCTAGTAAATCATAATCATCATAGTCAAATGCAAATAAGTAGAGAAGAGAAGATAAATCTTGAAGTGCTTAGCGGGAGTTACGCTTTTGAAGGTGGTGTCCTAAGAACAATGTCTAGAACTTGTATGGTTTCCTGTGGCACATCCAATTGCCTACCACGTAGAAATTGGCTTAAGTGATGAACATCAACCTTTGCTGCAAATTTGATAGCCACCTTAAATGGTTGTTCCTTCCTGCATAAGAAGCAACATGATGATTGTTGACCTTAATCAAAAATGAAAGAGTAGAGGCATATTCATAGTCACTGTACATACATGTAGAAAAGCATATGTCTGTACAGCTGTAGATGTACCATTGTACATAGTAATGGTACTAAGATTAGCTACCTGGTTGGTTTGGATGATCCGGCATTGCCATCTTTCTGAAGAAGATTCACAATAAATTCCTTTGATTCAAAAGGCAAAGGCCCTGCTGTATATAGGCTTTTCCTGCCATCATAAGCTGGCTTCCGACCACCAAGAAGCGAGGCACCATATTGTTCAACAAGCAAGGACATAACATCCCTATTTTTTAGCTTTGAGGTCACCTCAGGCCTTATGGTGACCTGAGTTAAAGATATTCATAGAACTTGTCATAAACCCATCTCTGAATGAGTGCAGAAAACGGAAGCACGAAAAAATGTCTATATCATACATATACCATATCGTCATTTTAGAATCTAAGATTTGCAAAACACCAGATTAAACCCGCAAACAATTTTTTTTTTATTAAAGAAAAAGTTTTTCAAGTTTCCATAACTTCCCTATTTCGCGTCGCGAATATGAAAATCTTAAAATACAAAATTTGTAAAACACCAAAAAGAAATTCCATGGAAAAGGAAAATTTCTGAGTTAATCACTTAGTTTTCCTGCCGTGGGATAAAGCCACAGAAGTTGCTTCTTTCTTTAACAAGAGACGGTTACGAAACCAAAAGATAAACAAAGAATGGTAACCTTACACAAAGGAAAGAACGCAGAAACAAACTGGATCACCAGAACGCAAGGAATAAACGTAAAGGTAAAAATATAAACAACACATGTATCCAACAAATAAAAAAACAATAACATAAATCGGCTGTCCCACTATGTAACCCTTCCTTACTCGTTCATTTTTAAAGAAAAACGCAACTAATTAACAAAAGGGCAGAGTGAGCATTGATCCAAAAGATGAAACGATTACAAAAAAGAATGTGTAAAACAAATCAGGAAAAACCATCGTATAAACAGCTCAAAAAATGGAAGAAAATATCTAATAAAATTTGCATATATTCAACTAAATAAAAATGCTGCACGAACTAAAAATTTGAAAAACATGGCTGTTGTCCATGCATTTCTCTCTGCCGTAGATTGGGGTTTATGTAACAGAAAAAAAAAAGGGTGAAGATAGAGAAGAGGAAAGAGAAGGAGAAGAGGGAAGCGAGACTGTGTGAGACTTACATCATAGTGATGAAGATCATTTTCGGCCACTTGAACCAGAAAGTGATTTGCCTTAACGATACAATTCTTCCCCATGGTACCAAATCCAGGTCTCCGCGGGGGAACGCGAGCCTTAGATGACGACGCTGCTAAAGTCTTCGTACTCGTATCAGCTAATGTAAGCTTCTTGCCAACGTCAGTGGTCATCTGGCCCACCGAAGACGAACTAGAAGCAGTCGCCTGAACCACACGAGCAGGCGGCGCCGTCGAAGAAGACGCTGCGACTGAAGAAGGAGCAGCAGAAGTAACAGGCGGCGCAGCTCGCGAACTCAACGGCGGGAAGGTTGCCTCCGGCCGAAGAAATGCTGCCGGAGTAACAGCACTGGCCGGAGCGGAGCCATAGACAGGGCCTGCTCCGCGTCCACCTCGGCCCCTGCCGCCATCGCCACCGCGGCCTCGACCACGACCTCCGCGCTGAAACGATGGCGTATTATCATCCCCAGAAGAGTCCGACCTCCGGCCACCGCCACGGCGAGGCATTGCTTGATTTGATTCTAGGGAGAAGAAGGAGAGAGGAGAAAGACTTATCGAGTTTTAGAGACAGAAAAAAAACGAGTGAGAGTGAGAGACAGACAAGAAGAGAGATCGTTGACGGTTTATAAAAAAACCAAAAAAAAAAAAAAAAAGACTTTGACGTGTCCGGCGCAAGAGGGGACGGGACCGGCAAGAGCGCGTGTGAGCTAACCCGAAAAGCAAATTTTGTCTGACGATTATACCCTCCATATTAATTTATTTAGTGTAATTAATTTCGCAGGAGAACAAAAGGCGGAAAAATCCGTTTTGAAGTATGATTTGGGTCCCGCATATTTCTTTTGTTTCTTTTTTTATAAATATTTTTTTATCAACAAGACATGGGATCGTACGCACACAATTATTTTTCGCATTTTATCCCCACATTTTCTGTTGACTGTCGAATTACATCTACCACTAAAATAAAGGTTATTAATTACAAATTTTTCTAATTTTGAATGCACTGAATTGCCAAATAAATTGCTACTCCGTCCATCGGTACACCCCTCATCTGTTATTCAGGGGTAAAATAGTCACTTTACCAAGTAAGAGCAAGGGACGTGCCATCCGCCAACATCGGGATGGCACCTACATTCATGATAAAAAAATGTACGGAAACCGCGTGGTGTTCAAGCAACGGTATCTCCTACACGGCTGCGACAGTGTCGCCCGAGAGGGAGAGAGAGTATGTTTTACAAAATCGACGTCGCATGACAGTTCCCTCACCCCTTTATGGCGCCCAAAATGTGTCTGCGAGTCTTGGTCTACGAAACTTACATAAGAGGTTTTCTTAAAAGGTATCAAGTTGTCACGTTTTGAATTTGTTTCAATTCCCTAACTTCCTTTACAGCGCGTAAAAGTATTTCTAGGAGTCTTCGTCTACCAAACTTACAAGAGAAGTTTTCCGTATAAGTATCAAGTTGTGACACGCGCGAGTAAAATAGGCGGACACGTTTCGAGCAGATATTCGTGGATTTTTGAAAATTACGGAAATTTGTAAACATGACGCCAGTGAGAGCTGTGCTCTATAGTTCTCTCCACGCGCTAGTGAGTTGTAAATTGCTCCAAAGCATACTTCCATTTTTCTTTTCTTTCTTCATTTTTAATTCTGCTTTTCCCCAGGTAGTTCTTTGTCTTTTTTACTTTATGTTTAGAAAGGCGAAATTAATTCTTAATGAGCAATACATTTACAGGACTTTCTTCGGCTGCGCGGAGTGATTTGTTTTTTTTAGCGCCCCGTATTTCCCACGAATAAATTTACAAATTTATATACCATAAGTATGCGTATAAAACTAGTTTTTAAGTCCACAAATAGGCAAATATTTTTTATTTGCTTTGTAATAAGAGAATTTCACATAAAGATAATAATTTAAATAATATAAATTTTTATTAGAGATAAAAATAGATGTAAACTATCTACATGAGAGTCATATAAATTTTATGAATTCTGTATAAATTAATAATTATTTCTTCATATTATATTAAATTTTAATTAAATAATTTTTAAAAAATTATTTATCAAATTATATAACTTTTTAATTTAATAATTTTTTTTCTAAAATTAATCTTTATATTAATAATTTTAATTAAAAATATCTCTCATTTTTCATTAAATTAATTATATGACTTTTAATTAAATATCATGTGAGATAAAAATAAAGAATGTTGACTGATTAATAGATCAAATATAGGTATATTTTTTATTATTTTTAAAAAATAAAAAAAATTATTTTTTTATTTAAAAAATAGAAGACAAATATTTTAACTATTTATAATAATAAAATCTTTTTAAAAAGTTAAATTTAACAATTGAAAATATACTTTAAAAAAATATTTATGTCAATATTATTAACGCATCATATCAATTAATATTCTAAATCTGATGTAATGCCTAATTGAAAGTAATATAGCAGATTGAATGAAAAACTAAAGGTAAGGAGTATTTGTTACAACAATGTTAATATGGGAGCAATTTTGGACAAAAAAAAAAAGAAAGATTATTAAATTAAAAAATTTTGTAACATAAAGAAGCAATTTTTTTTTAAAAAAGAAAATATCCTTAAATTGAAAAGTTTTATAATGTAAGGAAGTTATTTTGAAAAAAAAAAAAAAAAGAAAGATCATTTGATCAAAAATTATTATAATGTGAAAGAGTAATTATTGAGTTAATCTTATTACTTCTATCTTTTCTTTAAATTTTTTTAAATGAAAAAATTGCAATAAAAATTAAAAAAAAAATTAAATTTTCAACATCTATACTTCAAAAGAAAAAAAAAATCTTATTATTTAAAAAATAGAGTAAAGAGATATAAAAAACCATGTTATGGGTTTGGTAACTTTTTTTTGAAAATACTATAGTTAATGATATGGAAGATAAATATTATTTTGAGTCACTAACTTTCTAATTTTTGCAATACAAGCAAGTGACTTTAAAATTGAAAAAATTAAGTCAATACTATCTTAAGTAGTACACAATTGGTTCACATCCATCAATTATGTCATTAAGTGTCTACGTGGCATCTTAAGTGTACAAACCTGTCACTTAATTAATAAGAGTTGTTGATAGGGAGAAGTTAAGCTAGCTCATTTCATTGACTCACCTTAATCCCACCCTCTCTCCTTACCAGACCCACCTTATCTTGTATGGAAGGCACTATTAGGTCAACAACAATGGCCATTGATGTATGATAACAATGGCCATTAATGCATGATTTGTTAGGGAAACTCTATAGCCCAAAATCAAAGAGAAATCTAAGCAATGTTCCTTTGTTGAACCATTAGCTTTGATACAATTTGTTAAGGAAATGAGAGAGTCCAAAACCAAGGAGAAATCTAAGTAAAGTTCAAATAAGGAGTTTGACACCACATCTCAACCTAAATTCTTAAGGCATTAAGTTTATAGGTCATTCCTATTTATAAGTTACTTACTTTTCCTTTCTTTTTCAATGTGAAATTTCTAATACATACTCATACACTCATACAAAATCCTTGCAAGACTAGATTACAAACTATTAATTTAGTGCATAATTAGGCCACCATTGCATTTGCTAGAAATTTTAGTAGCAAAACCCTAACTTACAAAAAAATTGCCAGCTAAAGGTCTTACATCACTTCATCAATGATATTAAGTGGAAAAGTTATAGTCTTCACAAGAAAAATTTAAGGAAACAAAAAGAGTTAAGGTACTTAAAGACAAGAGAAGCTAAAAAGGTTAGACTTCAATCATGTCTTGTTACTACAATCAAGCACTCACTTTGAAGATGTTATGAACAAAGACAAATTCTAGCCAATGATTTAAAGCATGTCTTATATTTTCAATAAATGTTGCTCTTTATGATCTATCTCTACTTGTAAAAGTAAGATATATTTAAAGGTAAAATAGTTAAAATTATTCAACTTTTCTTGTCATGGAAAAGACAAGATACATGTATTTTTTTTTAATGGATTAATCCCCAAACAATGCAAGGGTGGGATAAATTATACCTAGGCTACTAAGAAAGGCCACCACTATTGAGAATAGAATATGAAAAAAAAAAAAAGGAAAAAAAAAATGCTTATTACTCTTTCTTGTTCTTACATGGGTTTTGTTGATTATGCTTGTAACTACAAAGCCTAGACAAAATGATAGAAATGAAATTGGACAAAAAGCTAAGTAAATGTGTGTAGTTTAGGGTGGGTAGTAGATGTAAACAAGATACTTATTATTTTTCCTTATTCTTACCTTGACAATTTTGTAGTTCCCTCTTATTTGATTTCTTTATTTAAACAAGTGATATCATTCTTTATATGGATTTTGATTGTATTTTCCATGGTTTTAGCAAACTAACCTAAGTTGGTTAGGGTTTTGTCATTAAAATTCTTAACAAAAGTGATAATGACCTGATTGTGCACTAAATCAATAGTTTGTAACATGATCATGCACTAATAGTAATGATTAATAACCTAACAATGCAGACTTAAACAAGATAAAAAGGTCTGGGGAGGAGAGAATATGCGACCAAGATGAGTCAATAAGGTAGGTTAACTTACATGTCCATGTTAGCAACTTTTATTGATAAGGAGAGAGTTTTGAATAACTCAAACAACATACAAGTACCCAATAACCTAATTAAGGGATATAGCCCAATAAAAATATATGTTGTTTTATATTTTAATATAAATAAGATAATCTAAATTAAAAATTAATTATTAATATAATGTAATATATAATTTTATATATTTTATTAAAACATAAATAAATATACAATACAAATATTTTTTATATATATTTTTATGGTTCATAATTTAAAAAAAAAAAAGAACAAAGAAAAAAAAAGTTAAGAAATGGTGAGACTTTTATTTTTTAAAAAAAAAAAAGATTGTAGAAAACTATTTATATAACCATTCTTAAACTTTTACTTTTACAGGCTTTTTCTCTCCCTTAAATGTAACTAAACTAAAAAAATTATTATTAGTTTATTAATTTATAGTTCAACTAGTCAAATTATCTATTTAATTGATTTTTGTGAATTAAACTAAACCAAAGCAAAGTTTAGTTCCTAATTTAATCAATTCAACCAATCAATTTGATGTGATTTTAAAAACATTAGGTTTAGTTTGAATATATTACTTTATTTTTTTTCTAACTAATTATTTTGTCTTATCTTTTTCTTTTATTAGCTAAAACTATAAAAATCAAATATGGAATAATTAGTTTTTTTTAAAAAAAAAAAAGAAGAAAAATAAGTCCTCTAAAATTTAAGCATTTTGCCACCTTATTGAAAAATGCCTCCAGAATTAAGGAGAATGAAGCTACACTTTTGATTGTATTAAATTTCTTATAAAATAATAGCTAACATCTTAAATGAACTTTTATTAAATTTTTTAATTAAATAGTTTATTTAAATTATCCTACTTAGTATTAACATCTTAAAATAATAAAAAATGGAATCAACTAAATGCATTAATCATGTTATTTTCACATGAGTATTACATAAGTTATGAGATAAAGAGATTACTTTATAGCATGCTTAAAGGGAATTTATTTCCACAAAATTTTGTCTATTATAATCAAAAGCTTCATTTCTTCTAAGTTTGAGTAGTCTTCTTCTTAAAAAACAAAAGGAGAAAAAAGTTTATGTAGTCTTAAGAACATGAAAATTCATTGAAATCCAATCATACATAAAATGTAAAACTTATGAATAACAAAAGAAGGTCAATAAATTATTTTATTAAATATATGATCTATATAGTTACTATAATATATATATATATATATATATATATATATATATATATATATGTGTGTGTGCATGTGCGTGTGCACGTGCATGTTTATATATATATATGTATTAATACAAATTTTTTTGGGGTATTTTTTTTTAAATAGCATGCAAAATTTTGTTAACTCTCCATTCCTCTTTGGTAGTATACAATATTTAAGTATGCATTATGATATAAGGAATGATAAAGTTCAATCAAATGCATCTTTCTTTCTTTCATTCTTTCTTTTTTTTTTTTTAAGAAAACATGTATCATTACTTATCTTAAAATTATAGAATATATTTTGAGAAATGTAGTCCACTTTGATAATGGTTAAAGTTTTATGCAATCCAAAAATTATTAGTTAAGTGCTCAAAATTGATAAATTTATCATGAGATTGCAAGATAAAAACTTTACCAATGTTAGACCTCATGTTTGGCATTATTGGTCCTAATGCTAGATAAAGGAAAAGGGTTGTGGTAGGTTGACTACCTATGTAAAACTAGCCAAATTCTTATAATATGAATCTTTTAAGCAATATCATTGAGGCTTGCCCTATATACAACGTGTTACATTGAAGTTTAAGTGTAGTGAATAAAAATAAGGGTATAGGATGTAACCCTTAAGTGACATGTCATGCTACCACTCAGACATGACAAGGAAGGACATTTATGCCAATAAGTGAAAAGTGAGCACATTTATCTAAATTTTTAAGAACAATAAGGGTATTTAGGATTCATATAATTATTTGGGTATCAAACTAATGAGTCACACCATAAAGCTATAAGAAAAGTCTATAGCAATACTTTTGAAAGATTGTCTTTATCTCATTTAATTAATTTGATTTTATACTAGATAAATCTATTACAAAAACCACATTCTCCTTAAGAGGTTAATAAAAATATATTGAAAACAAATTAAGATCTATGTGTGGTTTTTATTAATTTAAAGAAACATATGATATTGTTCCTTAGCAAATGATATGGTGGGTAATGAGAAAGAAGATATGCTTTAAAAGACAAGGGTTGGATGGCTAAATTAGAGATGTGGTACTGGAATTTTGTGTAATCGTAAATTTCTCATTAAGTTGAGGAGCAAATTCTACCGAATGATGATTAGATTAGCAATACTTTTCTATAGTAAGTGTTAGGATATAAAACAACAACATGTTCAAAAAATGAGTGGTAAAAATAAAAATGCTTAGATGGATGTGTGGTCACTATAAGAAGGATAACATTAGCACAAATAAAGGTGGAAAAGTGTGTAAATCAAATAAAATACCGATTAAAGCTTAGACAGTGTTTAGGAAAAAATGAGTAGTTAAGTTGACTAAACTCTTTAATAAAATTTTAAAGAAGGGACACTTGTGTTGATGAGTGAAAAGTAAGCATAATTGTCCCAATTAAGAACAATAAGGAAATCCATAATTGCTCTAATTATTCAAGTTTCAAACTAATGAGCCAAATAATTAAGCTATAAGAAAAGTTTACATAACAACGATTATGAAAGATTGTCTCTACCTTAGACAATTAAATTAATTTTATATCAAATAGATTTATTATACAAATTACATCCTCCTTTAGAGGTTAATAAAAAAATATCAAGAAAAAAAGCATATGACCATGTTCTTAAGTAAATGATATGATGACCAATAAAGAAGAAAAAGATCCCTATATTATTTATTAATTTAATGAAGAATATATATGAAGATGCTATAACCTAAGTAAGGATAGCAAGAGGTGAGTCTTTAGATTTCTCAATCATAATTGGTTTACACCATAGTTAACTTTAAGTTATTTTTTATTTATACTAGTTATGAATGTCTTAATAGGTCATATTCAGGACAATGTGTTGTGTTACATGTTACTTGCAAATGATATCATCTTAATATATAAGACTAGGGAGGGATTAGTTTGCAAATTAGATATATAGAGAGATATATTAAAATCTAAGGATTTTAGGTTAAGTTATATAAAAATAAAATATATTCATTATAATTATAATGATACAAGAAGTGTGGAAAAGTATACTATTAAATTAGATGAGATAGTAGTCCCTTGATGTGATTAATTTCATTATTTATGTTTTATTATTTGAAGAGATGATATTATAGAAGTAGACATACTTCAAAGGATGGGGGTTGGATAGTTAAATTAAAGATGTGCTACAAGAGTCTTGTGTGATTGCATAATTCTCATTAAGTTGAAAAAAAAATTTTACTAAACAACAATTAGACTCATAATGGTTTTTTTTTTTTTTTTTGTAATGAGTGTTGGGCTATAAAACAACCACATGCTTAAAAAATGAGTGTGGCAAAAATGAAAATACTTGGATGGATGTGTAGTCACTTTAGGAAGAATAACATTAAAATGAAGGATATTTATAGCAATGTAGGTGTATGAGTTATTAGAGATAAAATGATAAAGCGGTATTTGCATTAATTTGGACGTATCTAATGTAGATCAAAAAAATATTCTAATTAAAAAGGGTTACTAAATTCAAGTAAATAGTGAGACAAGAGAGACAAGAAAATTTAAACTAACTTGAAAATATTTAATTATGAAGAATTTAAAATCATTAGGCCTTACACCAAACCTAGTGCTTAACGGAATAAAATGACGATGAAAAATTTTTATAGACAACTCTAATTAAATTTAGAATTAATATTTTGTTGTGGTTAATTTTAAAATGCAAGACATTTTAAAAGAAGGAAATTTTTATGTTAACTTCATGGCTAATCTTAAGCTTACAAATGGGATGAATATGAGAGTTTGGGATTTATCTCCTCTAGGCATAGGTTTGTTTCTGCATATGGATATAACATGTGTTGTTGTTATATGCAAGGGTAAATAAGGTTTTACTTAAAGAGGTGTGTACAAAATTTGGTAAGGAATTTTTTTGATATTATACGAATAAAAAAATAAATTCGTGAATTTTCAACAAATCAATATGGTTGACTAATAAGTTAACTAGTAACTCTATTAGTTACAGACTTATAGCTAGCGTGCAAGGGCAATATGTGATTTTGGTTTTTCCCTCATGGCTTATGATGAAATTACTTTTTCATTTTTCTAGTAGGGACAATCTCCCTCAATTTTTTTAATTTTATTTTTAGTTTTGTTAATTGTTTTTGATAAAATTTGTCTTTTAATGGACTTTCTTTTTCCTATATGTTATGAATTAAGTTTATCGTACCATTCTATTGTGGGGCTTTATACAATCAGTTGATTCTCCCAAACAACATAATTAGCCTAGCCTATAAAGTGCCTCCTTTCCTACATCATAAAAGACTATGATTAAGTGGCAGGGACTAAAATTAGGGTTTAGGATTAGGGTTTAATGGCCAAATCAGAGGATGAAGTATGTGCTAAGGAAGCTAAAATCCCAAATAGCCAAAAGCATTAGAAAAGAAACCTAGCCCTATAAATTTAAAAGATGAATGGAAGTTACAAAGATGTCATAGGAAATGTTTTGAGCCTAATTTTTTATTTAGTTTTAGAATGTAATTTTATACATTTTTTTATTTATCCTAATAATCCCTGACCTTTTAATCTTCCTTAGATTGTTTTCTCTTAAATAAAACCTAGTTAAGCTAACTAAATAGAAAACAACAATAAATATCCACAAGAATGACAAAAAGCCAAATGAAAAATTAAATTTTTTATGTTATTCAAAAAGAGCTTACCCATACCATTTCACTTAATTTTTCACAAACATACAATTGTTGTTCTAACTTTTCATAATTTTAATGGTTGATCATTTTCTCGCAAAATTATGTGATTTCACCATTGCCTTCTCTTAGCATCCTAAACCTTTATTGCCTTAACTTGGCCTACCACCCTACTATCTCCTCTTCTTGTCACTACCAATATCCTTATCATCTCCCTTCCCTTCAAACCATAACAATAGGTAACTCGAGACTCTATATATGCAAATGAATCAATAAGTTCATTAAAAGTTTAATTTTTGGTTTAACAATAACTTACTAAATATTATTAATTTATCTAAACAAATGGCATTCAACCTTAAGTCTAAAGTACATTTATTAAATAAGTCAAAATTGAATAAAGATAGACTTTATTTATCTGTGGATATATTGTTTAAAATTTATTTAAAAGATTAACATATGTATCATTAAAAGACCATTTAAAGCTTAATAAATATGTTGTTAGATGCTTATTTAAACCTTGATAAATATGTGCTCGTTTAAGGTTTGCTTATTGTGTTATTTAAGTCATAATATGAATTGTAGAGATTTTAGGTTTCTAACCTAAAATCAACCTCAAATATTTCTCTTAGTTGCTCCCTTATGAGTCTCTCTTTCCTAGCTTTTTGAATCTCTCTTACCTACCCTTTATAAGTCCTTTAACTAATCTCTCTCTCACCCTCTCTCTTGCTTGCATATGTTTTTGTGCTTTTCCTTTTCATTGTAGTTTTTAGCTTATGGACATTGTTTATAGTAAAAAACAAAAATTGTGTGCATCCTTTTTCTTTTTCCCAATAAATGATTTTTATCAGACTTCATTTTTAAAAATTTTTAGATCTTTTGCTTTGATTTATTAGGACCATATCTTAATTTCCTTTTGGTTCTTGGTTTCTAGATCACAACCATGTCACTCTCATTTTTAAAATTTTCATTTTTTGCCTTGGTTTATTAAGTTCGTTCTTTTTGTTTCTTTTTAGTTCCTTGCTTGTCTATTGAAATCATGTCATTTTGATTTTTAAAATTTTTATTTTTTATTTATGTTTTTTTTTTCATAATTTTTTGAAGTTACAAGATTTCTAGATCCTCGAATCTGAGGGCTTGTGGACATTATATGCATTTGTACCTTTGGATTTCTGGTACCGTTATCTTAAATTATTTGCCTAAT
Source organism: Rhizophora mangle (assembly GCA_037832345.1). Classification (NCBI taxonomy): domain Eukaryota; kingdom Viridiplantae; phylum Streptophyta; class Magnoliopsida; order Malpighiales; family Rhizophoraceae; genus Rhizophora; species Rhizophora mangle. The sequence continues at coordinate 659,698 of JBAPLJ010001169.1, read as the reverse complement.
CTAGCTTTATTTTTTTTTTCCCCTAGAACTTTGTTATTGTTTCATTTTTTTTTTTCTAATATTAGTTTCTTCTCATTCTTTTATTTTTTTGAATAGATTTTTGGTCTCATTGGATCTTTATGTTATATGTTGTTTTTCCTCTATTTAAATTTTTTTTTTTCAAGAAAAGAAAATTATCAAGTTGATGTTGAGTTTAATAAAATTTTATTGAGTTGAGCATAAGCTTAAAAATCAAAGCTCGATTGTAGATTTACCGAGCCGAGCTTGAACAGGGGCTGGACAGAAAAGCCGTTACTACAAGCAGTACGTTGAACAAGGTAACTACAGGTCAATGGTCAAAGTTTAAAAGGACGAGATGGTCCCACCCATCTTGACTTGTGCCAAGGTGGCCCCAAAAGCAGAGATGACGTTCAATATGGCGGAAGGATCCAAATGAGGTTGGAAAACTCAGACCGTTGACTCACACGTTTTCGCCTTGTGGTTGGGAGACTCTAGTGGATGTGAAAATAGCCACCTACTCATCCTTTGCGCAACATCTGGGTGCTTTCCGAGTGGGCACCGCAGACGTTGATTTGAATGTCGATGTAATTGAGATCTGAAAAATAATAATGGAAGTTGTTGGGAGCACTTTAGTTGTTGTTGTAATTAATTAAAATTTAAGATATAATATATTTATAAATTTTATTTAATAACTTAAATTTTTAGATTAGATGATTATTAAAATTTAATTTTATTTTATTTTTTGTATTTATCGATGATTCGGTAGTTTGGTAACAAATAACTCGATGAATATATGTTTCAATTTTCAATCATACTATATACTATGGATAAGATAACAAAGGTGGGGACAGCTAAAACAACAGAAAAATTTAGTGGTCTACAAGGTGGCACAGTTTGAACTATTTTTGTTTCATTTGTATACGCGTTTTGCCTCACGCCCTATGCTCTAAGCGTTTGAATGAAATTTTGCTCAGAGAAAAGACAATCACCGTTTTCAACTTCGTAATACTGTCACACATAAACCAGGTACCAATGTCTGCTGCCCTGTCAATCAAAATGACCTCAACTCCCGTTCGTGTGGGACAAGGTGCAGATCACGTCACTATAACGTGGACATCCTTCTTGCCGCTTTGGCAAATGATGGGGCAGGCGATGAGAAAGATGACATACTTTATAGGGTAAGGGTTGGATGACTAAATTGGAGATGTACTCTACTAAAATTCTCATTAAGTGAAGGGCAAATTCTACCAAATGATGATCAAACTAGTGATACTTTTCTATAGTAAAGTGTTGGGATATGAAACAATAACATGCTCAACAAATAAGTGTAGCAAAAATGAAAATATTTAGATGGATGTGTGGTCATTCTAGGAAGGATAGCATTAGCATAAATAAAGGTGGGAGAGTGTGTGACCCAAATAAAATACCAATTGAAGCTTAGAAGGCGTTGGAGGAAAAGGAGCAGTTTGGTTGACTAGACTCTTTAATAGAATTTTGAACAAGGGACACTTGTGTTAATGAGTGGAAAGTGAGCACATTTGTCCTAATTTTTAAGAACAACAAGGAGATCCAGAATTAATTTAATTATTTGAGTATCAAATTAATAAGCCATACCAGGAAGTAATAAAAAAACAATTATATAGCAATGATTATAAAATATTGTCTCTATCTTAAACAATTAATTTTGTTTTATGCCAAATAGATCTACTATAGAAACTACATCCTTCTTAAAGAGGTTAATACAAAAAATATTGAGAAAAAAAGCAAGGTCTATGTGTGATTTTTATTGATTTAGATAAAATATATGACCTTATTCTTAAGCAAATGATACGGTAAGCAATAAAGAAAAAACAAAAAAAGATTCTTATATTATTTATTAATCAAGTGAAGGAGATATATGAAGATGTTATGACCTAAGTAAGGATGGTAAAAGGTGTGAGTCATTAGATTTCCCAATCACACTTGGTTTACACCATTTGTTACTTTTAAGTCATCTCTTATTTATGCTAGTTATGCATGTCTTAATAGACCATATTTAGGATAATGTGTTGTGTTACATGTTAATTGCAATTGATATCACCTTAATATATGAGACTAGGGAGGAATTAGTCTACAAATTAGAAGTATGAAGGGATATACTAAAATTTAAGGATTTTAGGTTAAGTCATACAAAAACAAAATATATGCATTATACTTTTAAAACGATATTAGAAGTGTGATGAAATAGACTATTAAATTAAATGGGGTAATAGTCCCTTGATGTGACCAATTTTATTATTTATATTATATTATTCAAAGGAATGATAATATAAAAGAAGACTTACTTTCTAAGATAAGGGTTAGATGGCTAAATTGAAGATTTGTTACTAGAATTTTGTGTTACTGCAAAATTTTCATTAAGTCAAAGATCAAATTCTACCAAATAACAATTAGACTAACAATGATTTTCTATAGTGAGTGTTAGGTTATGAAATAACAACATGTTCAAAAAAATGAGTATGACGAAAATGAGAATGCTTAGATGGATGTGTGACCACTCTAGGAAGGATAACATTAGAATGAAGGATATTTATAACAATGTAGGTGTAGCACTTATTGGAGATAAAATGATAAAGTGGTATTTGTGTTGGTTTAGACATGTCTAATGTATACCAAAAAATATTCTAATTAAAAGGAGTGACCAAATTTAAGTAGATAGCCAAAAAAAAAAAAAAAAAGGGTTGGATAACCAAAGCTAACTTGGAAATATTTAATTATGAATAATTTAGAATCATTAGGTCTTACATCTAATTTATTGCTTGATAGAATAAAATGATGGTAAAAGAATTATATAACTAATCCTAATTGAATTTAGAATTAGGACTTTATTATTATTGTTGTTAATTTTAAGATGCAAGACACTCTAAGAAAAGGAAATTTTTATGTTGACTTCATTGCTAATTTTAAAGCTTACAAGTAGGATGGATATAAGAGTTTGAGATATTCTCCTTTAGGCATAGGTTTGTTTCCGCATGTGATATAACATGTGTTATTGTACATAAGGGGAATAAGGCTTTAGATTTTTTTTTTTACTTTCCTTTTGTCATTGAAGAAGAAAAAAGGAACAGAAAAAATGAGATTGTACCTCGAATGTAATGTGTAAATTAACAACAAAACTGCGAGAATGATTTTCCAATTACTCAAAGGGAAGTGTACAAAATTTGGTAAGAAATTTTTTTTATCTTATACGAAAAAAAAAAAAAAAATTCATTAATTTTCAATGAATTAATATAGTTGACTAATAAGTTAATTCCATTAGTTATAGGCTTATAGCTAGTATATAGGGGCAACATGAGATTTTTTTTTTTTTTTTTTTTACCTTCCTTGGCTTATCATGAAATTAGTCTTTAATCTTTCAGTAAGGGTAATCTCAATCAATTTCTTTTCATTTTTTTTTTCAATTTTGTTAATTATTTTTGATAATATTTGTCTTTTATTAAACTTTTTTTTTTTTCTATATGTTATAAATTAAGTTTATTGTACCACTCTATTATTGTGCTTTGTACAAACAATTGATTTTGTGAACAACACAACTAGCTTGGCCTATAAACTACCTCCTTTCCTATGTCATAAAAGACGATGATTAGATGGTAAAGACTAAATTTAGGGATTAGGATTGGGGTTTGGCGGCCAAATTAGAGGATGAAGGATGTGCCAAGGAAGCTAAAACTCCCAAATAGCCTAATGCATTAGAAAAGAAACCTAGCCTCACAAATTTGAAAGATGAAAGGAAGATACAAAGATGTCATAGGAAATGTTTTGAGCCTAAACTTTTATTTAGTTGTAGAATGTAATTTTATACATTTTTTATTTATCCTAATAATCCGTCACCTTTTAATCTTTTATAGATTGTTTTCTCTTAAATAAATCTTAGTCAAGCTAACCAAATAGAAAACAACAAAATATATATATATCCACAAAAATGACAAAAAGCCAAATGAAAAATTAAATTTTTTATATCATTCAAAAAGAGCTTGTCCATACCACTTCACTTAACTTTTCACACATATACAATTGTTGTTCTAACTTTTCATAATTTTAATGGCTAATCATTTTCTGGCAAAATTATGTGATTTCATTGTTGCCTCCCCATAGGATCCTAAACCTTTGTTCACACTCCCAATATTCCCATCATCTCCCTATCCTTTAAACCAAACAAAGAGCAACCTGAGACAATATATGTAAATAAATCAATATGTTTGTTAAAAATTTAATTTTTGGTTTAATAAGAATTCACTCAATATCTTTAATTTATCTAAACAAATGGCAATCAATTTAAGTTTAAAGTATATTTATTAAATAAGTTGAATTAAAATTTTTATTTTTTGATTTTTTTTAGGATTTTTAAAATGATGGTATTTTTAGATTTTCAAATTTTAGGGCTCATGGACATTACTTGCATTTGTATATTTGGATTTCTATTATAGTTATCTTAAATTATTCACCTAATTTAACTTTTTCTTTCCTAAAATTTTATTATTGTTTCATTATTTTTTAAAATTTTTTTGACTAATATCAGTCCCTTCTCATTGTTTTAGTTTTTTTGAAATGATTTTTAGTCTCATTGGATCTTTATGTTAGATGTTGTAATATTAGTTTTTTTTTTCAAGAAAAAAATTATCAAGTTGATGTCGAGTTTAATAAAATTTTATTGAGTTGAGCTTAAGCTTAAAAATCAAAGCTCGATTATGGCTTTACCGAGCCGAGCTTGAATAAGGACTGGACAAAAAAAGCCACCCCAACAAGCAGTACGTTGAACGAGGAAACAACGGGTCAATGGTCAAAGTTTAAAAGGACGAGATGGTCCCACCCATCTTGACTTGTGCCAGGTTGCCTCGAGGCTGAGAAACAGCCCCGTAGGAGAGTAATAAGGCCCAAATGGACCGGCATACGATCCCGAGTCCGTATTTTAAAGATACAAAAGGGAACGTGCTCCGTCATCCTTCAGGCAGCTACGCCTACGTTTTCATTTTCATGCGGGCAAGTAAAACTCGAGGAAAAGGAAAGCAAATGTTACGGAATAAAGGTAAAAAAGGTAAAGGCAAAAGAGGGGAAGGAATAATGTGCACATTGGTTGATGAAAAGGTGACGACATGATTATTTATCATTACCACATTTTGATCATCTACTAAATTAATATACCCAAAGCCAAAAGCAGATTCTTTTCTTTCTCTTCTTGCCGTCCATTAGCACCATTCCCACAGCCAGCAATTTTTTTGGTGCAGGAGTTGGTGGTTGGTTGTTTGGGCTATACGTGTGTGACAATCCTGTTATGCTTCAATATAATAGATCTGATCCGTTCATCTGGCTTGCCATAATGTTCTTGAATGCAAGTCCATGTGTGTGTGTTTTTTCTTTTTTCTTTTGTTTTTCCTTTTTGGCTTTTCCTTCTTAAAAGAAAAATTAATAAAATCCTTCGGTTCTCACTGGCAGATGTGGGGTTCTAATTACGTGGGTTACTTATCTATATAATCTTCTTCAAGTTCAATTCCCATAAAAGAAAAGAGAAAGCATATTAAAGTACGACCAAGTAGGCCCAATTAAGCAAGTTGGGCTCAAGGAAGGTATGAATCTCGAGTCATTTGTTTAATTGAATGTTTGTACTTTTAGAAATTGCATAAAAATTCGAGGAATTGATTTGAATTTCACAAATTTTTATCATTTCAGGTAGAAGAATGGCTGACAAATTGCCCTGTGGCAGCAGCCTTCGTCGTCCAGAAATTCTAAAGAAAAGAGAAAGCGTATAATAAGGCCTATGTAGGCTTACATTTGATTCTAAGTCCCGATGTCACGAAGGAAAACGAGAATGTGCTCTGCCATCCGGACAACTAAGCCTAGATTTTCTTTTTCTCGCGAGCACGTTGAATCGGGGAAAGAGAATGCAAATGTTACGAAATAGAAAGTCAAAGGTAGAGGCAAGAGAGGGGAAGGAATAATTGTACGTTGGTTGAGGAGAAGGTGACGACATGGTGATTTAACATTACTATTTTTTTTTTTTATATATCCAAATCTAAAAATAGATTCTTTCCTTTCTCTCTTTGTTATCAATTAGCATTATTCCCAATTATTTGGAGCTGGAGTTGGTGCTCCATTATTTGGGCTACATGTGTGACAAGCCCATTATGCTTCAATACAATAGACCTGTTTTGTTTATCTAGCTTGCCATGGTGTTCTTGAATTGCCTTGGTGCAAATCCATAGGTTTTTTTTTTTTTCCTTCTTAAAAGAAAAATTAATAAAATCCTTCGGTCTTTACTAGTACAAGTGGAAGTCTAATTTAATGGTTTAATATCTATATGTTCTTTTTCAAGTTTAATTCCCATAAAATAATAGTAATAATAAAGGCATTTCAATAGTATTGCAGAGTTGGGCTAGGTTAAGCCAATTGGGTTTAAGGAATGTATGAATCTTGAGTCATTAGTTTCCAAGTTGAAGTATGAAGATATTAGAAGAATTTGGGGATACTAGATGTTCTTTTTTCAAAAAAGAAAAAAAATTGAAAGGGGTATTCAATAATAGTTAAAAACCTAGGTCTACATTATAATTATATTCTATTTATACTTTAAGTTGCCTATTTCGATAGTAAGCCCAACCACTTATACAATACATTTTTTATTTATTTATTAGGAGATTTATTGAACTATAAACTATATAATAACAATAACTTTCTTCATTTTCATAAATCTCATATCTTCTCTTTACTTTTAGCTATTTATGTTACTTTATGATGTAATATACATACTAGTGAGAAAATCTATCATATCTTGGAACAATACTTCACACTTCAAATACAATATCCTTTTATTAATTTATTTTATTACAACATTATATAATTTTGTTAATTATTTATCTATAATTTTAAAGATAATTTTATTTCATTATACATAAATTCAAAGGTTTTAGATTATATGCTTCCCAAAACATAGGCTTATGTGAGTGTCAACACATTTGGTCTCCCAATCATTGAAACATCTATGTGTGGACTAGTTTTCATTAATGTCTTTAGAAGGGTTAATGTTAAACAAGCAAGAAGATCATGGGTTAAGGAGTTTTTGTATGTCACTATGAATTAGCCATTGTATCAAGGAATCATCCTATGGATTATTGGATGGCTATAAAAGTTAATTAGAATTGAGCATGGCAAGTAAGAATCCTTTTATAGGTAGGTAGACTTGAATTCACTTATTATTGAAGTAGTGAAGTTGTCAAATAATATTGAGCTATATAAATCAATCTAATATAGTAAAAAGAATAACCAAAATTAGCTTTACTAATGTATTTTCTTATATGCTTTTAGTTTTGCAACAAATACATTAACTAAGTGGTTAGTTAGTTTCTTGTATTTTGTGGTCCTTAACAATGAAAAATAACAAACTACAAATTATGGTTAGAATGAATCTAAAGAATTTTACATTTTAGTTTATGCAATCATATGATAATGAAAATTGCGGATTTGAATTTTTCTATTCACATGTCAACATGACATACTATATGAAAGTTGAAGAAATAAGTATGCATCTTCATATTGAAAAATTGCCACAAGGATCCTTGAGGTACATTATCTTACATATACAAGAGAAGGCAATATTTTCTACTTGTCTTTCAACTAAGGGAACTCTTATTCAAGTATATAGGATTAAACATGCCTTACTTCCTTATGCTAACTCCAAATCAAATCTTATGTTTAATTATATTGAAATATTTAAGGGGTATCATTAAATATGGAATATTTTACAATGAAATTTTTGTTATGTTAGATAAATATAAGGATGATAATTAACTAGATCATAATTTAAATGAAATAAAATCCATCAATAGATTTATGTTTACCCATAATGGTGGAATAATGACATGGAAGTATACCAAGTAAACAATTATCATTTGATCTATCATAGAAACCAAATTTAAAGCCTTAAAGATAACTAGCATGAAGGAAATATGGCTAATAAATTTTTTAAATGGATATTCATTATGAGAGAAACCAACACTATAAGTGTTAATGTATTATGATAACTAAACTTCTATTGCTCATTTCTAAAGCAAATCATATAACTAAAAGAATAGACATGTTTGTTTAACTCATTAGTTGATAAAGCAAAATGCTAAGTAATAAAGTGATATCACTTGACTTTATAAAATCATAGATGAATTTGATTAGTCATATAACTAAACCACTAGGCAAAAAGCTAGTGTAAATTATATCGAGGAGAATGGGCAAAAATGCTTTTCGAGAATGGCCAACAGTGATAGGAACCCAACCCGTGTGATAAGAGATCCCTTGTAATAGATTCATATAAATAATAACAAGTCACTTATTAACTTTGGATGCATTATCAAAATTATAAGTCCCTTCTTATGAAATAGATAGTGTAAAAATTTCAATGTTTGAAATTAAGTTATACTTTTAAGGAATTTTATTACTTTTATAGATGGTTTATTAATGGAATGCATACTTAATAATTCAATGATGTGATAATGGAGTTTGATCGTTCCTATGAAGTCTTAGATCAGATCTCTAGAGCTCTTATGAAAATAAATTAGGTATGTATATGACCTAATAGCATTTAACCATGTTAAACAACATGATCTTAGAAAATGTAATATGGAGGAAAGTTTATTGATATTGATAAGAAATTATGGTTCATAAAAATTTTTATTTCACTATACTTATAAGTATCAAAAGTTGTGATCTTAATTTTTAATTCATAGCCCTAAAAACAATAAAGATAATGTGTTATATTATTATTGTTTAATTCAAAAAAATTGGACTTTTAAAATAGTAGATAATTATTTCAAATTACTATATTTTCAAAAACTAATTATCATATTTTTAAACTTGGTCAACTAGTAGTTTATGACAATTTAATTAATCATTATATAATCATTATATTAGATGTTATCTATATATTATTAATTGTTTATTATTATTATAATTTACATTTAATATTATTTCATTTCCTGAGTTATTCAGCTATAACTAATATAAATTAGTTTTTTTCTTTTATTCTTAGAAGACATTATTATCAACAATTTATAGCTTGTTGTTAGATTAATTAAAAAAATTGAATTATTTTTGTTAACTCATTATATGAAGTGCATACTAGTGAAAAGGCTTATCATATCATATGACGATAACTCCTGTAACTAGTTGTATTAAGACAATTTATTGATGAGGGCAAAAATTATTTTTAAAGACAGTATTTAGCACATTTCAAATATAATATCCTTTTTACTAATTTATTTTTGTTGTAGCATTTTATGATTTTGTTGATTATTTTCTTACAATTCATGCTATCTTACTTTCTAATAAATGGAATGTTGTTTCTTGTACCCTTATTCCTTGGGGATGATAGCACAAATGCTTTTATGCTACTTTCTCATGACAACTTGGCTTCTTTCAAGCAAATTTACAAATTTACTATTCGTTAGACTAAAAGTCTTAAACACATAATCCCCAGCAAGTCTTCAATTAACCAATAAAATGAATAAAAGTTTCACCCACATATATATCCTACTTGACTCTTATGGCTCTTTAGAACTCATTACTTATAATACATATTTTTTGTTTTACAAGGTTCTTATCCAAAATTTGTTTTCTTCTCTTTTTGCTAGGATGGCACCAAGTTGGCCCATATGCATGTTTCTTTTATCTCATTATCAAGTTCTTACTTGGAAATTGTTGAGTTTCTAAGAAGTAGGCTTTTTGTTAGGCTGCTTGTTATGATTATACGTTAAGTTATAATAAAATTCTATATGTATCTTAAGGAAAAAAAATAAAAAAAAATTTTATGTGCACAAAATAGATAGTAGTCAAATTAATGTTAAGAAAGATACACGAAAAGTAACATAAACTAAATCAACAAAAATATGTCAACTTTGAGATGCAATAACCCAATGTTACTTCATTTTTATTATAATACTTCTTTCATGGTCATCACTAGCAATCTCATAAAAAAGAAGTCACTTAAGAAGCTTTTTCTTATTAGTGACCATGCAACGAAATTTATTAGTCATCTACTTAAAAAATCTATTGTATGCAAATTATGATATAACTCATTAATAATAATGAAATATATCATTTATTTATAAAAATCTATAAATAAATATTGGTGCTGATATATCACTCATACTTAATTAAGAACATATTTTTCCTTTTTATTGACAAAAATTCAAAAAATATTTTCTATTTATAAAAGTACATAAAAGAGAAAACAAAAAAAGGAAGATCTTTTGTTTTTTAGTTCATTAAAGTAGTAAAATTATTTAGGGCATTTATTGGCAAATAAATCAATGAAACCAAATAAAGAGTAATATATATTTTATTTTTGCATTTCAAATATAATTAAATTTATAATAAAAAATTTTAATCAATAATATTACTATAATAAACTATAAAAACTAATCTTATACAAAAATTACGTTGATAAGAAAATGAATATATAAATTTGATTAATCTAGTACATAAAAAGTAAAGGAATAATAATAGAAACCAAGCATATTGATTTATAATGTGAAAAAAAGGATTGTATATATGTTAAAATTCTAATTCAATTAAAATACTAAAAAAGATTATCAACTAACTATGAAATAAATGTAAAATATAATAAATTGTGAGAGTTTACTAAGCAAATACTATTACATTAGCATTTTTGGTGGAAAACATTTTTCATAATTACTGACTTTCTCTCAACTTTGGAAATACTTGATAAACTAGGTTTAGGCTTAAGCATTGTGTGGATTCTAAATATTTAATAAATAGTGTTATAATGTTAAAATAACAAAATTTGAGTTATAATTCTAATAATAATCAATTAAATTAATTTTTTTTATATTTGCAAAAAAATAGTTAAAAAGAATTGAAATTGATTTGGTTATTGAACATAATTAGTATATTTGTTACTTTAATAGTTTTTAAATTTAGACTTATATTAGAGGGATAAAATGAAATTTAAACTAAGTGATTGATAAAAAGTGAAGTAACATTATTGCATGTTGATCATAATTAAATTAATAATTGAAGTTTTAATTAATAATATTACTATAAGTAGCTATGAATACCAACCTTAAAAGAAAATTATTTAGGTAAAAAATTAATATCTAAAATTAAGTAATTTAATTAAGAAAAAGCAAAGAAATAATAATGTAAATCACACTTAATTTTATAGTGTGAAAAAAAAGATTAGATGTGCTTGAAAATCTTAATTTTATTACAATATTAAGAAATACTATAAACTACTAAAAATAGTTAGAGTGTACAAAGAAAATTTTAAACTTAAGAAAATGCATCTATGTAGGTGTTTTTTACTCAAAGAATTGTTTAAAATCATTGATTTTCTCTCAACTTTAGTTATACTTTATATATGTATATGTATATGTATGTATATATATATATATATATATATATATATATATATATATATATATATATATATATATATATATATATATATATATATATATATATATATATATATATATATATATATATATATAAATACACATTATATGAATTGTAAACATATGTAAAATTATTAACATAACTTAAGTAAATTATAATATATATATATATATAATAATGAAATAAATTGAATAAATAATGCATATTGAAATGTTAATTTTTAAAATATTAAACATTACAAATTAATTATTAAATTAATATTAAATATTATAATTTGTGATAGCTTGCTAATAAGATTAAAATTTGAATTAAATACTTAAATTTTTTAAAATTAAGCAAACCCTATCAAATAAGAATTTGGATAATTTTCCCTTAGTTTTAGTTATACTAACATACTAGCATTTGATCTACAAAATGTGCAAGTTTATCATATATATTTAAAAATATTTTTTTTATTTTTATTTTACCTAAATAAAAAAATAAAAAATGACTTTGAAAAAACTTAAATTATGAGTATTTTTTTATTTTAAGAGTAAATTTAGAATAATTTTTTTTTGCTAAAATAAAAAAAAAGAATTTATTTCTTTTCTGTTATTTAAAATTATTATTATTATTTCTTTTATTTTTTAATTATAAATATTTGTATTGCATCAATTTCAATCATATGTAAAAAAAAAAAAAAAAAATGTCAATATAAATTAAGTAAATTGTAATACATATACTAATAAAAAAAAATATAATACATGTTAAATCATAATTAAGTAAATCAAATGCATGTTAAAATCCTAATTATATTAAAATATTAAGAATACTACAAAATTAACTATTAAATTAATGTCAAATAACATAAATTGTATAAGTCTACTTAAAAATTAAAAATTGAATTAAGGGTTAATATTCATAAAAATTACTACCTTTTTCACAATTTGATAAATATATCATGACCTTAAAAATTTAATAATTTAGGAATTATTAACAAATATATCATGATATTAAAAATTTAATAATTTAGACATCATAGGATTTTTTTTTTTTCATAACAAATTTATCACAAAGTTAAACCAAATGGTGGAAACTGTTAAACACTATGACATAACACATTAATTGAGGTCATATAATGACATGTACTAAACATATAAGGATTTGATAATATCTACATCAGATAAAGGATTGATTAAGTCTTATGGACCTTTTAAGTCTAACCCATTGGTTATTATTTAATTAAAATTGTAAACCAATTATTAGAAAATGGTCAATGTAATTAACTATTTTTTTAAAATTAAAAATAAATGGTAAAACAAAAGAAAAATAACAAATCTCAACCATAATTAAAAAAAAAATGGTGATTCAAAAGGTTGATTACTTCAAAATTAGAAAAAAAGAAAAACCTAATTATTTGAATAGACATCAAATATGAAGGGAGGAGAAAGACATTTTGTAATTATTATTGAGAGAAAGACTAAGATAAGAGGTGACATGCATATATGAAACCAATTGGTTTTACAAACACTAAAGTTAAGGTATTTCGTGAAAGGAGAAAAGACACAAACTTTATCTAATGCTCATTTCAAGGATAGAAAGTGGTCCATAGTAACTTGAAATTAAAGAGGCAAGAAAGGTCATAAAGATAACGATCATTTGATTTGAACTTGAAAAGGTATGATTCTTTATGTTTTATTTTAGGAAAGTCCTCAATTTGTCTATTCTTGACTAAAATTAGTTTTTATACATTTATGGGTTTTAAGAATTTTATGAATATTGACAATTTCCATAAACATGACAATGTGTGGTAATAGTTTGATTAAGATAAATAGTTAAATTTAAAAAGAATAATTGAATGATTAGGCATTTAAAAAGATATTCTTTTGTCTAGTTGGCAGTTTGTCATTTGTGAAATTATGTATAATATGTCTCATTGGCCACAACATAACATCAAACTATTGAGTGGGATTAGGGTTTTTAATTATATCTACACTAACTAAATTTGCTTTAAGTGTTGCTTAACTATTCAAAAGCTAAAATATTTCTATCTTTGTTAAAATGTAGGAAGTTGATAAATATTGCACTTTATCATGGTGGGATTCTAAAAATAAAGCTAAACATTTAATATGTAGGAAGAGAGCTCCACTTACTTAAAACCATTAACACTAATAATTTGTTAATGTTAACTATAGAAGCACTTATAAAAAAGATTGGTTACATAAATGTAAAAGGTTATTGATACAAATTCCACCACCAAACATTAGATAAAGGTAAGCCTCTCAGTAAGACAACTAATAAACCTTTACTAAAAATGCTAGATGAGTTGGCTACATCAAAAGAACACTTTGTACAAGTATATGTTATGCATGGGGTTGTTGATCCTATAATAGTTGAGAGCACTAATGCAATTGAGCTTAATGAAGGTGGAGATGATGTAAAGACTAATTAGTTTGAAGCACATGTGAATAAAATTGACACGTAAGATAGCATTGTCATTAATGCCATTGATTATATTGATGAAATGGGAATGGAAGAATCTAAGGAAACTTACAATAGAGCTCCTAATAATATTAGATTTTATGGAGATGTTAACGATAAAAGACTAAAAGATTATAGGGATGATATTAGAGTTAGACAAGAGATTGTGTTTGAGAATTTAGGGCATCAAGGGACTAGATGTACTGCTATTGAGGAGTACTGATCATATGATTGAATAGCAAAGTGAAGAGACTTTGTGTAAACAATATTATGAAGGTGGTACTAATAGGAATGATGAACACCCTAATTTCATTTCACCTAATGAGAGTGATATTAATGATAAGGCAAATGGTGATGACTTGTTAATAGATGATAAGGAATATGTAAATGCAAGGAGGAAAAAGAAAGAGTGTAGGAATATAAAAACTAATGGTTATGAAGTAATATGGAAACTAATGTTAATAAGGCAATGAAGCCTATTAGCATACCTATGGTTGATCTAAAACAAACCAATGTTAAGGGCGAATGCTAGAGTGAGTACAAAAACTTTGATGTTGATGTTGACATATTGATGAGTAGTGAAGAAGATGATATGTTTAAACAAAGAAAATGCAAAGGAGAAAGAAGTACAGAGAATAAGTGCATGGTTTTTTAGTGTAATTTAATGCTTTTATCATACCAATCTTTCATTTAGTTAAAAAGTATATAATCATTTTTCACTTTATTTTATTTAATTACATTCATTCTCAAACATGGATCATTAATTCCATGAATGAGATCATAACTCCTTATAAATACTTATTCCACCTTGGCCAACAAATTTTTTAAATCAATATTTATTGAAAATAGTGGAACATTCTTCCATGATTACTCTAGGATAATAAATTCTTTATTGATCACTTAACCATTTCGTCATATTTCACTTTATGCCCAATACAAGCCCTCACAAACAATCGTTGATTAAGATAACTTAAAGGCTAGATTAAAACATAATAATTCCTATATAAGATATATTGGTAATATCAAATCTAAGGATTATTTACATAATTGTCAGATTAGCAATTTTATAGACACACAAGTAATGTACCATCTAAGAATTCTTAGAGCATGTTAATTTTTTAGTAAACTTATTTATCTATCAAGCATGCATATGTTTATTTAAGTATTCCTATATTTTAGTCTATGAGATCAACTACTTTCATCGCAAGAAATGAACACAATATATGCTAGTTTCATGACTATATCAATTTCAAATCATGATAGTGCATCAACTAGAAATATTTAAGATTAATTATTTGATACAATAGGTATCTTATAATTAAGATCCAATTATAATTACCTTTACAAAGTTTATTTATTTTGTTTACTTTATCTTTAAAGTTTGTTAATAATAAAATTATTTATATAAATAATACTAAAGATATAAAATGTCTTATTAATAAAATTATGTGCATGGTATATCCAATATGTGTTTAAATAATAACCAACTTACTAGCTACTAAAGCACACACTAATAATCTCCCACTTGCATAATAGCCAATCACTTACATATTTAATACCATAAAATCTCATATAATAATCATGTTTCTGTTGGGATAGTGGCTTAGTACGAGGATTTTTCAAATTTTCTTTAATGGACATTCATTTTATCTTTATATCTTTCCTCTCCATAATCTCTTTAATGAGATGAAATCACCTAAAAAAAAAGTCACTAACATCATCCAATGGCCTTTACCTATCATAATGAAATATAGATTAGGGGTTTTTTAGGGTTAATAGGTTACTACCATTAATTTGTGGCTAGGTATGGATCCATCAGCAAGTTTTTCATAGAATTGCTTAAGAAAGAGGTATTTTCTTATAATGAAGCAATTACTATGGCTTTTGACAAATTGAAGTGGGCCATGTCAACTACCCTAGTGTTGACACCTTAAGACTTCACCAGGGAATTTATGGTTAAGACAAATGCCTTAAAAGTAGAAATAAGAGTTATGTTGATGCAAGGAAGCTACCTTATAGCCTTTATTAGTAAGGAATTCTCCCATAAACACTCATCTTTATCAATTTGTGAAAAGAAGATACTAATAATAATCTTTATAATTATCACATGAAAGCATAATTTCTAGAATTAACACTTCAAGATCAAGATTGACTATTATAGCCTCAAACATTTATTAGATAAAAAAAAAAAAAAAACTTTCAACTGTTAGTAAACAAACCTAGCTATCTAAACTCATATGTTTTGACTATAAAATTCTTTATAAGGAAGGCAAACATAATGTGGCTACTAATGCACTCTTAAGGATGTAAAACTACCATATATAATGTTATGTTGTTTCTTCTGCCACATTAAATCTTTAACAATTCATACAAGCCACTTGGTAGCATGATCCCCAACTACAATAATTAATTTCCTGCTTATAAAAGGGCAACCTTCCTAATTCCCCTTATAATTGGGCACACAATCAATTACTATGGAATTTAATGTTAATGGTAGGAACAGACCATGACCTAAGAAGACTTCTGATTACCTTGTGGCATGAAGGGTTATAAGGGGGTCATGCTAAAGTCACAATGACAACAAAAATGTTAAAGGCCTTGTTTCATTAAAAAGAAATGCTCAAAGATGTCAAGGCATATGTCATATAATGTGACACTTGTCAATAATATAAGTATGATTGTGCAAACTCAACTAAATTGTCATAGCCTTTACCTATTCCTAAGGGTTTATGGCAAAGTGTTAGTCTGGATTTTATTAAAGGTTTTTCTAAATATGGAGAAAAGGAAGTCATCTTAGTAGTGGTTGATAGACTTAGCAAGTTTGCTTATTTTCTCTCCCTTTCACATCCCTATACATTAATTTCGAGGCAAAGCTATTTTAGGATAATGTGTTTAAACTCCATGGCTTCCTTGAAATATTGATTAGTGATAAAAAGGCTATATTCTTTAGTTATTTTTGGCAAGATCTCTTTTAACTCCAAAAAATGAAGTTGCATATGTCCACAACCTACCACCCTTAAATAATGGTCAGATTAAAGTTATCAATTGATGCATGGAGAATTATTTAATGTGTGCTATTACTGTTATACCACAAAAATGATGTCATTGGCTTTCTCTTACAAAATAGTGGTATAATACACATTTTCATTTTACAAATGGTGTCACTCTTTTTGAAGCCCTCTATGGCTACCTTTACTTTATCCATCTTCCTTACCTCTTAGGAGAGAATGTCATAACTACTTTGGATCAATAGCTTAAAACTAGATAAGTCCTAACTCACATGCTTAAGCATCATCTAAAATGAGCTCAACATGGAATGACACAGCTAACTAACCAACATCATAATAATAAGGTCTTTTCAATGAGAGATTAGGTCTATTTGAAGTTACAACCCTATAAATAATCTTATGTACTTCAATGTAGTAATTTGAAGATATCACCGAGGTTATTTGGCCCCTTTCAAATGACATCCAAAATTGGTGTAGTAACTCATAAGCTTGCATACCTTGTTAGTTCTAAGATTCATCCAATTCATGTTTCATAGTTGAAACTTAAATTGAGACCACTATAGTATGTTACTTCAAACTTACCCTTCTCTAACCCTACTGTTACTACTATTCTTGTGGCTATTTTTGATCGTCGCATGGTCAAACAGCGTAATATTATTGCCACTAAAGTCTTAGTTTAATGGTCAAATCACTTTATTTCTATAGCCACCTGGGAGTACTAGTATGACCTTCAAAAGAAATTTTTTACCATTTCCCTTGAGGATAAGGGTTTTAGTGAAAGGGTGATTAATATAATATAGAGAAATGGATCTAGACAAAAGACACGTAAATGTAGGGAACATTGCAAGAAATAGGAACACATGGATCAAAAGGCAATAGAAACATAAGAAGTAAAGGTTAAACTAGTATTCAATAAGGGTAAGAATACATATGATGGATCACTATTAAAAATTATAAAAATCAAAGGGATATAAGCTATAAAACCTAGAATTTATTCTAATAAAGAAATCCCTAATTCTTTGTTCTTCTTCTCTTTCTCCTTTTGTTTCTTCTTCATCTATATTCCTTAGCCCTTTCTTTTGCAACTTCTCAATATCAAGAGGTTTTTCTTGCCTTTCAATGATTCCCTAAGTAAGAGTTTATACCCACCCAATTAACAGCCATCACCATGGGCAACACGTTGTACTGCAAATAATAACATGATTGTGTGTTACCTTCCCAACACCTTTAATGCTAAAAAAAAGTAGCAGCATTTGCAATCTTAGGCAACACCTATTTGCTAGTAAGCGGCAGTAATGTTTTTGCTATCATTATGATTGTTTTTTTAAAACTTTGTTTCATGCACATAAAATATCAAATAATCCCTTTGCACGATGACATTTTGCATGTGTACATCTTATACATATCCATAAGTGTTCCAACACTAAAATTCTCCCAAAAAATATTTGGATATCAAATATTTTTATTTGATTTTGTTTTGACTAAAACATTTTTGAAAATAATTATTTAATTAAAAAACATTAAATCAATTATATTAATTATCAATAACAATAAATATGCAATTACATCACATATAACAAGTGAACCTAACCTTTAATATTATTTTAAGAACTACAAAGATATTGATCAAATAAATATACAACGAAACTACATATTTTAAAATTAATTCTTAGTAGTAAATCAATTACCTTTTATGTATGATTACAAAAAATTAATCCAAAAGATAAAATTGTTACTGAGGTATTCTTTTCACCATTTGACAGACTGTCACAAACCACAATCATCCAAATGTTATCCACACAAATAAGTAAGAATTAGAATTAGGAGACAAAGGTAAACATTATTGTGTTAGCCTTATGTCTTTTGGCTAGCTAGATAGAAATGTATATATTAAGATTTTGACCCTTAAACCCTAATTTGGAGACTTGTAGCAATTTATTATAAATTACATTTTAATCTATATATTTATAAATATCTCATATTTAACTTCAAAATTTTTTAAATAATTCAATCAAATCCAAGTTGATTTTCATTATATATTTCTCAATTTTCTTCATGCATGTGATCTATTTGGATCCTAATAAATTGGCAATAAATATAACTTATAAGTATAAAGGTTTAAGTAAACTAAACTGTTTTAATTTATCAATTTATATTTATAAATTATAGTTAACATTAAATCACATATCATGATTATCTAAATGTTAAAACTATCAAAAGATGATTTGACAGATTCTTTCAATGCATAAACTCTTAAGGTAATTCAATTTTTTCATCATACTAATGTTTCAATTAGATATTATATATGGAATAATTGTCTACTCTATTTTATTTAATTATATTTTTTCTTAAACACAAATCATTAATTCCATAAAATAAAATCATAATTTCTCATGGATACTCATTCTACTACGACCAAGGAATTTCTTGAACTGATATCCATTAAAAACAATGGAACATTGATTACTTCAAAGTAATAAATTTTTTAGTAATTATTTAACTATCTCTACATATTTCATATTATGCCCAATACAATCATTCGTATGCAATTGTTAATTAAGACAACTTAAAAGTATAAAAATTTTTATATGAAATATTTTGATAATTTTAAATTTAAAAATTATTTATACAATTATAACATAACTAATTTTAATGATATACAAATAATATTTTATCGGAAAAATTTTGTAAGCAATTAATTCAATGAATTCATTTATCTAACAAGTACGGTCGTATTTGTTCTAATAGAAATATAAGTTTAATTTTAATAATATATCAATTAAGAGTATTTTAAAATAATATTTTAATATAATATATTTTTCTTAATTATAATAAAATTTTAATTACCTTTATAAAATATATTTATTTTATAAATTTTATTTTTAAAATTTATTAATAATTAAATTGTTCATATAAATAATATTAAAAATAAAAAATATTTTTATTAATAAAATTAAATACATGAAATATTTAATATATTTTAAAATAATCATTAACTACTAATACATATACTAACAAAGTATCAATGACTTTTTGTGTATATGGCGTACCATTTTGTGAAGATATGTATCTATTCTGCTCCTACCTTACAGATATTTTATACGTAATATTTAATTAATAATGTGAAGTGATCTGGCAAACCAATGACAAATTATATGTTCCCTTCAAATTGCAAAAGACTTGTTGACATAAGTAACCAAAAGTCTCTCTCAAGCTCGGTCCAAAGAAAAAAAATAATAATAATAATTCCTTCTCCAGTGGTCAATGTCTTTTTCAATTTATCCATGAAAGCAAAAGGTTTCTTAACGGCACTTTGGGGTTATGCTGAGAACTTTAAATTTTCTAAATACATGACTCAGGATAAGTGGGAACAAGGTTTTGCTCTAAATTAGTATATTTTGAAAAACTTGACTCCACATTGAAAAGATTACCCTATTGGTATAAGTTCATAAAAAAATAATTATCTTAAAATTTATATGAGAAGAAATTTCAAAGAATTTATCGTGCCAAGATTGACTAAATAATTTAATATAAACCCGTTGATTATTATAAACATATTTTGAAAAAAAATAAAATAAAATATAGTAAAATTGTTGATATTATATTCTAAACAGCTGAACTCAATCAAACTCGTAATCATTCACTTTATGGATTGACAAGGTTGCAACTTGTGACAATAACTATACCTTGGCAACTGCATAATCAGTGTTAACTTGTAACAATTACCATACCTTGGCCACTTCATAATCAACCTTCTGTCACATTAGACAGAGTATACAGGCTTGGCTATCGATGAAAAGACTTGACCATGAATCCGAGGGAATTGAATCAATTCTATCTGAATCAAATAAGAATTTCCTTTTTTAAGAGCGTAGATTCCTAAAATTTTTTACGGTTCTCATTCCAGCCACTAAAACGAATGAAATTTATAACGGGCATTGGTTGCATTACTTTTACATGTTACCATATGAGAAAACTTATGAGTATTCGATCTAGCCGAGGTAAATCATGTAAAGCAACAGGTACTCAACCCAATCTGCATGTTTCCTTTGTCTACCGAAAGGGAAACGGAAGGTTTTGGATTGATAGCAGCCAAAAATACATAAATGAGTATTATGTTATAATTTATAAATATTCATGAAGCAGGACATACTCTAAGTGTAAATCCCAAGTTAGTAAGATCTAAACTCCCAACTTCTCATCAAAACCTTTAATAAATTTAAATAATTTTATCATTAAATTTTGTAGTTAGTGATTCAAAGACCTTGTACCCTCGGAGAATCTCCTCATCCGTTAAGTAAACATCATAAAGAAACGTTAAATAGAACCGCTTAAGTTGGGCTAATCATTGGTCGGACAGTGCCCAATGCCTCGGCCATTCATGGATCACCACCACCCTCGTCCGCTAGGGCCTTCCACGCCTACCCTTTGAATCATTGGTTAAATCTCAAGTCAATTAAATTATATTTAGTTCTCAACATAATATAGACATACATTTTATATTTTTTTACACCTAACCTACTGTTATAAATTTTAGTGAATGTAAATACTTAAAATTATAAGAACAAAATTACAATTGTTTATTAGTTTTATATAATAAATTAATTATTTTAACCTAAAAAATAAATATATTATAAATAAAATAATTTTAAATTTAATTTAGATTTAGTATTTTTGAAGATAAAATATTTTTTGGTACAAAATTTTAAAATTAAAAAAATTTCAGAAAACCCGTCAATGCAAGATCGCCAATCTATCAATCGCATCAAACTTGGTCAACGGTATATCCGATTTTTTGTGAACCAGACTCGTCTAGGATTCAATTAACCCGCTGTACTAGCCTGGCTGGCTTTTATAACCATGCTTCAGAAGAAAGTTGCCTAAAGAGCCACAAGAGTGAGGGCTCACCGAAGGCTACAAATTTACAGCGATAATAAAGCAGTAAGGTTGGTCAGCGGTATGAATGTACACAGTCGATTGCTCTGGGAAAACTTGGATCCAAGCATTTCTCGGAGCTCAGTCTCCTGTGGCATTGGTAGTTAAAGTTCCCTCACTTGTGTACTTGTCCATAAATTTTCGGAGGCCTCAAAGAGGATAAAACTCTGGCAAAATGATGCACTCCAAGGAGGCCCAGTTATAATTATATGCTTTCTCATCAGTTCATTTAAAGACCATAGATAAATGGAACAAGGAAATCGAAATAATGGCAATCTTACATTTCTAATAATATGTCGAACCTCGCCCCAATTTTGGTAACAAGTTCTTCCCATCTTCAAGCAGTGGATAAAAGCACACATTTCGTGGCTTTGCACACCCTGAAGCAGCAATTCCCAAAAGAACCGTTATACGTACGGTATATCACTGACAATCTATCAATGACCATCAGACCAAGCTTATTTATTTGAAAGACCATCAAATTGTCTCCTGTACAGCACCCAAAGACAATGGGCTGCATTGTACTTCGCCTTCTCCAATCACCTGCAAAGTCCACAACAGTATTTACTTCTGCTCACTGGCATAACGATAATTTCTCTTACTTTGGTTTTAAATATATGATAGGGTTTCTTAGAGTAATTGTTCTGTGGCTAGCAGTCCAAATCAGGCACATATTGGTTGCTTGGTAGGTTAACAGTTTCTTATGATAGAAGTTGGTTGTCTCTGAGGCTGTAGGTCTCAAGTTCAAGTTTCAATAAAGTCACAAGATCATCTTCCAGTTATCAAAGCGCAAAGTGTTGTTGCTAGCAATAGTAGACGAGATGAAGCAGAACTTACCTAACCTGAGTCATTAACTATGCTACAGTATTTTCCTAGCCCTCAAGTATGAATACATCAGAAAAAATGCTATAACTGAGCCAACTATAATTCCAGCTGTTGTTAGCCAAAAGGCAAACTGCAAAGTCAAATAGAACACATGTTATGGTAAAATGTCACTTTTAACTAAAACCAGAGAAGGAAAAGCATTGGAACAAGCGATGTTTAAGCTTCAGAAAAGCAGAAATACCAGATGCTCTTCAAGATAGGACTTCAAGTTCATGCCAAAAATACCTGGAACCGCCAAACACTTTTTTATTTTTTGTTATGAGCACAGAAAAAAAAAATAAAAGTTCATACAGCAAGCCACCCAAGTTTCAAAGGATAAATTATAGCATGTGCCATGATAATGCTCCTTTCAACTATATATCTCTTATCCACTTAAATCTTTTTCTTTGTTGAAACCAGGAGTAACTAATTTAGATACCATGGCAAACTAAAATGACAATAATGCTCTATTTTGTAACCCAATTTTCAGCAGATGCCACCTGAGTTTGGAATTATGGTAACTACTGGATGAGGCAATGGTCACAATTACTGCAACTGTTGTCTGCCAGTTATCGATACTGATTGCAACTGTCATTGTAGAGAGTGCATTGCATACAGCATATTGGTAACATTATTGCCATTAGAGCACTAATCACATGCCCAGACAGCAGCAGGATGTTTCCATGCAACTTGAGCACCAACTACTCTTAGTCACAATGATGAAAACATGGCATCAATTTCCTACATGGTGATGGGCATACCTGCAACTAGAGCACCAACTGCCACACAAAACGTCCCAACCTGGAGAAGTAATTCCACTCTGCTCACTTCAAGCCTCCGAGAGCTGGTAAAAGGAAGAGTTTATCATAGTACGCGGTCTGGTACATACCAAGACAAGAAGCAAGTTCCAGCAACTATTTTCTGATCAGAAAATTAGTGGCATCTTTTTAGCCAGGCCTACACTGTGAGAATGAGGACAATTTTTTCAATATCAAGACTCCTGGGATATAATCAAATGTTCCAGATCCAAGAACTTTTGCTTTCATCCCAGATGTGACCAAGACAAGCCAATTGTTCAATGTGGTGAACTTAATGTGCAAGTTAATTCTTAAATTTCATGCCATGCCCATGATTTATAGGCCCAAAGACCCCAATGACTAATGACAGGCTTGAAAAATAGAATACAGCGCCCACCTCAGATTAACAGCAATGGAATCTTCCATTTCTTTTGCAAAATCAAGAAGTCTTTCTGACTGACCATGACAAGATTCACATCTGCAAAGGATATCAAATGTTGTCAGCTTGCTTGCAGATTCACATCTCCAAAGGATAAAGCTCAACCAAATATTGTCCTGTTAGAATAACATAGTATTCCTCAATGCATGTCAACTTATTGATATGTGTTTTTTATTATTATTGTCATTATTCTTTCTTAGCGCAACAATTCTTTAGAGCTCCACTGGAACCTTGAATTTGAACCCAGCTAGAAATGTAAATTACTGTTCCTGGTGAAGTCTAGGTTTCCTCATGAGTTCTACAATCATGCCTCTGTAGATAATTCTATAATATCCACAGATGGAAAAGTAAATAGTATAAAGTCAGAAATCGGATAGCATCATCAGTAAATATTCAAAAAGTTTGACTTATTCCAGTTGGTACATTGCTTGGATACAGGGCTAATGCCATGTTAACATGGACACATCAATTTTATCCCCCAAATGAACATTTCTCATAGGCACCAATTATAAGCAACCAACATTGTAATATTGATATCATGATTGAATATATCATATATGGGAAGGCACAACCACAAACACACAAATGGGAAATTACTGTCATACTCCTCATAGATGGATTCATTAACTGAAATTTAGGACCATAGTCTGCTAACTATATGGCTGCTCTCACACCCTTTCTTTGAGGAGACAATTATTACCTATACATATGATAAGCTTATTTCATAAAAAAATTCATCAAGGGTAAGTTTAATAGCAAGGATTCATGAGAGAAGTTGAAATTCTATGATAGACAGAGCATAAAGAGGATACAGCACCATGCCAGATATGCTACAGCTAAGGAATTACCTTTGAAGATAATTTTCCAAAAGCATCTCAATTTCTTCCTCCTCTTCTGCATATGACATAGTCAAATCCCACAAGATACATTCAGTACAAAACTACTTTCAGAAATCAAGAACTTTGCCACCAAGTGACTCCATTATATAGCTTACCTTCAGCAATCTGCTTATCTAAGGGAACAGAACATTCCACATTGACATTTCCCCTTTTAAGAATGCAGTTTCTTCCCATTATGCATATACGACGTATTTCCTGAGGGTCCTCCAAAAGATCAAGCAACATTTGTCTCAGAGCTCCTGCCCTTGAACCCAATTCGACCTTCCAAACATAAGTAAAAGCTGTAAGAACCAAAAGTAGTTTTCAATGTCATTCACATTTTATTGGTTATCAGAGAGTATACCAAATTTTGCTTGCTAATGCGAAGTTCCTCCAATACATCAGCATTAAGCCGGTTAGGCAAAACCTTAAGGAGAGCTTGAACCTGAAGCAAACCACCATTTTGGTAGACAGACACGTATAAAAAGACCATAGAAAGACAAATGTCATTAGAAATTGGTGTGAATCTCCATTATACTTGATGTAGGACACATTGTAGAGATTTTTTTTTTAATATTCTACAATCAATGTTGTAATTTTAATAATTACAATTTTGTAATTTATTTATTTGTTTAGAATATTTTTGCTCAATTATGAGTTTTAATAGCCTAACTTTACGCTCAAGCATAGGGATTTTAACATTGATATTTATTTGCTTAGTGTCTTCTAGGATAGAAATTATTATAAATAAGATCTTATATTAGCAATCAAATAAAAAAAATTATATCAATAAATTATCAGTTGTTAGTTATCATATGAATAATATGAAAATTCTTTGGTGGATTCTAGAATTCTTGTAAGAATTTAATTGAGTGTTGGTGTTTATGTCAAAAATCATGAAGGAAGAACTCTATCTAGAATAATAATACATTATAAAGAATATAATTAATCTTGTATTAAAAATATGATTCACAATCAATTTGTTCACAGGCACATTTCTTATTTCACAAACATTCTCCTCTTTAATGAAGATTTTTTTATTAAAGATTTTGTGCAATTGTTAATAGAAATTGATGCCAAGATAAAGTGTACATATTCCAAACTTTAAGATGATTTGATTAAATTATGGAATGATACTCAATATTTTTGATTGAGACGTGATGAGCCTAAAATTTGTTCGTGGATAAAAATAAAAATTTATTGGTTATTAAATCTTACGATGACAATAAATTTGAAAAAATTTTAAATCAAACTAAAAAGATATTTAATTTTTATTTTCTACCAAATAATAAATTGTATAATAATATATTTGCTCAATCTTCCAATTTTGATTTGAATGTCCAAGCAGCAATGACTTTGGAGTTAAATCCTAGATCTAGAATCAATAGTTTAAAAAGAATAAGCATAAGTCATTGAACAAGTTAATTTTTTTAGGTGCTTATGGGGCAACTAATGAAGAGAAGACTAATTTTTTTGAAACTTGCATTATAGAAGATTATATAGTTGACAAAATTAAGATATCTATGGATCCTAACAAATTGGAAAATGGACCCATAACTTACCAATACCAGAATCATCTATTAAATTATATTAATTTTATTGGAATCAAGAAACTTAATCATAATTCAATGTTCTTATTAATAAAGGTTCTTAAACCACTAGAAATTCATCTGCAAAGATGTAATTACAAGTTCAAGAAATTGAAGACTTTTGTTGTACTCAATGTATTTGTTTTACATGACATGCAAGACATCAATTCATCATTGTCAACTTGAATTAAGTGGAGGAATCTAATGTAGTATACACTATAGAAATAATTTTCTATTATTCTATAATTAATGTTGTAATTTTAATTATTCTAATTTTATAATTTATTTACATGTTTAGGATATTTTAACTTGATTATGAGTTTTAGTAACATAACATTAAGCTAAATTTAGGAATTTTTAATATTTTGATATTTACTTGTTTTCTTACTAATTAGTGTCTTCTAGGATTATTATAAATAGGATTTTACATTTACAGTTTAACTAGAATTGTTATCCTAGTAAATTATCAATTATCATATGAATGATATGAAAATTCTCTTTTTAAGTTGTTATTTTCTTGGATTTCAGAATTCACTCAATCAAGTGTTAGTCTTTAGTTATTCTTTTTTCCCACAGTTCTATCTGTTGTCATATTGGCCTTGCCTTGAATTCACTTCTCAAAAGCAATGACTAGTAAAAAGAGTTCAAAGACAATCTCTAGAAACCAAAAGGGAAGGATGTATGGCAAAGAGAAAAGAAAGAAACAAAATATAAGACATACTCACTATGTTTCATACTCACACGAGGTTCTATAGTTAGTCTCTGCTCCAAGCGTTGTACTCGTGAAAGCAATGCTGCCTCAACAACCTATGATGAAACACCAAAATCCTTAAACAATAGATGAAATGGCCCAACTGTCAGGATAAATTTAGCATAAATTAAATGTTAACATCCTCTCAAATTGATATCCATAGTCCAGTACAGAAAGGTTGGTGATAGTCATAGCGTGTCTGCTGTTAAGCTTTAAATCAATATTCTCATTTCATTTTTTTTTCTTTTTCTTTGAAAGAAACTAATATAATAAAAACTGTATCAGATGCATCTGAAAGAAACTTATTTAGAGTATATGGCAATTGACACCTTTGATAACAGCTCTTACCTCAAGCTCAAATGGCATGCATGGTCCCCCATTAATGTTTCTAGGGTTCAACCGAGGCAACAAAGTATCTATAAATGCTTTGCCTCCTTTACTGAAAGGGATCGGCACATAGAAGAAGTTAGCCGCCATTAGTTGAATCTAGAAAAACATAAAATAGAGAGGGAGGGAAGGAGGGAGGGGAAGAGAGAGAGGGAGAGTATAATATGATAGAGGCATAGACTACCGATTGTAATCAAATATAAGGACATGCTCCCGTGTTGCTATTGCTCGCAATGAACCTAGATTTAGTAAGATAGCATTCTCACGAACCTAGAAGTGGATCACAATGAATTAGACATAACAAATCCAGTCCTGTTGTTATCATTTATATCCAGACTGCTCATAACAAAATTCAAAAGAATACAATCAAAAAGGAACAATAAATCAAAGGACAAGTTCATGCCATGCTTCACCAAGTGTAAAGGTAAACTTAATCAATATATTAGTGTCTTCTTAGCTTTAGAACAGTGATTGCAAACCTCATACATAGTCCCCATGCACACAGAACACAAGCCTAAGTCTCTGTAATGGATCTAGGTTGTCAATAAACAAATAAAAAATGAAAGGTAACATAGTAGGAAATGTAATGAGGCGTAATACCAGCAAAGAGGGCATTGAGTTTGTTAAGAACAAGGATGGATCAACACTTCGGATATCCCGTGGGCGAAGACCTGATGAGTAAGTGCTTGTAAAAGGATAGAGAGAGAAAACTCCTCACAGTTCCCAAAAGAATAAGCTCAAGACTTTTGCTTGTAATTCAAAACAATATTGCATTAAAAGTTAAAATCAGTGCAAACTTGAAATTATTTATGAGATCTACATGGGAAAATGTCATACACATACAGAATTTAAGACATTGACCAAGAAACTAACCGCATTGATAAGAAAATCCATAATTGTTCTGCAAATAAGACACTCACCGCTAGACTTCAACAATTGCCGTCTGTTTATTTTCCTAGTAGACACCCTCCCGTTTGACTTCACCTCGATAACCTTTAGAAGTCAAAAGCAGAGCAACGTATAAAAGCAAGAAAAAACACCATCTGTTACTCAGAAGTCAATTACAGAAGAGAACTCTATTCATCAAGCAGAATAAAAAATGTGATACAATTGTAATTGGCAGCTTCAATCAAATGACCAAAAAGAAAGCCTTGGTAGCTGTTACCATAATTCTATACACCGAAGGAAAGAATATACATTGATCTGTTTCATGCATCTACTTTAGCATTGTGAAATCAAGTACACATGCACGTGGTATGAGAGTCAAACTTACACCATTTTTATACCAATTAAAATGAAAATTCAGAACTAGAATAAACGCGAAAATTACTGGAAATGAAGTAAATGGAGAAAGAAATTAAACAAAAAAAAAGGAAGAAGTTCATAAAATTTAAAAAGAAAAAATAATTACACAACCGTCCGGAAAAGAAAAATAAAGAGAAAACCTCATAAACAGGCTCGCGAATCCCAAGCGTGAGAGAATCGCCGTAGGAAGACGAAATCCGGACAACTCCTTTGGCGTCCTCTCTGGCTTCCACTTCCACTTCGGCTTCAGAGAGCAAGACATCCGGATCACTCCGGCTATCCTCCCCGGCTGACTTAGTCAAGCACCGGCCTCTGAAGGCAACACTGATGGCGATCGGAACCACTGGAGACTTGGCATTATGAGCGGCGGAGAGCGGAGGAGAGTGGTAGAAGAGAAGGTAGTGAGGCTGTGGAGAATGATGAGAGTGGCGCAGTGGAAACTGGAGGATGTGAGGAGATAGCGCCATTTCTCTCCTGCTCTGCCTCCGCGTTGACTTTTCTGGTCATGTAATAGTTGCAGAATAGCAGTTTGTGTGAGAGAAATGCGTGTTTGGCTGATTTGGTTGAAACTTTTGGAGGGATAGATGAGGGAAGAAAATTGGCGCTTTTAACACAGTCTGCTGTTGGCTCTTTGTTTATTTATTTTTGTTTTTTTTGAAAATGGGAATGATTTTAATATTATTTTTTGTGGCCTGTATTTGGTTTCGTCATCAGGTATTTTAGATGGCGAAAATCAATCTTTGTTCGTGACTGTGAAGGCCACACACTTGGCGATGTTTTGAGTTGGCTTCATTTTTGTGGTTTGATGTCAATGTCTCGCACTCTCACACTTTGGGATTCTATTGAAGAATAAATGCAACATCAATTTTTTTTTTATTAAAAATATATATATATTAATTTATCAAAATTATTAATTATAATCAATCAATTTTAATATATAAAAAATGTAATAATTATATCAAATAATTATAATAAATTTATATTTATTTCAAGACAAAATTTTATATCCCCTAATCAAAATTTCTTTTTTAAAATTTTAACCAAATCGTTGGCAAACTTACAAAATTTTGTACAATTAAATTATTAAGTATATTTAATTTTTTATAACATACATTTTATATTTTTAAGGCTAATTTAGTTTTATAAATTTTAAATCAATTTAAACATTTTTTATAGTTTATTTATAATTAAATTTATATTTATTTATTTAAGATTTTAAAAAAATACATTGTGAAATATAATAATTTATTTAAAAATTTAATTTGGTATTTTAAATATTTTAATTTTAATTTAAATTTAAATTTAAATATTTTAAGTTATAGAATATTTTATTATATATATATATATATAATTTAGTGGTAAGTATTTTTTGTGACCCATTGTTTGTTTATCAGCAGTTAGTGTTAGAGGGGAACATGTGCGTCTTACACCAACACTCATCTAAGAGTGCGACACATTAATATTATTTATTTGTGGGATGAATTAGATTAACACTTGAAATTAATCTTTTTTTTTAATATCCAATAAAATTAATCTTTAATCACCTGTTATTAAGCCCAGTCGAGCTACCCAAAATGTAGGTGGGTCGGCGAAGAACCGGGCTTGATTGCCCATTACAGGTCCAGACCCGCCCTGTGAATCCAGAAGGTGGACTGAAAATCCTATAATTGCCAGGAGGGAAGAATAAATAACCGTAAACAATAAAAAATAAATAAATAAATAAATACGAAAATGGCTGTAGAGCTAAGCCCAAAACCAGTAGAAGAAGAAGATCGGCAGCAACAACCAGAACAGAAACAAGAACATGAGGCAGAAGAAGAAGAAGAAGAAGAAGAAGCATTTGATGCACCTTCACATCACCCCTCTGCACCGCCCGATGAGGTTGGTTACTAGCTACGCTGTCCAACGGCTCTTATTTCGCTTTTTCTTCGAATGTTTTTAAATTTACTTCTTCTCTGAACCGAATTTACATGCTATACCATAGAAGCTTATCTCTGTATTGTGCCAAAGAAAATCCCCAACGTGGAAAGCTGCGGTGTTAAAAAATAAAAAATCGGGGACGAAAAGCTAATTATGAAAACCAAATATCAGAAACAAACTTTGGGGTTAGAAATTGATCAAATGTAAATTTTATTGTGTTAGATTGCTTATTAGTTACAATTGTTTGGGCACTTTTGTAATTTTTCTATTTCATGATGAAGCATTGAAGCTACACTGCTCAAGTTTATGTAGTAGTCTCATTGCCCCTCTTTTTTTTTTTGTACATTTCATTGCGATCGTGTGCTAGTGAAAGTGTGCGAGTATATGGCATTAGTTCTGGATGGTGTCAGAAGCTCAGTCGGATGATTTTCAAAATTCTTTGGTTTTTGTGCAGTTGTTTGACATTTCAACAACAGTTGATCCTAGTTATATAATTTCCTTGATACGAAAACTTATTCCAGCCACCGTGGGTGGAAACCATAGTGTTGATGGAGTTGATACCAGTAACGACTGTGGCAAAGTTTACGCACCTACAATCATGGATGTTGTTGATGATGATTCTGATAAGTCTGCCTGTCAAGAAGGGGAATCCGAGGATTTGTCTAAAAGATCAGAGTGCCCTGGCATGTCAACTGCAGATGAGGTTTGGGAAGAGTATGGTTGTGTTCTGTGGGATCTTGCTGCAAGTAGAACTCATGCAGAACTAATGGTACTCGGGCTTTTCCCTTCCTATTAATCTCTCCTCTTCGTCCTTTTATGGAATTACTTGATTATGTTTTTGTGTTGCACCGACATTCCTTAGCTATTTTCTAACAAAAGCTGTCACTGAATTTGTAGCTTCAGCCTTATTTGCTGTAGATATGTTTTATACAGATGTTCAGCTGATTTTGGTAATTGTATTTACTGGAATGTGCATTGGTTATGTGCAGGTGCAAAATCATATCCTTGAAGTACTTTTAGCAAACCTTAGGGTTTCTAAATCAGTACGTGCTATGGTGAGCCACGTTATTACTTGGTCTTGAAATCCTTTGGATTTTATTTTCAAGTTCATTATTTTATTTGAGATTGATCTATGCCATGGAATCAGATTCTTCATTTGGTCTGGCCTGATGGAAATGGCTATTGCCTAGTTTTGTGAGATTTGGATCCTTTTCATTGATTTTTCCTTTTCCTTTACTTTCTTAGGAAATCTCTGACTACCATTTTGTTATTGAGGCTCTATTAGTTGATGGGATAAAAATATAGAGAGAATGTTCATATGTAGCTCAAGTTTTGTGTGAACACAAAATTTCCATTAACTGAAGGGTAAATTTTATCGAACATCAATTAGATCAATCATGTTGTGTGTTAGTAAGTGTGGGGTTGTTAAGAAACATGTCTAAAAAATGAGCATGACATAGATGAGAATGCTTAGATGGATTTGTGACTATTCTAGGAAGGGAATGAATGAGAAATAAGGATATTTGTTGCAAAGTTGGTGTAAGTCCAATTGGAGATAAAACTAAGGGAGTAATGTAGTCCTAGAAATGCTTCAATTAAGGGGGGCACCAAATCTAGGTGGATGGTGAAAGGAGTGGGAGAGGGTGACCTAAGTTAACTTGAGAATTTTTAGTTGGGAAGGATTTAAAACAATCACATCTCACATCAAACTCAGTTTATAATAAAACAGAATCACAAGAAGTGATTCATATAGTCAATCCTAATTAAATTTGAGATTAAGGCTTTGTATTCTTGTTTGTCCTTAGGAAATCTCCCTTGGCATTCTTGGAAACTTAGCCTGCCATGAAATTCCAATGAAGTGCATAGTCTCTACAAATGGCATGATCGAGACAATAATCGAACAATTGTTTTCAGATGACATACAATGCCTATGTGAAGCATCTCGGTAAGGAAGTCTTTATCATTTATAACTTGAGAACTTTATGTAGTCATTTTTGTTCTTATGTATGGTAGTTACTTGCATATGTTATCTCTGAAACTTTATGTTTACTGATTGTATTGTGACACAGGCTGTTAACTGTGGGTCTTCAGGGTGGTGAATCTACTTTGTGGGCAAAGGCATTGCACTCCGATCATATTCTGGGTCGTATTTTATGGATAGTGGAAAATACCTTAAACTTACAGCTATTAGAAAGGGTAACTTAATACTTTTGTTCAAGATATTTGTATATGCATTCTGGAAAACAGCTGATATGCAAGCATGCAGGCCTCTCACCCTCACACACTTCTACATAACCCACAGCCATGCCTAGTTCTAGTGACAATGCAAAAGTGTTATAAAACAAAGCTGGTAACCTCTGTGGTAAAAAATATTCTTTGGTGAAAGTATAGAGCCCCTCAACTTGGATTCCATGAAGCATCCTCAAAATTAGAAGCTTCAGGAAATGGTGATTGATACCAGTAGATTGTCTATGTTCCTTTATGTGTGTTGTGTCTGTTAAATGGTTTGTTTCATGATTAATATGTTTTGTTCCCAGCAGCTAAAAGCCTTCCTGTTTGACAGAGCACAGGGTTAATATTGGCTATCATTGAGAGTTCAGATAAAGTTATAGGTGTTCTTACATCTCTGATGAAGCTGAATTTGCCAAATCTATTAGTCAGTCTCTTGGCTTTTGAAATGAGCAATTTAACTGGTGACAGAGTACCTGAAAGGTATGGCTCAACTTTCTTTGTGTTCAAAGGTTTGACATACTCAATATGATGCATTATTTGTGTTTTTTTTACTTGGTGGTATCAGACTTCCTTAAATTGTTGCTGCAATTACAACAATTTTGTTGCAGTGAAATAATTTACCCCACATCGTTGGGAAATTGTTTGGCTTGAGTTCATGGTTTTGTTCTTCTTTTACATGTTGTTGGCTTGTATCGTTTGGCCTACCATATAATGTCTATCCAATTCTTTGGTGCGCCGATTGTAATTACCTCTTAGAAGTCATAATTATGAATGAAAGATGGACAATAGAAACTGCTGGTATATCCAACAAAATATCTTTAATATTTGTTGACCGCACCTTCCTTATCATCAAGTTTTATCTAGCCAGGCCTCCTAATTGACCACACCCCCCCCCCCCCAAAAAAAAAAGAAACCCAAAAGTATAGCTAACCAATGCTATTATAGCTTGTGTCTAACCTGTAGCATGGAGATGTAACAACAAATATTCTTTACTGTTTGTCCAATAAACCATAGATGACGTAGTGGCTTTTGTTTTACAGAGCAAATATTCTCAGCTGTTTCTCCAATAAACCATACTGTATGCAGTAGCTACTAGTTTGCATAATTTTAAGTATTAAATTTATAAAGCGGCTATTATCTGCAAAGTTTTAGCAAATACCTTATTGATTCATATGAATTACTAATAATTCCCCCCACCCCCTCCCCCAAGGCAATCCAGAAGACACTGCCAAGTATCTGCTTGTTATGGTACAATTGATATTTAATGCATGAATTGTTGCAGGTACTCTGTTCTTGATGTAGTTCTACGTGCCACTGAAGCACTTTCTTCAGCAGATGGCCATTCCCAAGAAATCTGCACCAACAAGGAACTTTTTAAGCTAGTTTGTGACCTTGTCAAACTGCCGGATAAAGTGGAGGTATCACATATATATAGAAAGGCAGCTCTCCTTATGTCTTCTATCTCATTAAGGCTTAGTCATTAGTAGATTGCTGGAGGTTCAACTTGTTATGGGCATCTTTTCTGCAGGTTTAACTTGCAATTTACTACATTGGACTTTTCTGATTTTATGCTCTTTGAAAAACCATCTATTTTGGTAATGCAGTTTTTTTTTAAAAAAAAAAAGAAAGAAAAACAAAACAAATAAAATAATAAAATAAAAGGGTGATTTCTTGACTTCACTATTGTTATAGTAGTTATGGTTATGAAAGAAGTGTAGTTTTTTCTAACAAAGGTTTTGTTTTGGAGTAAGAATAATGGGAATGAAGTAAACCATTGAGTATATATTTGGAAAACAATAATAGAATGTAATTGGTTGAATTTTCTCTAATATACATGGGCCCTTTTCCATACTATACAGAATGGGAGCTTCAAGTGCTGGATGCCCTTTTTTTCTTTGATGTTTATTCTAAGTTGTACGTCAAATAATTATCTTGCTGCAGGTTGCCAGCTCTTGTGTTACAGCAGCAGTTTTAATTGCAAACATTCTGTCTGATGTACCTGATCTAGCTTTAGATTTATCAGAGGGTAAATTTCATCTCCTATCCATGATAAAATGGATGACATTATTGAATATGGATGGCTAATACTAGTCTATCAAGAACCTACTGTATTGGAGGTAACACTGTCAATTTGTCCAGATTTGCCTTTCTTAGACGGTCTGCTTGATATGCTTCCTTTTGCTTTGGATGATGTGGAAGCACGGAGTGCTATCTGGAGCATCTTGGCAAGGATACTGGTTCGAGTTAAGGAAAATGAGATGAGCCTTTCAAGTCTGCATCAATATGTATTAATCCTAGTGAGCAAATCTGACCTGATTGAAGATGATCTTCTCGATCAACAGTTAGATAATCTCCAAGAAGAATCCAAGAGTTCAACCAGTTCTGGCATGAAACCAAATACCAGAAGAACAGCTGTATCCTCTTTCCACCTTCCATAGTTTATTGAGGCTAATTAGAATAATGGATAAATTTTGTTTCAGGCCTAGACAATCTCGCTGTGTTTATATGTTTATTTGTTTACAATACCACGTCTACCTTATTTTTGCCTTTTCCTTTACTTCCCCACAGATTGAAAGGATAATCAGGATTCTAAATCAGTGGAATGCATCAAGAAAAGCTCCAGAGGGGACTGAAATGATGTTAGAATATGGCGGAGTTCATGTAAATGTTGACAGATTGTTGGATTGCTGCCGTCGACATTTTGTGTGAGCTCCCCAAGGCTACTGTTCGTGAGTTGAATCAACCTCTTTTTGGAGCATTAAGTTCTTTGGATTTGCATGTGCAACTAATTAATGAGAGCATGCATTTTACTCTTCGCTCGATCTCTCAGTGTACCAATTGTGTAAAGTTTGAAATTGGGAGTAGAGCATGCTTGCATGGAAAGGCAACTTTAAAACATTTGAAATTTTCATGTTATGGAGTAAGGTTGACATAGGAAAGGCCAGATGATAAGAATGATTTCCAACTTAATCTGCCTTTTAATGGTTGCTTTGGTTGGAAAACAATGCTACAAGTGATTCCAATCATTAGTTGCAAGCCTTCACATATCGAAATCTCATCAACCACACTAGTTGAAGGGCATGCAAAAACTTCCTCATTGACTGGATATAAATTCTGTTTGGAAAGAGGTATAAGATAAGGATTTAAAAATCAAATTAAATTATAATTTAATTTAATTTTGAAATTAATCAATAAATTGATGGAATAATTAATAAAATTAATTTTTATATTTTAATTTTAAAAAATAAAAATTATATTATAAATTTTTTATATTTTTAATTTTAAATATTAATTTTATTAATTTAATTTTAATTAAAATAATTAAATAAATTAAAAATTGTATTCTTAGTTTTTCGATTGAAACACTAGTACGATTTTTAAGACTTTGAAATAATATCACATTTAAAAAACAAAAAAAATGAAAAAAAAAAGATATAGAATGAATTTTCATTTTTAATATATCATGAACTGATTTGATTTCAAATTTATCATTCATATTGAATATGTTACGGATTCCGTTAGTGTGTTGACATGACAGTCCAACGTGGCACACGCTGCCAGGAAGAAAGATTAGCAACAAGGCATCAATTGTTCCTCTGTACCCATGCCTCTCTACCAAAAGCCTTGATGTTTAACACAGACATAGAATCGATGCCTAACCAAACTAATAAAATGCAACCAATAACCAAAGTATTTATCACTCGAATGCAGTGAATGTTCAGCTGTCTTATTCTCTCCGGTAACTTCACTTCATGCAGTTTAAAACAAATAATAGTAATGCTTGCGTGGAGCAATGGAAGAACTTGCAACACTGTAGACTCAAGTTCCTTTTGGGCATCACACCCACTTGCTTGCTCGTATTTGTGACAACTACAATCCTAGCCTCTGCCAAATGTTACCATATGCAACATACAAGCTATTCGGATTGTTGCCCTAAGCAGTTTAAAGCATCCATTTATCCGTCCCTAGCCGTGAGAGGAGAAGCAAAAATTTTGCTGCATAGACTGAATTCCTTTTCAATGTTTGCATAACGTTAGCAAACTCACAAAAATTCTTCAATCAAGGGTTGATAGAAAAGTTTATAAGCTTCCATAACTTCCAGATACCACATGGCTTCTCGATCCGGAAAGGGTGAGAGATCAACAATTTTATGAACCTGGCATTGACAAAATTCAAAAGGACCAAAGCAAAAGGAGTTCTAGTTACCATTAAGATTCCTTTGAAAACAACAGTTTACATTGGTATTTAAACAAAACTTCATTTTTTTTTTCTTTTCTCGAGAAATTGCATCATTTAGATTACTGGATATATCTTTACCAAAGAAAAATTCTTGAGAATTTTGATGTAAATTAACAGAAAGGTCTAACCAAGAGTGTCACCCTTTAACAAGTATCAAAACTTTAACCTTTTCTTAAATAGCTTTTGTTTTTATCAACTCTCTACTTGGGACCAAATGGAATAGTACAAGGCCTTGCATAAAATCAAAAAGTTTGACCAAATTGAGATTTTGAAATTTACCTTGATCATGGGGTTTTCATCCTTACGCTCAAAATACCCTCCAACAACCATCACATACATCCCTGCATATATACACACCCCAAAAATTTAATGAAAAAAAAATTAAAGCGCTTTATCGGTAGACCGAAAAACTAAAATGGTGTGAGAAAGGAACCTATGTCCCACTGAAGAAGGCGGAACTCGCCGTAGAGGCAAAGCTGGATAACGCCGCTACCATCGTCGAGAAGCAAACGGCCGTCGCCGTCGTTAGAGACCAAAACCCCCTGACAATTGAATGGTTAGAGTGCGGAGGAGACAGAGAGAAAGAGAGAGATTAATTAAAGCTGCAATTGCAATGGCAGAAACCTGGAGCCAGGCGCGTTGGAAGAGAATGCCGCCGAGAGTGAGTGCGTTTTGAGAAGGAGTCTCGCGGACGTCTTTCAGTTGCACGCACAGCAGCTTCAGCGCCGCTAGGCTGTAATCCATCTCTCTCTCTCTCTCTCTTTCCGGATTTGGGGCTGACTCGCGTCTAGTTCCGGTTTGAACCAACGGCTTGGAGTAAGAAACTGGCGGTTGGGTCCCAGTTTCTGTCAATTGGTTCGGTTACGTTATAGGTTCTAGTTCAGCCTTGCTCGAATTTCATTTTAAGAATATGAAAAACTTATAATTTTAAAGATTATGCAAATTTATTTTATTTTACTTTTTTCAATTGATTCTCATTTAATTATTTTTATTTCTTATATAGCTGATATTGAATTAATTTCCCGTATTCAAAAGTTTGAGTCAATTTAGAAAAATTGCTCCATACACGTATTTGGCATACCAAAAATCACGTGAGCTTTCAACGGATGCCATTTGCCATAGAGATGGTTGACGAATGCAAACCATATACACAAACATGAAATCAAGATGCTTTGTTGATTCTCGTTGTCACAAACAATTATGTAAATTAGGAAATGTCAACAGTTCCAACTCCCTTTGAAGACCTTAATCTATCCCAGGTGTCATAAGGGGACAGAGATAGCAGGAGATGGTCTGAGAGGCTGTAAGCCTATAATTGTGTGATTAAAAGATGATGGAAATTCCAGCAACCAGCAAATCATCTGCTAAAATCTTGTTTGCTGCCTCTGATGGATGAAAACCGTCCCAGAACACATACTCTGACGCATTCTTACATGTTCCCGCAGAGTCGGCATTGCACAATATTGATGTCTCCACCAAACCTGTTCCACAACAAGCCTTTCTTGCCTCTGCAAAGCCTGCAGCCCGCACAACATTAAATATCGAACCTAGACTCAGTTAACAATTGATTATAGAGAGGCATATGTTTTTTTGAAGTACCATTGTCCTCAGGCTTTGTTACGAGATTGTAGAGAGGTTGGTAGATGTCTAGAACAATCAAATTGATGCCCGAAAGCTTGTTTTGTAGGCTTTGAGATGTGGCGTTCAGCTTGTTATTGAAAGAAGCTGCAACTTTGTTAATCTTTGCCACGCATTCATTGCTGTCGGAGCCAAATACGGTGATAGCTGCCGGCAAGCATCCGAGCGGCGGCAACGTTGTCACCCCAATTTTTCTTGCTCCCAGATCATACAAATCCTGTGCATAATGTGACAATTTAGCAGATGAACAAAGTTTAGTGGGAGAAATAACGTGTGCATGATGTGGGACCTGAATGAAATTTGCATAAGATTGCATGAGAAGATCTGAGAACTGATCAGGCGTGTAGGCCTCATACAGAAGAGGGTCGATGTAATAGTTTTGTAAGAAGTCGCTGCTTCCAGAACTAACAAGGTAGACTGCTCCTGATATAATTGAGGTAGCATTGGATTTCCCCGCAATTTCCACTATCTTCATCTGATACTCTTTGAAGTGCTCTAGTTGCCCACTCAATGGGATTGCGTTCTGCACCTCCAAAGTGTGAAAGCATAGATCAGTAGTCTATAAAGGTAGGCAGAAAGAAAGCAGTTTTGAAGCGAAGACTAAAGTCTTAGAATAAAAGAAAAAAAGCAAATATGCAAAGCCTGGCGCAGTGTGTGATATGTGTTTGGGTCTCCATGAAGTTACATATAGCTTTGATGTGGTGTTATAGTAACCAGAAGCACCGGAGGCAAAGTTAGCTCCAATCAAGAGATTGTTTCCTTGAGCTTCTTTGCTGAGATATGCTGGTGGGTAAGAAGTGAAGCCTATGTTCTCAGCTGTTCATGAAAACAAATGGGAAGTTAAAGGCTCAGTAGAGAATCACAAAATGGGACAGATAAAAGGGAGACAACAACAAGGTGGCATTTTTGGTATGAGTTACCAGTGAAGTCTGAAGCAAGCTTTCCATTGCAGAATCTGCCAGTTGCTGAGTGATTGACAAAGTCTCTACCATAAGGTGGGAAGTTTGCTTTCACAATTGTGTCCAAGTGGTTATTGTTGCCTCCGTCAACAACCGAGTCCCCAAATAAGAACATCGCAGGAACCAATGGTTGAGCATTGGCAACAAAGGGTACCAGGGCAAGAACAAGAACAAGAACAGAACATGAAAAAAGCCTTACAAAGTTCATATTGTTTAACTTTTTTCCACTTTTAAGTGAGACTTGCTTGTGTAGGTGTATGCAAGTGTCTATGCCTGTGGGGGGGTGAAAGAGCATAAAGCACGAACAGGAACGGGGACGTGAGGAGAGCTTTGAGGTAGCTTTTATTCAGTTAGCCAATGTCAAACAGAGGCAATAGTCAAATTTAATAGTCTAAAACAATTAGCAGTGGTTCCAACTAAACAGGATTGGCGTGTCTTATGGAGCTACAATTTTAGCTGTCCTGGCTTCTGAGACAGCCTCTTCAGTCGGCATTCTTTTTGAAGTAAGAATGTAACATGCAACGAGGGCTTAACTTAAAAGCTTTGATGCTTGAATTTGGACATTCGTATCGGAGACTCACAGTTTTTTGCCGGCTTACCATTATGCACGTTAATTTTTTAACTCCTGGGCAGCTCTCCAATCACTATCAGATCCTTGGGATAGGCTACGTTTTTATTACAAACATGCTATTTTGACTTCGGCTGTGGCAACTTTTCGTCATTGGCATGAGGAGGCCAGCACGGCCACTTTGCCCTTGGTGACTTTGTGTTTAGAGTTTTTCAATTAAGGACATTGTAGTCATTTTGTCATCTGGAGTTGCTTCTCTTACGGGCAAATTCGGTTTATGGAGCTTTTAGTATCGAAAAAATCAGATGGACGGGGCTCGTGGACAGGGCTCTGACGGAGTTTTTGTGAGACTTGCGAGAGTTTAGTGTAATTTTTAATGTTTAATTTTCTTAAAAAAAAAAAATAAGGTGTACAACAGGACAAGATAAACATGCAACGAGAATAATAAAGGTGTGAAAATAACCATCAAAAAATTCATAAATACAAATTATATAATATGTATTGTATATTATTGTTGGTCTATTGCATATCATATGTAATAACATCAACTTCTTCCATCTACCACAATTATCATTGTTGCTATTCATTACATCATTGGGAGAAAAGAATTTTTTTTTTTTAGGTCAGTATATTGTTAAAAATTCAAATTTAGGTTAATAATTTTAAAAAGTCTAATTAAGGTCACTTTTGTTACACTAAGTTCATGATTAAGTCTGTAACTTTAATTTTGTCAAAAATGAATGTTATTTGATAATGTGATAGCAATGTGCTCTCTGATGTGCCAAAACCCGACTTGCCAAGTTAGTCTTCTCACTTACGTGCCAAATACTTATCTATAACACAACGTGACATCCACAAATGGGTCGATAACCTTTTCCCCTCCAAATAGCCTTTTTCTCTTCTTGCTTTGTCTTTTCTTATCATACATATAAAGATTCTCCTTAACCCTAATTTACTCAAAAAGTAATTATGTACTCAATTTAGGAGAAGAGAAAAACAAACCCTCTTGTTTTTTTTTTTTTTTTTAAAAAAATTCAATCACTACTGGTAATAATGAGCCCTATTATCCTATTCGTGTTCAATACCCACTTAAGTCGAAGAGAAGCATCATTCCTCTTGTTTAAAGCGGGTTTCTGAGATTTATTATTATTATTATTGTTGTTTTTGAATTTAAAAGTGTGCTAGAGAGATTACTTTATGAGTTTGTTTTAATGGCCATTTATTTCCTTTTGTTTATACTTTTTTTTTTTTTTATTTGTGTTTGTTTGTGTACATGTAGAAAATGACAAATTTGTGATTTTTTTTTCAAATTATTTGATATATATTTTATTTATTGTTCTTTTTTTTTTTTTTTTTTTTTGTTAAAGCCATAATGATTTTGTTTCTATATTTTTGTGACTTTTGTTTAAAATGAGAGAATTTGGTGGGGCTTTAACCATTTCTTGTGATAGATCCTTGGTGCATGACTTATATGTCTCCTAGTGAATTCAAAAACGTTTTGTATTTTTTTATGCAAGCAAAACAACCAATTGGTTGCTTAGGGATGAGAAATGTGAGAAATATAAGAATAAAATTAAAGTTTTATATTATCAAATACCAAGGAAGACTTTGGATGAAGGGCAAAGGGAGTTAACAAATGATTCTAGTTTTTTCAGTATGATGAGGATTATATTGGAAAATAAAGAAGTGAAGTGTTATATTAAACTTTATGGTCCTATAGATTTGTAGGAAATAAAAGTGAGAAGTATAATATGTAGCAATATTGAAATTTGACACTCTAATATTAAGGTAATTGTTGGTGAGACAATAAGAATTAAGTTTGTGGTTGCCATTAAAGAAGAACCAAAAGATGGTATATGGGATGTATCTCAATTTCAAAGGCATAAGAAAAAAGTTCAGTAGAAGGGGTTAGTGGTAGCACAAAAATAACAAATGAAACTCCAATAAAAATAACAAATGAAACTCCAAGTCCACAATCTAGTCATTGAGAGGGAGCTTCCTATATTTGATTACGCATATGTGGCATTTGCCTGATAAAACAACATTTTTAAATGAAACAGCTAGCCTTAATAATCCAAGAATGATTCATTAGACTCGCACACATATTGGATGATCAATCCATTCAAAATAAGCACAAACATCTCTTTGCTAGAACAATAAAAATAAAAAATAAAAAATAAAAAATAAAAAATAAAAAAAAAAAAAAAGACTACAAGAATGGACCACATTTCCCCGAATAATTAAATAAAAAAAACTTCTAGTTTTAGTCCACTTATTGGAAATAAGAGACATGCTTTGAAATGGCGACCTAGGTTCATGTCCATCTAAGATGTCTTCGTAATTGCAGGTTGGTTACAATGACATTTCATTGCTAAAACCCCTTTTCTTTTTCCTTTAATTGCAACTTGATTTTTTTTTTTTTTTTGAGTAAGAGTGTGCATTTTTTTTTGTCTACCAAATCAAGTGCAAATCCACTTTTTAGGTAAATTAGGGCTAGAAAGAGTTTTCTTACATGGAGAGAAAAGAGAAAGTAAGAAGAGAGGCTATTTGGAG
The DNA here is from genome assembly GCA_037832345.1 of Rhizophora mangle. Classification (NCBI taxonomy): domain Eukaryota; kingdom Viridiplantae; phylum Streptophyta; class Magnoliopsida; order Malpighiales; family Rhizophoraceae; genus Rhizophora; species Rhizophora mangle. The sequence goes on along the minus strand of JBAPLJ010001169.1, from coordinate 616,740 downwards.
AAAAAAAAAAAAAAAAAAAAAAAAGGATCCATTCATAGGTGCCACATTATGCTATAGAGATGACGTGGATAAGTGGTTTGTCACATATGCGAGATTGAATGACTTGGTGAGTTGGGTTTTACCACATCATAGGATAATGGCTATTTTGACAAAATCATAAACTTAATCATAAATGTAGTCTAACGGAAGTAATCTTAATTGGAATTCTTTAAAGTTATTAACAAAAATCTGAAATTTTTGAAAGTTCCTCTAATTGGAAAGCACTATTGCAAGTTATTGGAAACTAGATGCAGGTTAGACTTAGGCAACTTTAAGACCTTTACTTCTTGGCATGATGCATCTCTTGGCATTGACAAGAAACAGAAGGACATCGCTAAAATGGATACAGTGAAGGAAATGGATCTAAGTTGGAAGATCCACGTCAAGGAAATGTTGAGATTCCTATTATTATGGGGCATGATGTTTAACGGGATCCGCAATATTTTGGATTATATCATACGTATGCGAGGACTAAAGGATTTAGTATAGTAAAACGACGTGTTAAGAGGGGAAATGACCATGAAGTTAAATATCGGATATTTATTTAGAATTGGGTTAGAAATCACAAGTCTCAAGGTGAAGATTGCAAAATCGAAGGCCTAATTTTAAGTAGGATGTTTAGCAAAGGTGTGTGTTGAAAGCAAATGAGGTGCGAAAAATCACTGACGATCACAATTACTCTCTCAGTTCCAATAATGCAAGATTTCTAAAACAACGTGCAGGCATACCAAATAATGTAAAAAGGGATCTCAAGAATAGGGACATCACTAATGTTAGACCAACCAAAACTGAGTCTGTGGTGCTACTCGAGTCTAGAGATTACAATGAAATGAATTGCTTTGCTAAAGACCAACACAATCAAGTAGAAAACGTTAGAAGATTGTAGTAGGTAGAGGGTGATGCCAAAGCTGCCAGCATTATGTTTTTGGAAATGCAACAGAAAAGGAAACTTGTTTTTATGCTTTTGAACATGATAAAGAGAGATTGCTAAGATATGACAACTTTTGAATTTGAGAGGCAATTGGAAAAAACATATGCAAGCCACCTTGTCGGCCAAGTCTGTCATTAATGTACTTGTAATTGGGAAATTGGGAAAGCGGGACGTGGGTTCGCGAAACGAAGGGTGCCAGTCGACCAAGAAGGCACTTTCTCAACCTTAGCGATCCAATATCCACCGCATTGTAGAGTTTCTAGAAATTCCAGACCAGGAAGCCACCTTGGCGGATAAACACTCATCTTGCCTTGACACTTGCTATTTTCACTACCAAAAGCAAAGTTTAGCAATTAACTAAAAAAAATTGTTAATTATTATAGGGTTTACATGAATATTTCACATGTGTATTTAATTAAAAAAATTATTATCAATACCATATTCTTCTCTACTTATTTCTCGTGAATATAAAATTTTTGCATATAGACATTTTCAGTAGTTAAAAATTAAATTTTTATTATTATAATCTTTAATTTTATTCTTTTTTCTTAAGTAAGATGTTTGGGAATTGAAGGACACAAGATGCAATAAACCCCTTGATTAAAAAAAATAAAAACACGTTTTTGTGGGCACTGGAACGCGGAAACAAGTAAACCGACAATGCGCGGACGTCGGCGCATCATTGCTTGCTGGTTTGACAAACGGCACGCGCTTTAAACACACGTGGCCCAGATAGCTGGATTTACGTGTCGGTGCCATAAGGAAAATTTCCATGGGCCACAGCACTCGGCAGGTTTTGTACAAGCAAAAGAAACGAAACAAAAGCCATCTCGTGATCGTGTCAATGCGCGATAATGCTAATCACATGTAGAATAAAATGCACCCAAACCACGTCGGATAATTAGCAAAACACAGAAAGAAAAAATCAAAAGGCAACTTAGTCTATTATTACGTGGGCTGTAACTCTTACCTGTTACTCTAATCAACCGTTAGATATTTACTTATTGCTGTATAAGAATTCCAGTCTACAAATAAACATAAATGTGATTCAAAAGGAAAAATGTAATAGAGCAATAGTTTCTCATTATTATATGATATGTTCAGGCTTGCAGATTGACACAATAGACAATTATTCGGAAATAATGTGTCTTATATTATTGAATTTTGCTTGTGGGGTTTTGTGATTTCTTCTGTTTTTGACAGTGGTAGGGTCATGAGATTGAAGAAGTCTGATAAGCATGTGTAACCTGATAAAGAAAGAAGAAATCCAGCACAGCCTGGCGTCTGGAGAGAGAGATCTTGTCCCATTGTGAGATTATGGCCAACTGGATTTTTTTTTATTGGAACATGAAATGTTAAAGAACAGGGGAAAGGCGTTTTTTTTTTTTTTTTTTTGTTTTTTTTTGGAAATTGTCCAGCTGTATTTGATGCATCTCCACTTAATCATTATTATTATATTCGTCATAGATTTGTTACAATAAATTATAATTTTTATATTTGAATTAATTATAAATAGAAAAAACAAAGAGGGAGAAAAAAAAAAAAAAAAAAAAAAGAAAGAAAGATTAAGAGAAAGATGCTTAGATTGAAGTGAGAGACAAATGATGCGTTAATGCTAATGTGTAAAAACAAAAATTGTCCACTAATTTAATATTGTTATCAAGTATCGACAAATTTTCGTGCTATTTTTATCAAAATGCTTGGTTACCATATAACTCTTTTTTATCTTTAGTTCAAATATAATCTAAATTCAAAATTTTGAATTTTAAAAATAACTCAGATACCCCTAAACTAAAATTCATTAATTCGTTAACATATAACTACATAAGTGAAAATAAAATGAATTTTAGTAACAAATGATTTTCTTAGATACTCAATGTAGTGTTTATAAGCGTAATTATTTGGAGTAACACGAATCATCAGAAGGAGTGACCGTACAATATGATTAGTCCTTTTTCCAAAAAAAAAAAATTATAAATTTAACGTTCGTGGGTCAACGCAAACAAAAACTATAAAATGACCTTTTTGCCACCTCTCATACTCATCAATTAACGTATCAGCAGTTCAGAATCTCTCTCCTCTAGCATCTTTTACCCTAGCCGCTGCATCCCGAATCAAATCGTTCTTCTCACAATCTTTTTTCCTTCAGACCCACTGAACCTAACAAAAAGAACAAAAAAAGAAAAAAAAAAAAAAAAAGCTGTCATTTCTTTCAATTTCAACCTTTTTCTTTTTATCTTTTCCGGAACTACTGCTAAAGAACAAGGACATCGTGGTCAAGATGTATTTGGGGAAGTACATTAATGTACTTCCATTTTTCAAATTTGAAGTCATTACTCTCCTTGAAAACATTGGCTCTGCTGTTTATGGAGCCTTTGTTTGGCAAATCCCAACCTAACCTAGTGTTGGGTGTGAATAGCTTGGGTCAGCGCTTGGCTTGGCTTGGCTCCGCCTACCCTTATGGGGGGGGGTGCCTTGGTCATGGTGGGGCGTTAGGGAAAGTGGGGTCAACCTTAGGCATCGGTTGGCTAGTCACGGTGTGGAATTTGTGGCTGCTGCACTGATAGATTATGGTTGATGGAACTCTGATTCAATGATTTAATTATGTGAATGGTGTGCAGGGGAAGCTGCATCATGTGGCTATTATCGATTGTTGTGTCTAAGGTCATTTTAGCATGTTCGTGTCAATTATAATAATATTTTTATAATTATTTCAAACATTTTTCAAATCGAATGGATAGAATATGGAAACAAAATAAAACCATTAGCTAACAGCTCACCGTTGAAAAAATAAATAAATAAATAAATAAGAAAAAGGTAACAGCGCCACTCACATGCCAACGCGGCATCGTCACTGATGACCTCTCTTGCGCTCTTGCTCCGATAATAGTAACTGCTTTTCCCTTTTTTTTTTTTTTTATATATAGTGGAAAATTATATAATTTATACATATGCACTAAAAAAAAGAGATACAAGAAAGACAAATAGAATATTTTTTTAGCAAGAAAAGATTTATAGATCAGTTGTCGCTTTGCTTTTTATGGAAAGCTTCATCCAATTTATTGTGTCCACGTGGAATAGATAAAGCAATTTTAGTTACAATTCTATGGTTTTGATTTTTTTTTCATAAGCTAGATAATATAGTATTTAGAAAAATAACATGATAAAAATAAAATTAATTATATTTCTCTTAATCTTATAAATAAGTAAAAATTGAATATAAAAAATTAATTTATTATTTTTATATCTATTACATTATTTAAAAAATTATTTTAATTAATATTTTAATTTTTTTATCATGATTTTATATCTAAATAATTTGACAATTTATAAGTAAAAATTATTTAATAAGATTTTTTTATTGATATTAGAAGTAAATAATATGGCTTTTTAATTTTTAAATCTCATTCCTTTTAGTTGGAGATTTTTTTTTTGTCTAACTTCAAAATTTAAATTTTATTTGTTAAAATTAAGAGTTTATATATTTTATCACTAATTCATGTAACTAACATCAATTTTACATTACCATATGCGTTACAACATTAAAAGTAAAGAAATATTATAATCTTATCTTATATTAAATATCATATGTTCATATTACAATGGGATAAGTGGTAATTTTATTTAAGAACAATATTGACGTGTTGGGATAAGATTTCAAAACAAATTTTTTTAATAAATATTTAAATATAAAAATCATATTAATTAATATATTATTAGGATATATTTATATATATTTTAAAAAAAATTGAGAAAAACTTTTAAAACTAATAGGAGTATGTTATTTTTACTTGAGTATTTATGAAATTTTATTATTTTTGATCGTTTTTATTGGAGAATGTAATGTAAATTTAATGTAATTATAGATGTTAAAAATTTTCGGCTAATAAAATTTAATAATAGATATATTAATGTAAATTTGATTTTTGTGATAAGCTAACTAAAAATCTCTGGTATACATACAGTTGTATTACCGCATGGCAAGACAATGAACAGTCAGATCCACGGGCACCGGAGGCTGTGTGTCACTAATCGTACTCGTGTCTCATGACTTGTGGCGAGTTTCAATCAGACACGTCCACTCGAGAGTAGCATTTAACCGAAGTCTAAAATGTAAGCCTCTTGCAGTGGTCAGTCACTAGGCCCATCATTTCGTTTCCCGAGGAACAATCGGTGGACAGAAAACGAAAGGAAGGAATAATTGCAATCAATTGACGTGTGAATTTACAAAATAAAAACTTATTTTTTTAAAAAAATTATAAATTGTTTAGCCAAGAATTTTTAAATTTAATTTTTTTAATATAAAAAATTAACGTACCAATTTAATTTTATCTCTTTTCTAACTTTTGTTTTTTTAACTGTTTTTTGGTCCATCAAACTGCGGCCTTGGTTTCCCTCCCTCTCTAAATAAATACTCACTTCTCTCCGCTTTCTCAATCCGAAAATCTCTGTGTTTATCATCTGCCACCACCACCAGCGTCACCGTTACGCCTTATCTCATCCACGCGCGCACAACGTCACAGTTAGATACATAGAAAGCTAATAGACACTCTCTGATTTTGAACGGTTTAATATGGCAACGTCGGTGAGGATGGATCTGGATGGGAGGCCGATAAAGCCGATGACAATATGCATGATCGGTGCCGGAGGTTTCATAGGGTCCCACCTCTGCGAGAAGGTCCTTGCGGAGACGCCACACAAGATCCTGGCCCTCGACGTTTATAATGATAAGATTAAGCACCTGCTCGAAGGCGAGTCCTCGGGGCCCTTCGCCGACCGGATCCAATTCCACCGACTCAATATCAAACACGACTCTCGCCTTGAAGGCCTTATCAAGTTGGCAGATCTGGTACTGAAATTGTCACATTCTCGCATCTCTCTCTTACTATCTCTCTCTCTCTCTCTCTTGTTGTTTCTTGGTTTGTTGCTTGTTTTTGGTGTTAATACGGTGGAATTGTGCGGTGCAGACGATAAACCTGGCGGCGATCTGTACGCCGGCGGATTACAACACGCGTCCGTTGGACACGATTTACAGCAACTTCATTGACGCGCTTCCTGTGGTAATGTTTGCATTTCATTGCTTTCTTTCTTTTTTGCTTTCTTTGTTTGTTCTGTGTTTATTATTGTCGCTTATGGCTGACGCTTGTTACTGTAGTTTAAGATTTGAGTTGAAAATTGAGGAGATTTGGTTGTTGGTAAGACTATGCAAATGTTTTTCTTGCTTTGTTTCGTTCGTCGGTGTTTATCATTTTCACTGTTTCTGTCTGATATTTGTTACTGTACTTCTCAATAGGAGTTGAAAATTGGGAAGATTTGCTTCTTGTTGGTTCTATTGAATTTCCATCATTTGTGATTCGATGTTGACTCTTTTTTGGGTGCCTCGTCTGTTATTGTTAGGTGAAGTACTGCTCGGAGAATAATAAGCGTCTTATTCATTTCTCCACCTGTGAGGTGTATGGGAAAACGATTGGGAGCTTTCTTCCTAAGGACAGCCCTCTTCGTCAGGTGAGCTTTTGTTCTCTTGTTTCAATTTATAGCATTACAGTGCACTTTGGGTTTTATTTCTATGTAAATACAGATAGCTGGCCAACTCTTAGATAGTACAAATCAGCTCCTGTAGCCGAGGAATTTTTCTTTATGACTGTATAGTGTGTGTTCACAATAAAATTTCACAGTCTGATTGAATCAAAGTTCCATAATTAGATTCTTTTTGATTCAAACAGTTTGATATAAGCAACTATCTTAGTGACAGAATTTGTAGTTTGAGTATTCAAAGATCTGGCTTTTGGGACCTCTTTCCTCATGTGGGGTAATTACTTTATAATTATTTTTACATGTGGGGTTCAAAGATTGCTGGCAGGTGTCACTTTGAGATTTTAATCAAATGGTTAGACCGTGAGCTACATTGGATCTTCATAAATCTTCATTTGTTTTGAACTTTAAGTTTAGTGTGATGTTACTGATCTTGTGAAACATGTGGAACTTTTCTCTATCAAATGCCTCTCTCAAACTCTTTTTTATGTAGATTATATTTGGACATGGTAGATCACTGGAGTATCTGTTTAACAGTCCACTTTATAGTATTTAAGTCTTGTAAATGATCTTATGCATGAGCATTATTGGTTGATTGTTACCAGAGTTTTATTGTGGAAAATCTTGGATAGTCATTGAGGATAAGTTTGATCATTCTGTGTTTGGTGTTTTTGTGCCCCAGCTTGATGTTTGAATGAAATTGTGATTTTTGAGGTTCTTGGTTGTCCACTTCGGTGGCAGATTCATGATTTCTTTGTTATTCTGGCATTTGGGATGTCTATTTCCTTGCTTCTATGATTACAAATAGTAGGTGTTCAATTATTTTTTGGAGATTACACATTTCAATTTCCAATGTTTAGAGGCATAAAATTCTGAAAAATGTTGTGAACTACAATATTGCTTTGTACAGTGTTATGTAGAAACTGAATAGAAATTTTTAAACAACAGACCCTAGGATAGTGGCATTATTCTTGTTTTCATATCATACAAATCTGAATTAGTTCCTGTTTTGGTGCCCAAGTGGTGGTAGTAGCTATGGTTTTGATCAATAATAGTATTCATGTAATTGGTTATACCATGCTAAAATGTGTTGTTGATGGCATAAATAAATTAGGAACTTGGGTTGTGGAGGGCAACTTTGGATACATAAAATAACTGGTACAAATCGTGGCATTCTCATCCTGTGTTGTTGGATCTTCTGCAACTAATTGTTAAATAACTTGACATTTTGGAGTGCTTTGTAGTGTGCCTGGTTTTATCTTTTATCTTTTTCATTTTTTTCTTTTGCTTGCTCTACTTGTCATAGGAAACAAGCCTGACTGATTGTTAATGCCATATTGTAACAGGATCCTGCATTCTATGTTCTTAAAGAAGATGCCTCACCCTGTATTTTTGGTTCCATTGAGAAGCAAAGGTGGTCATATGCATGTGCAAAGCAATTGATTGAGAGGCTTATTTATGGTAATTTATTTTCTCTAGTGATGTGACTGTTTTTAACATATTTTTCAAATTTCTCTACTGACTTTATGCTTAATTTGTTTCAGCTGAGGGTGCAGAGAATGGACTCCAGTTCACCATCGTGAGACCTTTTAACTGGATCGGACCCAGAATGGACTTTATTCCTGGTATTGATGGCCCAAGTGAAGGTGTTCCTAGGGTTTTGGCATGCTTTAGCAATGTTGGTTCAAGTTTTCCATCCCTTGATTTTAATCATGTGAAGTTATTTTCTGTTGCTTTAAATCTCTTATTTGATGTTTCTTTTCCCATTCTTTCAGGCTCTTCTACGTCATGAGCCACTGAAGCTTGTGGATGGTGGCCAATCCCAGAGAACTTTTGTTTATATCAAGGATGCCATTGAAGCTGTTATCTTGATGATTGTACTTTCTAATCAGCTATTGCTATCTGTCTTTACCCTCCCTTCTCCAACATTGTTTATAGCTGAGTTGTGTGATCTCTCATGTAGGAAAATCCAGACAGGGCCAATGGTCAGATTTTTAATGTTGGCAATCCTCAAAATGAAGTTACAGTTAGGCAGCTTGCTGAGATGATGACAGAGGTAGTTGATTCATAATGATCTGCTGACTGTTTCTTTAGATAATAATAGAAATACTGGGATTAATCTGCTTCAAAACAGGTCTATTCTAAGGTAAGTGAACAACCACCTTTGGATGTGCCAACAATTGATATCAGCTCCAAAGAATTTTATGGTGAGGGGTACGATGATAGTGACAAGCGAATTCCAGACATGACTATAATCAATCGGCAACTTGGTAGCACCTTGTTTACTGCAGCTACACCTTAATCAATTTGAGCTTCTTATAATTATGGTGTATTGATACTTTTTGGCTGCATGTGTACCAGGTTGGAACCCCAAGACTTCTCTGTGGGACTTGCTTGATTCAACCCTCACATACCAACACAGGACATATTCTGAGGCCATAAAGAAGGTTTTGGGAAAGCCTGCGACCAGCTGAGGAATGTAATGTTTGATTGACTTGGGAAGAACAAATCTTGGTTGGGCTGATACTTAGCAGGTGTTCCAATTTTTTTCTTTTTTTTTAACGAAATCCTAAAAATATTTATTTGTATTATATACACAACAATTTTTCTTTTCTTGCCCAAGCCGTAGCTCAGGGATGTCTTTCTAATTATCAATCCTGCATGAATATTAGGCTCTATTCAGGTAAGCATATGATGATGTTGCTGTAATAAGTAACCCTAGCTTGGGTCACCATATAATGGGGATGTTTACTTGGAGGCTTGCTCATCTTTACCGTCTTCTTTGTCCAGGGCAGTGGTGTATTGATTTGTTGAACCTCTCATGCTCTTGTTTCTTAATTTGTGCTTGTTAATTCCAAGCCAGTAAGTTTCATTATTTCTGGGAAATTTCAACTTTTGGACATAGTTTCTCGCGTGCCAAATCTTTCCATATTTGATAAAAACAATTTTTGTTACGTGCGAATTAAGAAAATGAGCCAGAGTGATTGTACGAAGTACTTGGGCTTTTGCTTGGTCTCAGAGTTTTGAGTTTGTGGCTGATACCCAGGTTACTTAATTTGGACGAGTTGAGCAAGCCATCTTCCTCTTCTTCTAATTTATAAATTCCTGTGTCTTATTTTATTGAATAGTACTGGATACTGTGAGTGGATGGTTGAATATGGTTCTTATCGTGGTTTACACTGATTTTATTGAGGTTTAATACTTAGGTTCTTTCTATGTTTAATAACACTCGTATGTTCGAAGAAACAGGACACAACCTATTACAAGCTCAATATCGGCACATTCACTTGTGACATATTTGAATTCTTCCCAATTGCCAAAATCGATCAAATCAGACCACGTGAAACTATCTACTTAAGCAACAAGGCTGACATTTGAACTTAGATGCTAAAAATCAAAAGTTTGCAGATTGACTGAAAATCACTCAGTCCTATGGTAAATGAATTTTTTTTTGTGTTGAGGTTGGGGACTGACGGTGGATGATCTTATAGTATATATAATATTATAACTTAATGTTTTAGTTATATATGTATATATAATGTACTGGTGTTTGTGGGATTGGGTAGGTGAAAATGGAAAGAGTAGCTAGCATCTTGATATTAGACATTAGTGGTGGATTGATTTTAGTTCTTTTAGCGAAGGTATGTAGGTATGTCTTAGTTTTCTAGGATTAATATTGATAGACTATAAATTTGGCTAGTCTAATATTAAATTCTGGTTGATAACCACTAAAATAGCATGAATTAACAACTCCATTCTGGTAGAGTGGTTTGGAGCATTCATTTAAAAAAAAAAAAAAAATCCCAAACTTTGGAGATTTGATATGATTTTGAAAACCGCTCAAACCGAATCGTGCACAATTTTTTTTGTGGAAGCTATAATAATTGGTACATTGAAAGACGAAGTAAATTTAATTTGTGAAAGGAAAAATCATTACAGAATTTCACAAATTCCTTCCGCGTTTGTCAAAAAGGGCCCAAAAAAAAAAAGGACAAAAGTGGAAAAGACATGATACAGTGGTTGAATTATTTTTGCCAACCGGGAATAATACAGGATCATGTGATGCTCAGTTAATTATTGTCGGTGTGGCTCCAAAATTCCGCCAGTGCAACGACATAAGAAAAAGAGGGAAACCGCACGGTTGACTCAGTCAGCTTGAGAGGGCTACTAGTACTAAAGGTTAAAAATATCCAGCTCAGCTGTGCTGGTTGAGAGTGCCTTTGAAGATCCAACGGGGCAGTACCGCCGATATGCTTGGGTTGTTGAGTGAGTTGGCAGCCTTTGTTTCAAACCTCTCTGAGAGAAGAGCCAGATTGGGTTGCGGAAGAGTGGTGTTAGTTACATTTTGATTGAAAATCATTTGTAAAGGAATCTTTATTAGAAGTATAAATCAATTATTTTACTTTAAAATTACGAAATATATGGGACAAAACACTATTATTAAACACTGCATCGATTCCTGGTGGACAAGAAAAAAAGAATACAAATAAACTAATTTATTTGAATCGTTTAAAACAAGTTATTTCTGAGTTGGTTACACTGAACAACTGTCAGTGGCTTTTATCTTCGTTCTGTGGTCCAAAAGGCAACAAATTGGCCTTTTAAAGCATTTTCTTAGTTGTCCTTACCCCCCAAGATTCCTATGGTAGGTATGCTTGTTCAAGAACTGGTGCAAAAAAAAAAATAAAAATGAATTGAATAAAATCTGTAGCATTTCTGGGTTGGGAATATTAAACATATGCAGCCAAGGATCAATTTAGAGCTAGATTTCAATCTTTTATGGCTAGCAAATGCGTCGTCACACAACCAATGGAGGAGGATGGTCGTGGGGTGCCCACTCTTAAATTGACAGGGTAACGATATTCGAATCGTCGTTGCAAGGACAATTCTTGGGTCGTTGAGAATCAAAATGGGTCTCCCACCTCGGGTCGTGAACATGTCTACAGAAGCCATGACAGAGACATCAATGGGCTTCTTTTTATGTCAGAAAAAGAAAAAAAGAAAAAAACAACTCAACCCAGCAAATAAAAAAAAAACAAAAAATGCTCAAGAACGTGAGGCGTGATAATTTATGAAATGTGATTTTAAACTTGGATTGGAAAGCATCTGTAAACGAAGTTCTGCCATTGTTAAACGTTAATTTCTTAAAGCAAGAAAAGAGGAAAAAGTGCCGAAACGTTAACCTGATTAGAAGTAAGCATAAATCCATATCATCATAAGCTGTTGCGAAGAGTGGGGCCCAAAATGATGACAATGTAGAATGCACCTTTTTCCCTCTCTCTTTTTTTTTTTTTATTATTATTATTATTTTCTTGGACGTAAACCTTTTCTGTTTTTCTTTTTTTCTTAGTCACGGCAGGTGAACGATGTTCCTTTCTACGTGTCAAGTAAGTCAATTCTTATGTGTGTGTATTTTTATATAATATTATATATAAAAAAATATAATTTTATTAACATAAAATTTATGTGTGTATATATATATATAATTTTATTTTAAAAAATAAAAAAAATAAATTTTTAGCAAAACACCCGGTCGGAACCAACCAAATGGAACAACTTTTTTAATTTTAATCTTACCTAATTTTTTTTAGCAAATCGAACAAAGCTTACAGTGAAATCACATATTTATGAGTCCGAAACCCCAATTTAGCTGAGTTCTTAAAATTATGGCAGGAAATCGAAGCCCGAAATTCCAAATTCCCAACTCCGAAGTCCAAGGTAAACGCACGCGTTCTCGATGATGGCTGCAGGCCGGGTCCTCGGACAAAAAGCGTGAGACAGAAGAGAGACATGAATGAATCCTTGTCATAATTTACAATTTAGAACACTTTAAACCTCCAACCCCCCCTCCCTTATCATTACCATTGTCTCTCTCTCCTGACACTCATCAGCCGGCCATCCCTCCAGAATCCTGTGCTTTGCTTCCCTTCCTTCACTCTCTCTCTCTCTCTCTCTCTCTGTTATTTTATTCAAAAAGGCCATATTTTCTTTTTCACTTCCTCGAATCTCTCTCTCTCTCTCTCTCTCTCTTTTCTACAATTGTTCTTCTTCATTCTTCAGCATTTTGAATTTACTTATTTTTTTATCTTTTTTATTTTTTTTTCTGGGAATTGAATGATCCTTGTTTGGTTTCGGTTGGTGGCTTTTTCGTTGAGGTTTTCCCCGGGAGTTAGCAATTTTCGACTCTTTTTCATGGACACCCACAACCCACCCACTTATACTAACATTATTACAAATCTTTCTTTGGATTACCAAATTGGGTGTGTTTTTCTTAGCTGTAAAAGAGGCCCACTGCTGCTGTTGCTTGCCCGCACAGGGCCACATTTGACTCTGTAAATACCACCCGAGTTTTGTGCCTCCCGTCTTTGGCCTTTCTCTTCTCTTTCTATATCTCCTATTATTATTATTATTTTTAAATTGTAAAAGAAAAAAAAAAAACGTGATGATGCAGTTATGTGTGTGATTGTGGGCACGGCACCTATTATATACCCCAATTGAATGATTGAGCTTTGAGGAACAGAAAAGGCTTCTTCTTCCTCTTCTTTCCGTCCGACTAGTTTTGATCATGGCCCTCGCAGGAAAGTTCACTGGGTTTCATAAAGAGGGTCACGACTGGTATGTTACAGTTGTTTCTCAAACCCTTTTTGGCATATTCAATTTTATTTGTTTTCAGGTAGTTTTCTTGTTCGGTATTGTGCTTAGACAAGGCCAATTTGAGCGTATTTCTAATCCTGGTTAATGTGGATATCATTTGGTTGGTTAAATTGTGCGAGCAATATGTATTAGCAGCTGTGTGTCGTGTAGAAGTAATAGTTATTGGCTGTGGAAGTGACAAACTGATGAAAATTTTAGTTCTTAATGGAAATTAAAGGACTTTTCTGTAACAGTATGCTGTTGCCTGGTGGGTTTGGCAGGGTCTGCACTGGTGGGTTACCAAGTGACATAACTGTTGTTGTGGATGGTGTCAACTTCCATTTTCATAAGGTCAGTTGAAAGCAGATGCTTCCTTCATGTACAGTTTTTGGGATCTTGAGCAACTGATGTGTCTTTCTTTCTGCTCTAATTGTACCTGTTATCTTAGATGAATTTCAAATCTCTTTGTACATGACTTTTGTCTGTGGTTGTTTCAGTTTTCCTGATTCTTTTTTTTTTTTCTTTTCTTTTTTCCTAAATATGCTTGTATTGCTGAGAGAGATAAAATTTCATTGAATACAGTTCTTTGGCAATGTCCTGTTTACCTGGATATGTTTCGCATTCTTGAAACCTCTATCAACCACTAACCTATAACTTGTAAATTAATTTCCATTTTTCTTCTCAAGCCTGGGGCATCCAGGATATGGCATTGCCATTGCAGTATTCATTAGATTAGTTTTATATTGTTGCCTTTTCAATACCGTACTTCTACATTGTTGCCTCAAATAGATGGGCAGGTGAAGAATGTGATTGTAAAATGATTTAGGCTCCTAAAAGAAACTGTGATAGATTCAAGAATTCCAGAGCATTATCTTATATTGCTTCGAGTTCTGGCTAGCCACTCCATGGATGCCCTTCAGTAAACCAATTTATTTAGTCAACAATATTTCTGGACAGGTCTCCCTTTGCTAAAAGTAGCAAATTCCCTACCCTTGTTGTTACCTTGTGACCAAGATGATCACTTCAATTGCTTTGATGGAATGATGAATTTTGTTGGACCTGGGAGAGGCCAAATGCGCCTTATACTTTGAATGGTTATACAAGCTGTCTATTTCAACCAAGTAAACTGAAATAAGTGAATCTAGTATATTTAGCACAATTGAGCTTTGCAATGCATTGATGGATTATTAATTGTGAAATCTATTCTTGCATATGCAGTTTGTATTTCAGAGAATTTTCTATGGGCTTGCCAATTCAAATTATAGGTGTGTGCTTGAGGGGTGCCAAGTTTGAAAGTGGCTGGTGATGTGTGCTTGAAATCTGTTTGCTTGAAAACAGAAATCAATTGAGTTTTATTCCCTGTTTTTCTAGGATAAAGATAAAGAAAAAAAAAAAAAATCTTGAGAATATGTTATACTTCCTAGTTCTGATTTATAACTCAATAGAGAATCCCAAGGATCTTTCTTGTGGGTGGCTTCGATTTCCCTTTTATTAGTGAATAAGTCAAAATTCCGTAGCTGTATGCTCTGTTTGTTAGTTTTCTGTTCTACAAGCGAATTGACTGTCAAGAGTCATGAGCCCTAAGATTTGGCCTAGTATGAGATCTCTGGCTTTATTCCATATTTTTGCTGCGTGCCATTATTTATTAGTCCAAGTGACCAATTATCAAATGTCTCTCTTGCAATCAAATTGTTCTGTGGGTCTTAATGGAAACCTATGAATGTCCAGTTCCCATTGGTGTCAAAATGTGGAAAGATGGAGCGCATATGCGAAGCATCCCATGATCAGGCTTTGATGACAAGGCTTGAAGAATTTCCTGGTGGCCCTGACACATTCTTAATTGCAGCAAAATTTTGCTATGGGATGAGGGTGGAATTGACACCAAGAAACATAGTCATGGTGTATTGTGCAGCAGACTACCTTGAAATGACAGATGAATATGGAGAAGGCAATTTACTCCCTAAATCAGAGAATTTCTTCCATAGAAACATACTGCGCAACTGGAAAGAGTGTATATTGGCCCTTCAAAGTTGTGATCCTATCATGCAAAGGGCCGAAAAGCTCCATATAACAAGCAAATGTTTAAATGCTCTATCTATGATGGCATGCACAGATCCTAGTTTGTTTGGATGGCCCATGATGATGTATGGTAGTTTACAGAGCCCTGGTGGAAGCATCCTCTGGAATGGCATAACCACTGGGGCAAGAATCCGAAGCACAGAATCTGACTGGTGGTTTGAAGACATTTCATACCTCAGTGTTGCTTTATTTGAAAGACTAATTAATACAATGAAAGCAAGAGGTATAAGACCTGAAAGTCTTGTGGGTGCAATAATTTATTATGCCAGGAAGTACCTACCAGGTCTGGGCCGGTGGCAGAGCAGTCAGAGGGGCAAACCTAGAACAGTTGCCAGTTTTAGTTTGACACCCGCCATAGTTGATCAAAAAGTTTTGATAGAAACCATTGAAAGGATTCTCCCAGAGAAGAAGGGAAAATCCTTCTGCAGATTTTTACTGGGACTGCTTCGTGTTGCACTGATATTGGGTATCAGTCAAACATGCAGGGACGCTTTAGAGAAGAAAATAGGGATGCAACTTGAATTGGCTACCATGGATGGTCTTCTTATTCCTACTTATTCCGATTCTGACACTTTGTATGATACCGAATGTGTTGAACGGATTGTTCATCATTTTATGTCTTCAGAATCAAGGTTAACATCGTTTTCTCCATCATCTATGGACCTTGAGACATCACCCTCTTTTGAACCACTACGGAAAGTGGCAAAACTGATTGATAACTATATAGCAGAGGTTGCTTGTGATGTGAATTTGAAACCCAGGAAGATACGTGCTCTTGCAGAGGCCCTTCCAGAATCCTCGAGGGCACTGCATGATGGTCTATATAGAGCATTGGATATATATATCAAGGTTTGAATTTACGGGATCTTCTCATGAAATAAAAATTTCTTCTTGTTATTAAATAATTTTAATTAATAATGGTACTATGCAGTCACACCTATGGCTCTCAGACAAAGACAAAGAAGAACTTTGCAACATGATTGACTACCAGAAGCTCTCCATTGATGCCTGTGCACATGCTTCTCAGAATGAACGGCTACCACTTCGAGTCATCCTGCAAGTCTTGTTCTTTGAGCAGATGCACTTGAGAACTGCTCTTGCCAGCTGTCTGCATGTTGTGGACACTGAAAGTGCTCCCACAGTTTCCATGACTGTTCCTGGTGACATGGCCGGCCAGATTGTACAGAGGGATGGATGGGTAGCCATTGTCCGTGAAAACCAGGTTTTGAAGGTAGATATGGAAAATATGAGGTCTAGAGTCAGGGAATTAGAAGAAGAATTTACCAAAATGAAACAAGAGATGAAGCAGGTATCAAAATCACATAGCTCTCTTAGTTCCCCACGCTTAGTTGCCAGGAAAATTGGGTGCAAGTTTCTTCCACGAGCCTCAGATAGCCAACCACACTCTGTTGACAGCACTGGACACACTCCAAGGGCATCAGTTGAACAAACACGTCCTTCTCGACATTCCAAACACCGAAAAAGTCTTTCTTTGTTTGATAGCTGACACAATAAAACTGAACCCT